>VWZT01008690.1:0-41773 GCA_013397055.1 Pachycephala philippinensis | reverse complement strand
CTCTGCTCTGCACTGGGGCAGCCTCACCTCGAGTGCTGGGGGCAGTTTTGGGCACTGCAATATAAGAAAGATATTAAACTACTAGAGAGCATCCAAAGGAGGGCAACAAGAATGGTGAAGGGCCTTGAGGGGAAGCCACATGAGGAGCAGCTGAGGTTACTTGGGCTGTTCAGCCTGGAGGAGACTGAAGAGAGACCTCACTGCAGTTACAACTTCCTTGTGAAGGGAAGAGGAGGGGCAGGCACTGATCTCTTCTCTGTGGTGAACAGTGAGAGGACCAAAGGGAATGGCCTGAATCTGTGTCAGGGGAGGTTTAGTTTGGATATTAGAAAATATTTTTAACCCAGAGGGTGGTTGGGCCCTGGAACAGGGTCCCCAGGGAAGTGGTCACAGCACCAAGCCTGACAGAGTTCAGGTGTTTGGACAACGCTCTTGTTGTGGTGTGACTCTTGGGGATGGTGTTGTGCAGGATCAGGAGTTTCACTTGACGATCCTTGTGGGTCCCTTGCAACTCAGCTTATTCTGTGATTCTGTTCCTGGAACAGCCAGTGTGCAAGACATAATCTATGCCTACAGCATACACTACGTAAGAGAACAAGTTATATACAAAGAGCGTCACAGCAGGAGAAAGTCCATGTATAATGGTTTTTAGATCATAAATACATATTGTTCATCTCCAAATGTGGCTTCCAACCCATGGTTACTCATTTGCTATTTTTCTCAGGCACCATAAACTAAGTGACTCTAGGGGTGTTCTGAAAAAAATACAGGGCTGCCTTGCAATGGATCATATCAAAAGGAAGTGTCTCTATGCAAAAGGGAATAGTAGGAAAGTGAATAGGAAATACCATCTTTTTCATGAATGCAAAATGTCAGCAATACCTTAAATCACAAAGAATGTGCTTTTTATTCTGTAGTATGCTAAGCACCCTCACCTAAACTAAGCCCCAATATCCTACTTCATACAGTGCAGAAACTGGGAAAAATGACACTTCAAATGATTAAACACTTCAGAAAGTGCTTCCAAGTTCATGCTGAACCTTAAGTCCAAATGTATATCTAATGATATATATGCATGAATGGTTTATGTACATATTTACATGTCCATACACACAGACTCTCCCTTCTATCATGATGCACAAAAATAAAAGATACTGAAGTACACAGAAGGATAAATGGGGCATACTACTAACAGTCAAATGCTTGGTTTTTTTTAAACTATTCTGTCTCTTATAACAACTTCTGAAATATCTATGTAAATATGCATAGACATTCTATAATCTTTGAAATGAGATTTAAAGCTCAGCCATTGCCAAGGGTTATTTAGCATTTCTACACTTGTTATGATAACTTCTCAATAAATTCTAGTATTGTTTAAAAATTATAATTAGGAAACTTATAATGCATATTCTGGCACGCTTGCCATCTATCACAGGTTTTAGTGCAGTACATCTGATGCAGAATTCCGGAGAAAAATAAAGAGCAATGACAGGAATGCCAGTCTCTGTATTTCTGATGATTAGAAGGCTGAGTGCTCGCCAGCAGCAGCCTGCTGTCAGTAAAAATGAATCTGAAACAGATGCCAAGCACATCAACAGCTTGAGCCATATACATTTTTTATTAGACAAAGACAGAAATCATGATGGAAGTAAACAGGTACAAGGCACACCAAAGAATACCATTACACCCCAAATTCAAAATATAGTTATTAGCACTGTATGTCCAAACTAGACAATTGTGTTCACATCTAAGCCTGTAAAACCAGTATGTTAAGTGTTAAAACTCTGAATACAAATAGAAGTTGGAACAGGCTGTTGTAATTTTATATTTAACCTCTGTCAATCTTGGACATTGTTTTACTAACACATGAACAGAAAGATTTATTTACTCACACTGGAGCACAATTTTCAGTTTTCTTTTGTTTTCTTTGCTATCTGAATTTTGTATCAAAGTAATGTCCATATACTAGTGAATGTATGGCTTAACAGCTCTTCTGCTACTACCCACCTCCCAAGGAGACCACAAGCATCTGGCTTTGGCTAATAATTTGCTGGAAAAACAAACAAACAAACAAACAAAACAAACAATCTTACACATACAGAAACAAAAAACTGACTTCTCAAAGTTTTTTTGTCCCCAAAACAGAGTGTTTTGGAATAATACCTGTTTAATCATGTTTCAGTGTCTGTCTATTTCAAAATTTGTGGATTCTGTTTTCATGTTACTACCCACCTACTGAGATATTCCACTTAGCTAGATACCAAAACTTGTTTAGAGACCCCTGCAAATGTGCAGTTCTATTTCAAGAGAGAAGTGCCTGAAAACTGGATAAAGTAAACACCACCTCTGTTTTCAAAAAGGTTAAGAAGAAGGACCCAGGCAACAGGCCAGTCAGCATTACCTTGATCACTGGGAAGGTGAGGGGCACCCTTCTGGAAACCATTTCCAGTTATATTAAGGACAAAAATAAAAATCATGAGGCGTGGTCACAGCACAGCTTCACCAAGAGGAAGCCATTCTTGACTAACGTGACAAAGTTCAGTGATGAAGTGATCGGCCTGTGGATGATGAGACAGCAGGGGAGTTCAGTAAGGCCTTTGAAACTGTCTGAACATAAGATGTGATGTACAGGCTGGTTAAGCAGACAATGAGGTGGACTGAAAACTGAGTTCAGTCCTATTTAGCAGAGGGTCACGCTGCCATCGAGAGGCACCTTGACAGGCTGAAAAAATGGGCTGACAGGAATCTCATGAAGCTCCACACACTGGAACAGGTTGTCCAAAGAGGTTGTGGAGTCTCCCTCACTGGAAATATTCAAAAACCGTCTGGATGCAATCCTGTGCCGTGTGCTCTAGGATGACCCTGCTTGAGCAGGGAGGCTGGGCCAGATGACCCACTGCGTTCCCTTCCAACCTGACAGGCTCTGTGGTTCTGTGGGTCTGTGAAATGCAAAGTCCTGCACCTGAGGAGGAATAACCCTATGCACCAGTCCATGCTGGGGGCCACTCAGCTGGCAAGCAGCCTGTCAGAAAAGAGCCGGAGGGTCCTGGTGGACACCAGGCTGAACACAATGTGCAGCAATGTGCACTGGCACAAAAGGAGAATGGTAGGGTGGGCTGCATTGGAAGGATGTTGCCAGCAGGTTGAGGGAAACGATTCTACCTAATTACTCAGCCCACACCTGGGTTCCCCTGTTGGACAACCCAGTGAAGATCCACTAAGATAACTGAGAGATTGGAACACTTAACATATGAGGAAAGGCTGAAAGAACTTGAACTGTTCAGCCTGAAGAAAAGAAGGCTCAAGGGACCCTTATTAATGCATACAAGTAGATGAAAGAAGGGTGTAAAAAGGCTGGAGCCAGAATCTTCCAAATTGCTGCACAGTAAAAGGATGAGATGCAATGGGCACAAACTCATATACAAGTGATACTTAATGAAACCTCAGGAAACACTGTTTTACTGTGAGGTAGCCCAGAGAGGTCCTGGAGTCTCCCTCCTTGGACTCCTCTAGACATGGTCATGGGAAACTACCTCCTGCTATCTCTACTTGAACAGGGACATTGAACAAGATGATCTCCAGAGGTTCCTTCCAACCTCAACCCGTGTGTGATTCTGTGTGATTCAAGAGTATGTTGCATTTATGAAATCTGATTTAATTTCAAATGGGATTGCATTTCTTCATTTTATGTATTGAATTTAGTTGCAGGGTTTCATATTCCCAAAGACTAGAGTACCTAGCAGGGAACACAAAGGACAGAATGGAATAAAAATCTTGCATCTAAACCAAAAATATGGAAACGGTTCTCTTATGTTTAACTGAGAAAGCTTTTGGAATGCGTGTATGCATGTGTTTGCATTTTCAAGGAGGTGGTGAGGATTTTTGTTGCATTTTAGAATTCCCTCTACACCTAATCAGTTTTACCCCCTAAATGCTACCATTTGAGCACTGATGGAATAGTTTTATTCACAGCTACCATATCTTTAGCCTGAAAAATGAGCTACACTAACATTTGAACAACTTTAATTTGATTTTTTTCCTGAAATTTCAAAGACATGATAAAAAGAGATTTTCTAGCTGAATTACTTGTTACATGTATTTTATCTCACCATAGCGCATATTTTTTCATTCCACATTGTCTAGAAAACATAATTTTAAAAATTATTCTAAGTATCCACTTGGAGGGACTGAATGAGTACTAATTACAATATCCTTGATTATTTCTTAAATTATGCAAGGGAAATACACAGTCTATTTCTAAGTACAATGCAGTACAATTAGTTAAGTTTAAGTTACATAATTTTGTCTTTTTCCATTGAGTGCCTGGTCTATTCTTTATAAACATGGACACACCGTGTTCATTACATCCAGGTTTCCAAATCATTGAGCTGTCTGCAGGTTTATTAAATATACAAGTTTAATCTGACCATTACTGGTTGTTATCAGCCTGTGTCTTCTCCACAACTTCTCCTGCCCATCTAGACTATCTTATAAACATTCCTATCAAAGATCACGAAGAATACTGAACTATTGTTCTCACAAGGCTTATTCTGTGTTGTGTAAGAGCATTTTTTGATTTCCAGAGAACTGGCAAATTTCTGCTCTCAGTTATCCTGCCATAACAACTTTAATGAATTTAATTGCTTATAACAAGAGGCATAACAAAGGCACTCAATTCAACTCTGACTTGGAGAAAATAACACTTTCTACCTTAGTTGGCAGCAAACATAGAGCGAGAATTTGGACTCTTGCTGCACCTGAGCCTCAGACAGTTCAGCTGCACATGCACTTCAGATTCTGAATGTGTGAGAAAAGACTTCAAAATGATGTCAGCTTCTTTTCCCTTTTGTCATCAGGAAAATAATATCATACAATGGAAGATGGAAAGTAAATGTAGTGCTATACTTTATTACAGCCTATACTGGTGACCAAGATCAGTTCATTCCAACAACGGAGGGAAAGATTTCATCTTTTTCTTAAAAAGCACAATGCACAGAAGTCTTTCAAAGTTCCTGTCCTGTCAGAACTGGATAAAATAGGTCAGGAGACAGACAGAAAAAGGAAAAGGAAGAAAAAAGAAGCTGCTTAATGTGTCTTTTTTTTTTTTTAACTGCAAAAGATTGGTGAACTTCTTACATTATTTTTTCTTTACATTGTGAAATATTGTGCTCATTATGCAAGACATTAGACTATCAGAAGAAAATATAAATGTAAGGACTAACAAGGAATCTCTAATTCAAAACCGATATCATATTCAATCTTGCAGAGGTCTTGGTGCCACCCCTAAGAATCATCAGAGGTTAAAACTCAGTCTCCAGGTCCCTTTTTCTCTGCGTGCTTTGATGGTCTGACTAAGAAGAGATAACCATAACCCTAGCATTTAAAACAGAAAGCCTCTCTTCAGTTTGCCGAGATCACACATCTGTGCTAACGCAAACACCTTCTCATGTCAAAGCACTTGTGAGCAGGAGGTCTCCCTGCAGCCTTTCAAACTGGCTTCAGATACAAGTCTTTCTTTGTCATTAGCTCTCCCCTGTGTCTCTAAGCTTTTCTGTTGATTTCAGACTCATTGTCCCCTAAAAATATTAACAGCTGCTATTAAGGAAGAAAGCAGCTATAATCTTGCAATTCTGGGGGAAAATGGATACATATTTAATTGTTTTCCCTAGGTTAAACATAAGCCAGGCAAACCTGAAACATTCTCCTTGAGATGATTTCAGTGAAAATATAATGCAGTCACGCTTCAAAACCATGGGCCATAATTTATGTGGTTGTAATATAAGTCTAAAAATGTTAAATTAAAGTTTATTAAGGAGTTTCAAACTAAAATCGAATAGTAATGTCTCAGAGATATGCCGTGAACATCACTCTACTAAAATACTTTATCAAGATCCTAAATGATAGACACAGGAATCATTCCTGATTTTTTTTAACATATTTATGGAAGCCATGTGGAGGTATAAAGATAAATGCAAGGCATCTGACCTTGTTTTGCCTTCATCTACATGTATTCATAATTCTGAAAAGAAAATAGAAATCCACCAATTTACAGCTACTATGCAGAAGTTTCTATAACAGCAATCAAAGAAAAGTTGAGATGATAACAGGACAGACTAAAGGAGTAATGATAAAAAAGGTCATATAAAATTTAAAGATATCATGAAGTAAGTATTTTCATTTAGAAATGCATTCATGTAAATTGCTGGATCATCTGGTTTTTCAAACTGAATTTTCAGAAGAAACACTCCTCTGTCTTTACAATACATAACAAACTTGCTTTTGGTAGAAAAATACATGAAATATATTTCTGGTATCATTGAAGAAGATACCAGAAGAAATAGGGTTAAAATTTCAGGAAGAAAAGATTCAGAAAAAAATACCTTTGACAAGTTTCTCTCCATTACTATAATATAGTGGAAGATAACAATAGTTTATTTTTAATAGTTCTTTTCAGAAGACACTGAGCAAATTTCTACAATTCCAGCATTAATTTGGCTCATGCCCATTTTTGGGCACTGTGTAATGTAACTGTGAAGAACACCTGATTAGACACAGCAGTAAAATGATCACTGGAGTCCCTGTGATCAAGAAGGGTGTCATAATGGATAATACAATGATGAAGATCTTAGTTGCAATTCTCATTAAGATCACATTAACCATCCAGGAGGAACATGGTAATTCTACATAAACAAAAATTAGCATCTAACAAATGCTGCTATGTCTGTATCAAACAGTTAACCTCAAATTTCAATATTTTATGAGTTTCTGTATCTGGTGAGAAAAGAAGATTTGGGGTTCTTTTTCAACTTTAAAAAGGACAAGGGAAGAGAACTAACTACTGACATAAACATGCACGAATGAAGATATGGCCACTGATTGCTTTCAGTTCACTGAAGGCCAAACAATAAATAAGAGTGTATTTCGTTGTTCTTCTGTTTGGATGTTTTGTTTACAGGCTAATTTTTAAGACTGATAGAATGGCTACAGCACTGCTAAACCGACTTCAGGCACACGCAACTGTAACAAGTGTTAGCAGCACACTCATCAGATGGCCCGGCTCAGGTTCCCACTATTTTGCATTCATGATTGTGTTACTAAGCCTCAGCACAGTTTGTCAGAAACTTGTAGATTTAAGGAATAGCAAGACTTTTGCTTGGTGATGTTTCAGGTTTGACTGGCAGAACTTCTACTTTGTTCTCTTTTAGAACTGGAATGAAAAAAAAAGACAAACAACAAACAGACAAAACCAATCAAATTTAAAATAAACCTCTAATATTTATCTTCAATTAATTCCTGGTAGTAAAATACTTCAGTCTGTGCCTGATTTTAAAATCAGATGGGATTCTCACAAATATGATAGGTGTTGTGGGAAAGTACTAACTACATTTTAAGAGACAAATAGTCTGTAAAAACATACCTTCTATAACTTGCCTACTCTTGAAGAGTATGAGTGTCAAATGGAACACTTTAATGTTTGCATGGCACTGAAATTGTAGAGATTTGTGAAAATCAATATACAGTTTTGTACGCTAGGCAGCCAAAAAAGCCCCAGACAGCCAAGATGACGTTTATATTATCCAAATAACACCATAAGACAACATGCTTTCCTAAAATTCCAATACTGTGTGAGAATTAACCAGCTGACCAATATGGTCACTCATGTATTTTTTTCTAGAATTTGGCCACACTCTTAATAGACTACAGAAAAACCTGTGTTATAATTAGTAGGGCAGAAGTGATTCGGCAGCACACGTGTTCAGCTGACAAACTGTCTGTTTGTTCGTCATCCATGAAACTTCATCAGGTTTCAGGTTTCTCTCCCAAGGCAAAGTTTTATTTTTATTTGTGTCTGCGTATGGTGAAAACCATACAGGCTAGTCTATCTCAGGATGGATCCAAAACTGTACTGAATTGTTCTCTCCAAAAACGTATTTAATCCATGATTGGTCTTGAGCTTGCTGATTGAAACTCTTCAGAGCAAAGCAAAAACATGAAGCAATGACTCACACTTTGTATGCACTTTCTCAGCTACAGAATAGAAACAGAATTCACCATACATTGCCTCCAACCACAGAAGACTGAATTATTTATGCAGAGAGATACTCAGTGTAATAATGTGCAAGAGAGTCTGCAATGATCTATTTTTCAGACAGGACCTGTTTTAAGATCTTGGCTATAATTAGGCACAGATGACTTTTGAACTCTCATGTGAGTGATACAAAGCTGAGTCTTTTGTCTTTAGTTCAGAAACGTTTTTCTCTCCTGTTTTTTTCTTCCCCTTCTCTAATACCGTGACTCGGACAATAAGAATTATTATGACAAAATTTAAAATTGGCATATTCATTTAAAAAAAAAATCTATTTTGCTACACTCTTTGACTACAGATTTAAATCCCAAATTTCCTGTTCTCTCCTATTCATGTGGAATTTGGTTTTTTTCAGAGAAAAGGAACAGAGAAAATACACACAGCACACATCAGTGATTAAGTCACAAACCCACTATATTAAAGCTGTTGCCACTTTCAATATGGATACACACTGTAGTGGGCATTAAACAAAATATATGCAATTCCTTGAGTACATTATTTTTCACTTAGGTCTTTCATATTTTGGCTAAAAAGTAGTCACTGTGCTAGTAATTGCAAAAGGCTAAAATAACCCTTCTTCAGGCTCTTTACAGAAATCAAAGATACCACTGAACTTTGGGTGCCACTGTATCAGAGAACAGAAGCTTCGAGAAGTTGAGACTGAACTCAGTTGGCATGTCACTGAGAGAATTCATTTCGTCAGGGCTGTCTTACGTCTGCCTTTTGAATTAGTAACTCAAGTCAAACATGTTCTTTTTTCAGTTTCTTTTTTCACTGAAAATCCAAGCATTTTCATACGGCACTACAAACAATTTGGTGTTGAAAGGTTTTCCCTAGAGGAAATACAGTCCAAGAAGACTGTCACATGGTTTCTCTGCAAGACACTTTGTATCTGTCTGCAGAGCACTTTGGATGACAGAATTAAGTCGACAGTTCTACAGAAAAAGACAGAGAAAATAAAGCTCCTGTGACACATTCACTCACTGACAACAAACACTGTGAGCAGCCGTGAACCAGAACTTCTTTCCTGACTACACAAACCATGCCTCCTTAATCTTTCCACTCATATTTGAGGCACAGAAAAGCTTATCATTAAAGTGAAAAAATAATAATTCTCAATTACGTTTTTCTGATTTTTCAAAAATTCTAGTCTGATGACGTAGCTATTTAATGTAATTAATACCTAATTTCTAGAGGTTTATATATAATTTGATTTGCAATCTATTAATTGAAAGTAGGAGTCTGAGAATTAAGAGATGAAGAGTTAGTGAAAAGTTAGTACAGCAAAGATTATGACAGAATATAATTTATAAAGATTTTTTGGTAAGGGAAACAGTATTTCATTTGCCTGTGATTTCACATTTTTTTGTCCTTTTTCTTATTTTCCCCAGAACTAGACGGATTTCAGCTGAGGTGGCCCATCCACGAAATTTAAGGAGAAGATTTTTAAAATTATGTCTACAAAAGGTGAAATTTTTCAAAAGTGAGTTCTTGAGAGTTAATTTTAATTAGAATTTTTAAAACTGAATTTTTGAAACTCCTTTAGCCAAATTCAACCCATCTCAGGTAAAACCAGGAGCTACTTATGTATGTGAATGACATCAGGTGGAATAGGAAATCAATCAATCTTTATACTTGCACATTGGGAATCAAGAAGGAAAGTACAGTATTTTTAAATTTAAGAAATGCAGATTGTAAAAATAAAATTATGTAGAGGCATTATTATTGCGTTAGAAATCTATTAGAGAAATATATTTGTATATTTAAGAAAAAAACTGAGAAAGCTGAATTAAAATAATTGTTTCAGACAGAATGATGTGAAGTGTATGAGAAACCAATGGTATTTGCTGCATTTCTGAAAATATTATGTTCTCTGTTTTCAGTAGATCAAGAAGTAAAGCAGTAATTGAGCCACTAAAAATTACAGTAGACTGTAGGGAAGACAAAGAGACATCATGATTAGTTACAATCTTCAGAAGCTATAAAATAGACTACATTTCCAGATACATTAGGAGTAACATAGCATGACAATCTAGATG
The DNA here is from genome assembly GCA_013397055.1 of Pachycephala philippinensis. Lineage (NCBI taxonomy): Eukaryota > Metazoa > Chordata > Aves > Passeriformes > Pachycephala > Pachycephala philippinensis. Next base: position 31,648 of record VWZT01008690.1, on the reverse strand, counting down.
ATCATTATTATTTTAAAGAGGCAAATTTCTGGAGGGTAAGTTTTTTAAAAATCCTTTTTTCAAGTAAATGGTCTGGTTTTTTTCATTTTCAAGGTGATGCAGACTTCCACCAACACAGCAGTTAACGTAATCTGAGCATTTCAGAAAATGATTGTACATCAGTTAATATACCAGTAAAATCTTCAACTCCTCTGAATTTCTTAGAGTTGAGATCTAGAAATTTCTAAATATAGGGCAAAATTAACGTAAACCATTTATAGCAAGCTGTTATGGAATCCCTGATGTAATTTGAACAGAGCTGGTGTCAATTCTTTTTAAAATATTATTCTGTATTTTCTGTAACAATAATCATTCTGCAATCAAATGCAATATATGACAGCAGGTATTTTTGTTTGGAGTTAGGATAAAGGAAAGTTTAGCAGGAACAACTTGATGATACAAGCCTCTCCTTCCCATGTATTTTCCCCCTCCAGACAAGTAAAAAAAGAATTACAGAAATGTAAAGGGAATTAAAAAAAGGTTCATGTTCTCAAGAGAAAATGTCAAAATGGAAGACACAGGTTGCAGTTTTCTAACAGAAACCAACTGCTATAGGATACAGTAGTGTTACAAGCATGCCTGCACAAACAGGGGAAAGCAGTACCCTAGAGTTCTTTTCTACCATGTTCTTTTCCTTACAGGACAATTTATTGTTCCCCAGACTCTGTGGACTATTTTGAGATGGCAAATAAACACAAAAATAGTGAAAGTTAAAGGAAGGGAATCAGATGCAAAGAGCTGTTGTCTGTTTTGTCCAATAGTGGTCTGTCAGTGTACACATTTATGGAAGCATATGTTTAACACCTGAGCTGTGTAGCTTTCTGCATATTTTACTAAAGTGTTGCTTGATGACAGACCACTTATTTATAATTTAAAAATATGCAAATGCATTGGCATCCACCAACATAATGCATTTATTAAACTCTAAACACTTCATACAAGAAAAAAGCCAGGCAAGTTTCATATTTTTGCAATATTTCTGAACAGCTGTAATAGCCAGAGCCTAACCAAGGCAGATTCTCAACTATTATTTAATATAAAGAAATGGCACTCTGAAGTGCATGAGCAGACAATACTATATCGTAAATGTTCAAACCATGCTTTTGAGATGGAAATAGTGCTTTCAAACTGTATCATGTGTACATATTTAAATGGAATACCTATTAAAGCAGAGTATGGATTTTCTTCCTAAGCTTTTTTATTTCATTCATCTTTTCTATACTTGAGGAACAACTATATGTCCACATAACACTTAACTGCGTTCAACTTTACTACAAACTTATAATAAAAGTGGAAAATAATATGGCTATCATTTCCCTAATAAATTATTATGAACAAGATATGCTGAATATGGAATAGATAGGCTTCTACTGAAAAAAGTAAAGATGACTGGACAGTTGCTTTTCCAAGCTTCGGAACTTCTATGTCTGTGCTAAAGATGATACAGCACTAAGCCGTTCAATCACTTATATATTTTTAATTCTTTCAAGTGCATGAAGCTAAAATTGGTTTTTCCAAAAGTTCTTTATCAAGATTTCCATTCTGCTTGAACCAAGATACCATGCTCAATAACATTTTTTGTTTTACAGAATCTGGAAGATGTCAAAATCTAATCCAGGCAGAGAGGCCCTGGTTAGAACTAAAGAATGAATAGAAACCTGATTTAGTCTTTTTTTCATGAAGCTAAATGCAGTGACCGAGTCTGCAAGCAGGGATGGAAGGATTGGGATGGAAGTCACTGCTAGCTTTACATGATCTTCATGCTTATGATACTTCAAGCAGTACCATGCTCCTGTAAGCTTCAAGGGCTACTCTGACTCAGCTGCCAGTGTCATCCTGATTCAAAAAAAAAAAGCAACTACAGATAATTGGTTGCAAACCTAATTATTCGGTCTTCTGAACTACTAAGAATTGTCACATTTTGTGATTTAACTCTCCAAATGCACACTATTCAGGGATCAGTTACAGAGTGCCAAAACAGGTGTTGAGGGTTAGACAGTCCTTAGGTTATTGCAGTCCATACTCAACTAATTTTAAACATCCACTAAGGATTTAGAAATTTCCTGTACTACAACATACCAAAAAGTTTTTCACGGGAAGGGAAAAATATGAAGTTTTATGTATGAACTTGAAAGGCAAAACATATAAGAATCAGTTTCATCAGTAGAATTGCTATTTGCATTATGTTTGCATTTATTTTATCTCCATCAGTCCTGTCATTGTCTTCAGTTCACACAAACCACAACATGAGGAGGAATTCAGTCTGAAATGAAACATACTTTGGGTTGACTAAGGTAGAGAATATGATCAACTGAAAACCAAAAAACCAAACCACATTGTAGAGTCCTATTCTTAACAGCAGAATTTGAATGTTACTGAACAATCCGCTACACAGAAAAGTAAGACCTAATCTACATTCCAACATATTCCACTTACTATAACATTTCCATTTCAGCTATCTTGCCTATAAAGGAGTGATACTAAGAAGGAAAAAGGAAAGACAAATAGACTAGAAAGCCTGATTTGATGGTTTTAATGGAAAATCAATCTGATTACATTAGTTTCTTTTATCACCTTTTTTATAAATTCAGCGGTATTTTGACATCGAGGACCACTTGCAAATAATAACCTCTTTCCCTTGGAAGCCATGTCATAAGGTGAGAGACAGTCCTTTTAAGAGCAAATGCAGCCTCATTCAGTCCCTAAATAATGTAATGCTACCCTTCTTAGAAACAGTAGCATTATTTGGACATACCAACCAGTTTTTGATCTGGAGAAGAAATGAGTAATTTATGTAGCTTGTTTATCTAGAGAAAGGGTTGTGACAAACAGCACATAAATCTCTGCATGTGAAAATATGCAAACAGCTGCTGTATGTCCATAGCTTACTGGCCTGAACTTTTCAGCCTTTGCAGGATTTTACAGAGGCTAATACTATTAAAGTAATACATCCTCTGTATTTTTGTGTGATGCCTGCACTTCTACATCTAGGAAAATTCCTACTATAGGAAAAGATAGCTTCCTTTTTACAACTGTTTTTCAAAAGAAAGAATATCCATGAGGAACTCTGTGTCTAAACACTGAGACAAAGAAATGTGCTTTGAATAAACAGTTCTATAATTTTTGAAATCACAGCATCTTTTTATAGAAAGTTTCTTTCTGGGCACACATAATCAACAATCTGAAATGACCACGTTACACCTTCAGATTCATTTCCTTCAACTGCACTCCTAATACCTGTGGGCTTCTTTTTAGCTTGAATTCCTCTGCTACATGTATTGTAGATGCAAATAATGAAAGATTTAAGACATAATCATGAGAAAGCATCTTTACAGAGATTTTCAATGCTTCAAACTTCAGAAGTGTTTCTAGCAAAATGAAAGAAACATTAGTGGATATTTAAAGACTTGCTGTGAGATGCCTCCGCTTCATGAGGGAAAAAGAAAAAGAGAATTAACAAATCCATATTTTGCAGCTACACAGAATCAAGACTTCTGAAAGTATCTAAAATAACAACTTTTCATATGAAACCCAGTGGTTAGTATTCTCTAGATAGAAAGGAGTTTCTTTTATATGAAGTAAGAGCTACAAAAAGCTTCTCAAAACGCAGGTACAATGTCAAGGAATTACAATGTTGAAAATTTAGTAATTTTTGTAATCTGCAAAAATCAGAATTTTCTGTAGCATTTTTTCTCTTACCTGTGCATGGTCACACAACTAGAATTTTAAAATAATAATTCACACAAAAATTCTGGTGGAAAAGCATAACAAATTTCATTAATTCAGAGAGATAATTTTTAAAAATAGTTGCAGAATAATGGTCCAGCAGTATTTCCACTAGAGACTGTTTCTGCTAGGACATGGCCCAGATCTGGTAGATAAGAGCTCAACTTCGTAGTCGTTATCATGCTGCAGGGGAGATGCCCATGGCCAGTTCGCTCCACTTCTTACTGCTAACACTCAGCAATAAGCCAGATTTCAGTGCTTTTACCAACTCAATAAATTCACAACTCTAGATTCCAATGAGCATGACAACCCTTTGTATAAAAGATTGCCATTTCAGGGGCCTTTTGAATCTCCCATGATCTTGTTTTCTGGTTTAGTCTATTTAAAATTAAAACAGGAAACAAAGTGAAGACAGAAAATTTTTACTTTTTTAAATTTTTGCCATCAAAACAGCTAACGCTTTTGCAGCACCTACTCTCTCTATGGAAACTTTTGAGTGTTGTATAAACTCATACCAGTGCAAAAATCACTCTACCCTTATCAATTATAGAGCTGTGCATAAAGACAAATATAGCAATTCTCTTAAAGCTTGTATTGATACTGTACTTATTTTAAGACAAGAAGAAAGTAAAATAACCACATACAAATGAAGTAGGTAGGGTGCCCACTGTGCAAACTGCTGTAATTGTAACCTCTAGGGGAAAATAGTTTCATTTTCAGAAAACTGTAAGAGTCTTCTGACAAACATTTAGTACTTTGCCACTTCAGTCTCATCTAGAAGACTGAATAACCTCTTGGATTTAGCCTGACACAGTATGTGTTCAGATTAGTGAGGGACATGTTTGCTTCTAGCATAATGTCCTGCATTTTCTACAGTAAGTGATCTGCCATGAAACAATTTGCCAGCTTTCCCTGTGATCTGAACAGGGAGAAATGCTGCGTAGGAAGAACAACAGCAGAAATATTCTGCTTTCATTAAATACATCCATTTCTGTTTTGAGATTTTTGTTTAAGCAAGTTCTTTTAAAAAGTCTTCTGTAAAATGAAAACATTTAACTTCAGTATCTTGCAGTAACTCTGTGCTAACATGACAGTTCTTTCCAACACCAGTTCAAAATCCCTCCTCTCCTTTTCAGCTCTGGTCAGAGAAGTACTTCCTCTGACTATGTTTCTGTGAAATCCTGCCAGCATCTCCCTGAGACTGCAGTCGAGAACAAAGGGAATAGCAGGGCAGATGGTAAAAGATGGAGCCTCAGTAAGGATGCTTTGTTGGCACAGTGCAGGAATCAAGAGAGAGATGAATCTCACAAGTGCCAGGAGGTATAGCAATAGCTCCCTGTAGGATTCAAGTTCACTCTTGACAGGGCACAGCACAACCCCTAGGACCCACGGGCTGCCTCCAGCTTCTGCTCTCTGCATTTTCTGACTGCAGTTCTGTTCTCTTCTCTGCCCCATTTCACAACTCAGCACCCTGGCTTGAGATCTGCCTCAGTCACCTCTCAGTGCTCATCCTTGCACTGCTCTGTGCAGCAATCTGACAATACTTTATCCACAGAACATAGCACTTTATTGTGCCTTCTCTACTTCCCAGGAAGAATGCTCTCGTGTCTTAAAAATTGTTTTGGATAATGATTGGTGGAACAATTTGCTTCATATTAAAGATAGTTGAGAACCTTTGCTTCCATACTGTTCGCCTTTCATCATCTTCTGATTGGCACCTTCAGAAAAGAAATTAAAAAAGCAAGCCAGAGACGAAAAGTACATTGAATTTTGCAGTATACTTCAAATATTATGAGGAAGGCAAAACTGAAGGCAGATGTTAAGGTTATCTCAGTAACATTAACTCAGCTCTATATATCTTTGCTGCTATTTATTCTTCAGAGAAGACAATCCCATCTGTTTGAAAATGGATGCAGAACGGAAGCACCGCTTTTGCCTCCTATGAGTGTGTAACAGCTTAACAGACCAGCTCACTTGCAACTTCCTAACTCTGCTGCTGACCCAACACACAACATGGAGTACATAATTTCCCTGTTCTGTGCCTAGTTTACTCTTTCTGTCATGTCATCTGCTTGAAGTCTTTGAACCAAGGTTGGGGTTTTTTTTGGAAATATATATTCATATAGCATCTAAGACAGAAGTCCAAAATTCAGTGGGGACTTCTAAGCATTGACCAGTAATTATGCATGTACACTGCAGTACAGTTTCTTTTGCTTCAGAAGAGCAAAAAGTAGAAAATAAACAGTAAATTTCCTCTATCTTCACTCTAATATGACACTAAAATAGCTTCACATAGTGTTTTCATTGACGAATCAACAAAAGTCTATTGAATTCACAAAATACAAAGAAAAAGTGAATAAACTGTGGTTACATGTCTGAAAGATGGCAGTTCTGATGGAAGTAACAATTTCCAGAAACATAAGAAATCTGAATCATAATAATTCATTCTCTATTGTTAGTGCAGCCAGAACAGAAAGAATCAGGTTTAATTTATGGTAAGGACAAACAGGATAATAGAAAACCCTTCCATACAGAAAATGCTCAAAAGCATTGAGCAGACTGTGAATTTAGAATTAGGGGAGCACTTCCTAGCACATACATTTAGTGCTCTCTTTTGGATACTAGAAAGGTCTAGATAACTTCTTCTGTTCCTTTGCAGTCTTATTTTACAGGATTCAGTAACCTATTTGCTATCTTCTGTGATTTTAAGTAAGAATGTTCCAGAAAAGCCATATTCATTAATTTTTTATTATCTGATATATTTCAAACTCACATATTCTGGAAACTCACATGCATTCCAGGACAGAGAGCAGATGAGCAAATAATGGAATTAAAAGTGTTGTTTAATTATTACCACTTGGTTAACTCCAAAAGAATAAGAAATTGACTGCCGAGGTACCAGGTAGAACCAAAATCCCTGCAAATAAAAGATTGTGCTTTTTTGATGTGTACACTTCTAGAGCTGTATAGACCTCTAGAGTATTCCTCTCTCAAAGGCTTCCCCAGCCTGTCCCAATAATGTNAAAAAAAATTGCAGAACTGTTCTTCCATTGTTGTAAAAGAATCTGCAAAACTTTTGAAATAAGCTCAAGCCTGTTTCATTTCACGTGTAAAGTAAGATCCGAAAGAAGGTGTTTTCCACCTTAAAAGCCTACGTGAAACAGGGCTTAGCAGGATAGTTTAACTATTTAACTTAATTCCTGTAAACACTATGATGGATCTCTCAATATTAATCTAATTCACCCAAATTAGACATCTGTTCTTCTCTGCTGACTGTGCATAGAACCCAGAGAAACTGCTAAATGCTCTTATTCATTTAGGAACCAACCTGCCTCATCCTGGCTTGAGACTGATGCCCACCAGAGAACAGCTGGCTTTCATACGACCCAGAAGTTTTTCTGTGGCTGATTATTCTGAGCATTGAAAAGTAAGTTTGAGGCTACACTACCCTAAATTCTGCATTATGACTTAGTTACAAGGAAGGAAAGGATAAGCTGTGATAAAAGAAATAAAAAATATTAAAGGCAAATGTCTTGACTAAGTTGTAATTTTGTAACATGCTCTGTGCAAGGACACAGACCCAGGTACAACACAGAATCTTTGCAGCTGATGTATTTTTGATGTATTCTGTATTATCAAATGCTCATTAATTACATTTGGAACATCTGTAATGATGTAGAAAATGAGTACTTTTTCCTAGTTTCATATTCAGAAAACAAAAGAGGGGAATTTAAGCTGTGTTTTCTAAAGCAATAGGATTAAGACTCAAAAGTCCTTGGTTTTGATACATGTGACTAGATTTTCACTTTACTAAAATTTACTAAATTGAACTTCATTTGAAATAAAACCCCACTTATACCACTTATAACTAGTAATTTTAATAAGGCTATTATATGACTGCTAACATAAACTAATTCATTCTAATATTCATTGGAAGAGAGTATCTATGAAACAGAGGGAAGTAAAATTTACTGCAGACACATCTCAGGCAGAACAGTTTGGTCTACTTCATAGGGCTCCTCCATTTTACAGTTATTGATTACTGCTACCATTTTTCAACAAGTCTGATTTACAAGTCTTTGAAGCACAGAACACAGGAAGTGTAAAAATATGCAGAAAGTTTTAATGAAATTATTAGAACTATTCTGTCATATTTTACTGGGCAAATTATAGGGCGGGCTTTTTCTCAAAATCGGTAAAGTTGTTGGCAATTTCAGCATCCCTGCTTTGCTGCTAAGTGGTAATTAAACCATTTTACACACCACATGAATCAAAGACCATTTTTTATGAGTGCTCAGTTAAGCCTCCTGTCAGTTAATCACATCGAAAACATTAGGGGTAAAACTGCAGAGTGACAAACATTTCCTACCTTGCCTTATACAGCAACATAAGTTCGTTATTAGGTTAAATCTCCAGTAGAAAAGGAGAAAAAATGTTTATGATGTCAAAGAACTCCAACAATATCTTCAGGTAAAGAAAGGCCTGTGGCTGCATTGCTTTGGAAAAATTAATTCACTACATCTACTTGGTGCAAGGGAAGGTTGTGTTTTAAGATTATTCTATTTCTTAATCTTTGTCTGTGCTTTTGCGTATCAATTTTCCAGCTCAATCAGATTCTCATTTTCTATTCTTTGCCAATGAGATATAATTTTATTCAGTTTTAAATTTTTCAGTAAAATTGAGAAGAGTATCACACAGGTCAACTCTTAAAACACTTAAGTTAGGAGGTTAGTCTGCTCAAGCTCCCTGGATCAGAAGAAGAGAGGTAGTTTCCTTTAGAGAATGATTTTTATCATAATGTGCATACTAGAGAGGGTTTTAATGTACATGCTTCAAATCACTCTCTGGAGGGATGGCTCACTCTCTCTCCTGACTGTACAGAGCAACTGTCCTGCCTGGCTGTCCCAGACACCTAAGAGTGGCTGTCATTTCACCCTTTTATCCAGCTATCTCCTTGTATGGCTACTACTGTCAACTCTATTCCTTAGAAATCTTGCAATTTGTTTTCTTGGCATTGCGAGCTCATTTGTACACTAGAGAAAAAAGGCTTAAATAAACTCTTCTACACACATACCAACCTAACAGCCTGCTGACATTAAAAGGGTCAGTCCACCTTTGCCAGCTCCTGGCTGTGCAGTTCTTCATTGCGTTGCACCCAAATCAGACTTCTGCTAGCTTAGCATCCCATTGGATTGGCACACAGAACAGCTCACTGAAAGAGCAAGTATGATTTATGCATGGGAAGGCACAGGAATATATCACTCAAAGTTGGGTAAGCAGAACTACTGTCATAGAGGGAATAAGCTGTTAAATCATTTCAGCCTATTTTGTTTGCCTGCCCTGATAAATGCAAAGGATCAGTGTATTTAACGATCCCATTGTGTTAAATTAATTTTGCAATTATAAAGAAAATGATGTGGAAAAGGGAAGACTACATTTAACTCAAGATATAAAATATGCTTCCTAAAATCTTGGAACTTTGAAACCTCATATAATGTTGGTCCATGAAAGAAATTTTGTGCCAAAAGTTGAAAAGTAGAATGAGTTCTTTGTACTTGCCTGACATCATCGCATTCTTAGTTACAGCTCTAAAACACCGTGTCATAGGGGTTCCTTCCTCAACCACTCTGCATCCCCCACAGTCTATAGCATGCACAGTTCCTGGGCCCAGTTTTGTAGCATGTTCATGGCCGGTTGACTGGCCAAAAAAATGTAAAATTTGGCTCACATTTAAGAAGGGTCAGTAAACAGACTGTTTTTTATTTTTCCTTTCCACTTCTCACAGATTTCCACAACACACTGAAACTCAGTACGTTTTTATATCAGTAAGGCCACACTGGGTGTGGCTAAGCAGGGGCTAACCCTCTTCAGAGCAGCCCACGCGGTGCCATGTTTTGGATTTGTGACCAATACTGAACCAAAACTTCACTGAATGGGTTTGAAGCTGTTCCACAGATGCAAAACTAATGATGTGGAGAACCATAGCAAAAAGTTTATTCCTAAGAATAACACTTACAATGAAAATCTCCACAGCTAGTATGAAGAAATTTATACAAATTCCATTCCTCTAAACACATGTAAAGAAATAAAACTTTAATTATGTATTTGCAGTTTTAGAGAAACTGAGAGCTAGAAAAGTAATAATGAATAAAAATTCTACACCTCTGCCAGTTCCTCTCCTAACGTACTAAGGATTTATCTGGCACTTTCAGATACAAAGAACAAAACTCTATTTTTGTGTGTTACGCCTGCATTTTTATAACATGTGATGCTGCACTTGCCGACCATCTTTTTAAACATTATTTACTACTTTTGTAAGAGTCTTCTTTGCTTCAGAAAATAAAACTGATAACAGACTTTTTCTTTATTATAAAGTTCCAAACCACCATCACTGTAGTTTTAGAAGCTAAAGCATTTTTCCTGTAAGTAATCTAAATTATAGCTAAGCTTTTGAAGTCAACAGTTTCTAAAATATGGTTTTCCTCTTTTTATTACTGCTTTGGCAACTGTGTTGAAGTTATAGAGTCTCACACTATGTTGACTGCTTATAATAAGGCAATTGGCAAATACCTGTAGTATGATAAAACACCCTCATTTTGTTTGCAAATAACCATCTGTATCTTGCCATATATTTAGTGGAATTAACAAGTTACTGGAATGGTTCACAGAAGACCAAAAAGCCCAGATGTGCTAAGGTATGCATGCAAGTTAATATTCTACAAGCACACATCTAAAGAAAAACAAGCCAGCCAGTAAGTTTTCATCAGGTGTATGCTGTTATAGCAGTAACATGATCAACACCAGCCCCTGCGTTTGAACATCAATTATAAATGACTGACAGTATTAAAGAGATCTTGTTCTCCATATAAATGGAGAAAAAGCATGTATCCAGCATGCACAATGGAAGTGCAAATACCATGTTAGCACTTCAACTACATGGGGCATCTGTGGACAAACAAGTCACTCTGCCTCTTTTTTTCTGCTTCAGGTCACTAATTGTAGGAAAAGGGGCATCCTAGACTAGGATATCGGGAATTTATTTGAAATAACCATTGTACTTATGTGTAATAATCATAAGGCCATGTATAAAACTAGTGCTGTCTTCATATATGTAATACTTTGAACTTTTCAGTCTGGAGCAATCCAAATAAGATACATACTTTAACCTTCCATTCCAATGTTATGTTCTATACAAATAACAACTTATGTAATAATTGAAAAGTATTCTGGGTTAGTTTTCAATCTTGTCAGGAGTAAAATCTAAGTAACATTAAAATTTTTACATAAAGGAGAGGGAAGATTTTTCTGTGACAGAAAAATACCATAAGTTTTCAGTATCCTGTTTAATGCTTGATGTAGATTGGAGTCCCACTTATTCATGAAGCAAAGCATTAGAAGAATCCAAGCCTTCAAATTCAAGATTTGTAAATGTCATACAGTGCTGTTTTAGCTAAAATAAGTACATCTTTTAACACATATTGCATCATTCATCGCCTGCCTTTAATCTCAACACTAAACTGAGAATGATTGGTTTGTTTTGGAAAAAGAAAAAGCCAAAAAATATGTGAAAATTTTGACCAACTCCCAATGTGCAAGCTTTACAGAGTTATTCTAAATGCACAAGCCTTGAGAACAGAACTTGAAACAGCATTTTCATAATATTCACTGCTATGTTTATGTTCTTATTATGAATAAAACAGCATGATAACATCCTCCAGAATTAGTTCATTTATATAAAGACTGAAATGTAAATGAAGGTATATTTAACTAGAAATAATTGATTCATTGCTTCTTCTGTCACACTAGTTAATAACATGAAAGGCTCCAAAATAAGAAATCAGCTCCACAGAACTCTCATTTGAAAATGTCCAAGCTACAAAAGTTATTCAGCTACAGTAACTGATGGCATATGCTGACAATTGTACATAAATTCCAATCACTCAAGATGCTATTCTTTCTGTTTTCATGCACACATATCCCCCTCCTGAAATAAACTGTGACAAAGCAGTAATTGAACCAGGATTTTCAGGTAATTTTGTACAGGATTTTCTGTAGTTTTTCTTTAAACCACATACCCCTATGCTGACAAACATTTCTGTAGGGAAATTTTACTACCATAGACACTAGAACCTAGGACTTCAACAAGAGAACTCAGAATTGACACTGACACAGAAATATGTTTATACCCATCAGAACCTACTCTGTGTCTCGGACAGCTGGACTACAACTCCATGTGTTGCAATGATTTCTGCAGCCTTCTCTGTTCCCCCTCTCATTCTCCATCACTGCTGAAGATCAAACTCTGGAGTCTGCTACTCTCTGCTTGCATTATATTGTACATCTTTTGCTTTTTTCTTTTTTTCTTCCTGTTCATGAGACCCCACCTGGAGTGCTGCATCCAGTACTGGGGGCCCTAATATAAAAAAGGATGTGGAGCTGCTGGAGTGAATCAAGAGGAGGCCATGAAGATGATCGGCGGGCTGCANGAGGAGGCCATGAAGATGATCGGCGGACTGCAGCACCTCTCCTATGAAGACAGGCTGAGAGATCTGAGGTTGTTCAGCGTGGAGAAGAGAAGTCTCTGGGGAGACCTTACAACACCTTCCAGTACCTAAAGGAAGTCTACAAGAAAGCTGGAGTTTACAAGGCTATGTAGTGACAGCAAAAGGGGTATTGGCTTTAAACTGAAAGAGAGTAGGTTTAAAACAGATATTAGTAAGAAATTCTTTACTGTGAGGGTGGTAATGCACTGGAACAGGTTGCCTAGAAAAACTGTGGATGCCTCACCCACATAAGCATTCAAGGCCAGGCTGGATGGAGCTTTGAGCAACCTGGTCTAGTGGAACGTGTCCCTGTCCATGGCAAGGGGGTTGTAACTAAATGATCTTTAGGGCCCCTTCCAACCCAAACCATTCTATAATATATTCCAGAACATTTGTGAGCGTGCCAGTAGTGTTATGAGAGGCACGTGTTGGAGACAGAAATGTTATAGTTTATGGCTTAAACATCTTTATGAAACACTTTTGCCTGTTACAGAAGAATTGTATAACAAAAACTGCATGGAATACCACCGCACCCTGATACCCTGAACTATGAGTTACTACCTAAGGCAACTTGAGATAAGGAAAGTGACACTGTTGTTCAAAGCATCTGAAGAACATCCACAGCACGGCCCAGCCCAGCACCTTCGGGGTGCAGGCCACAGCCCCAGGTTTGTCTGCTGCCAGGCTCGCATAGATCCCCACGCCACAGGGGGGAGGAGGAGAGATTTTTGGGGTGTGGCACAGCCTCTGGCCAGAGGCAGTGAACGCCCATCCTCCTCTGTGCAGACCGGCCCAGCTGCGGACCCCCACCCCAGGAAAGCCACATCTAGGGGACATCCACGTGAGGGGCAGCAGAGGGGGTGTCACGGCCCCTCAAAGACCCCCCACAAAGGGGTCCCCAGACCCCGCAGCAGAGCACTGCACACAATGCAGTTACTCGTGCTGCAACACATCTATGGTGATGCAAGGGACAGTGTCAAAGCTGTCCCCCTCAGGGGAAGCTGCTGGGCGTTCCCAGCTGCCCAAACGTATATTGATCCATTGGATTCTGTACTTTTCAGTGAGGGATACTCTCCACCAAGAAGACCAGATGGAGGCAAGCGATGAGACGTCNCTTGTGGGAGACACAGCAGGTATTTTTTGCTGTTTATTCTTCCAGTCTTTAAATATAACTTAGATATATATTCCACTTAAGTATGCATGTATATATATATATATATATATGTATGTATATATACAGTAGTTACATAATACACAACATGTAAACATCACCAGATACTGTAAAATGAGACAGGAGAATCTCTGCTAGACAAATTAATGAATTTTTAATAAAATCTAAACAATTAAATGAAGATTTAGGAATGCTTAAAACCACTGACATTTATATAGCATGAGAACTATATCTTGCTTCAGTTTCTTTGGTTTGCTAAGCTTCCCTTAGTCTCTATTTACCCCTTAACCATCATAAAAATGGTATTAATGAGGTAGAATGGAACAGATAAAATACACCTGCAAACAGCTACTAGAAACAGCTGGGAGAAAGCTAGAAGTCTATTTCTGAAAAGGGAGGAATATGTTTTATTTTCCTATTACCCTGTATTTTGAACTTTTCTTTCCTACTAATGTACTTCCTCTGACTATGCTTTTTATTCTATTATTTATCTTAATAGCCAGGTGTTGAAAAGTTGACATACAATTTTGATTGCAATGGACTTCAAGACTTCAAAGTGCTACTTAGGAATGAATCTAGACTCAATATTTCTACTCCCATCAGAAAAACCCCTAGATCAAATTTTTCCATAAATACACTCTCATTGTATTTTTAGTTGGTGATGAAAACCCATTTACACACAGTATAAAATTTTACACTTTGAATGATTGTTTTTTGAGAGATTCAATAAATGTATATTAATTAAGTGTTATGAGTGTGCATTTCAGTGAAAAAGAAACCCACTCCTAAACTTTTAAAACCTTGAAACTTATGGCATTAAAACTTTAGAGGTTTCCATCAAGTCAACAACCAAACTAGAAAGGTATCACAGACCATCATTAAAATAGAACTACGAATACAAAATATAGCACTTTCTTAACTATTTGTACATGCAAGTATCTGTTTGGTAAATAAAATTCACAGTTACTGCAAATCTAAATCAGTGAAAACAGATAGTTTTGCATAGTCCTGGACTGCTAATGTTTTCAAAATTAGGATGAACATCCCTATTAATGCATTACATGCAAGTGTCATCTTTGCATAATAAAAACCCTCTTGTAAACAAAAAGTACATTTTAAATGTATTGTATTAGAAGAATATTAAAAAAGTTAACATTTGAAAATTACATTTCTAAATTTAACTAGAAAAATTAGAAGTAAGAGAAGAATAATTTTGACAATTGATTGCAATAAATATAGTTTCAGGAAAACTGAAAATTTTCCATTTTCCCACAAATTGCTGTCCTGTAGACATGAAAATGTATTGTCACCAGAATAGAGCTACACTTTATGGATATGTAAAAAAAGTTATCTGCATATATTTCACCAACATACAGCAGAAATTTGCAGTGTGGTTAAAGTGTGGCCAGGCATCAATGTCTTGAGTCACTCGATACTGTAAAAACATTATGACATGAAAACGGAGCAAGTAATGAAAGCAGGGATTGTAGAGTAAATAAACAGATAATAAGACTTAGGCTGATACTTTCCATTCTTATGTGGAAATAGCCCCATTTTCTTTCCAGGGCAAAATAGTAATGTTTTTCCTTAATGGTTGCAGGCACTCAATGTCAAAGTCATCCTAGACAACTTTTTCATCAGGAGAGGGGAAAAACAAACACCTTCAGAACATGATTGGAGTGTTAGAAAAGATTGATTCTTGGTATTTTTCCATCAACTACAGAAACAATCTACACTCTGTTCCTGGATTAGACATTTAGGTCTTGTGCCTCTGGGGTGAATGCAGTCACATCTATGCTGAACACATAAACTAATATTAATATTTTAAGCTTTTGCAGCCCTGCCATAGCACACGCATCTTCCTGATCTTCAAAAAAATAGTATGAAAGAAAAGACTGTCAATAAAAAAATAATTCGGTCTACAGAATTTTTATTACAAGTCACCTATCACAAAATGTCCTGAAACAAAGAAAAATCTAGTTTCTCTACATATGAATAGCAAAGTATGAAACCCCATTTATACTCTGAGATGTGTACAAGACTACCCAAAATGAGGATGCACAGGGCTCTATTAACCTGTATCAGCATGTTGTGCTCCCAATTCAACAGATGTCTCCCATGAGCTCAGCATCACTGAAATCACTGAATGCATCTCACAGGCACAATAGGATCTATGTGCAGGCAACTGACCATTTTTTTTCAAAATAGCCTGACAAACAGCAGCAGTATTTTGACAGTAGCATCACTGGCGTCTCAGCTATCTCTGTTAACTCAATGACACTATTTCCAAAATAAGAGTTACCTCACTCATTCTCCTTTGCTGTTCACTGTCTGGAGAGTCTGTACCAACAACAACCTACTTTTTTTTTCTCCTCCTTTTTTTTTTTTTCAGATAAAATGCCAGAAATTCCTTTGCTCTTTCTCCACAATACTAATTTTGTCCAATGCTTATATGTATATGCATCTTCTGCATACTGATCTTTTTCATGGTTCCATTACAACCTTCAGTTCACCATTAGTTGTGAGAAAAATCTGAATAGTTTTGTTTATACAGTCAAAAATTAAAAACTATCAGTTTTGATGCTTTTAATTTCATTATAGCAGCAATCTTCATCTTCAGTATTGAAACAGCTACAGAGTTTCTGAACTACCTTGATTTTTTTTATGCTGTAGAGTTTAATTGATATTATTACCATTTCTATATTAAAAAAAAAAGTTAAATGGTAAGTTTCAATTATTACTGTCTTCATCTAACCCAAAAATTCTGGTAAACCAGAATATTTTCTTAATATTAACATTATTGATAAAAATCTGATATTATCTTTTATAGTCTCATAAAGCTGTTATAGTTTCACAAAACATAACTATACAAAGGCTGTATTTTGTAAATGATAAAAAGCATGTCACTAAATTGCAGCGACGACATCACTGCAGTCTACAGATTAAAAAAACACAGATGAATGACCAAGGCAAGGAAAAAAAATAAAAAAGATGGAAGAAAATATAAAGTACTGATTTACAACCTGTTAAGAAACAATAATGAATGCTGGCACAATCCATGAACAGGACATTCTAGACTCATTGTGAAGACTTATTTCAGGGAACCCTGCCAACAAAAACAAGTAATGCAGGCCTCAGCAATCTCCAGACTTTTTCCAATAAAGAGACATAATCAATCAATGATATTATATTTCTGAGAGGTTTGTTCCTCTTTTTTAATAAAATCTATTAATAACTTCATTCTTTAGTTTTCTGAGAAATCAAGACAAGAAAAAAAATCTTCTTCATGAAAGACAGAACAAGAGAGAGAAAAGGCAATTTCGGAGCAATGAGAAACTGTATTGGATTACTGGATTTGGACAAGAGAACTGTGTTATCAAAAGTGCTTTTGTACCTTGCAATGCATATGCTGCAGTTAACAAACTGTAATTCAGAAAAGCAAACACATAAATTGTTGGTTGGAATAAAACAGTAGATTTCTGTGTTGCAATACAATTTGATATGAAATTGAATTATAGACCATGGCTTGCAAAAAAACCCCAACAAAACAGCTTCCCACAAACTACAGTGTTTTAACTAACAGTGACATACAGAGAATTCCTTATTTCTATTTTACCTAAAGCATAATACAAAGTTTGTGTTCATGCAACAAATAATGAAATGCATTCAATTCAACTTTGAAGTTTCATTACTCCACTTTATGTTGACACCAGTTACAATAAAAAAATGAGAAAAAGAGGAACCTGAATCTTCTAATATGTGTGATCTCTGTGTTTTCTTTAAAGGCTGTGGAAGACCCATTTATTCTTTTATATATATTTTAGTTTAATGTCCATAGGAACACAGTGCAATCGATGCTGAATTAAAGAGGAAATCCCTCAGGAAAGGTTTACCTCTCTTAGGTGTCTGGTGTACCATCCTGATATATTGTAGCTTTGGCTAGACATCACACCAACTGCTGTGTAATCATCAGATAAAAACAGACCTGAAAAATTCTGAAAAGAAAACCTGCACAGCCCCTAACTATATCCATGTCTGTAATTGTTAAAGAGACTTCTGAAGAAAAAACTTTTCTCTGATTATATATTATATTGTTTAGAAAGATCATAGAGTTCTACATTTCTTCTGGCTGCTGAGAAATACATCACTGTTCTCCCAGCCTTAGTTAATGTTTCTGTGCAAACACACACATTACGTTGTATTGCTATAAACTTAGTGCAAATGGACAGAAACCATACTGATCAATGCCCTTACTTCAGAAGAAGTTTTAGCTACATATGAATTTGGAAATGTAGCAAATTATTCTTTTGATAGCACTTTGCAAAGAGTTCAATTGCATACTGTACTGGACTCCCTGATCCACACCTAACACAGTATGGTCACAACTGTTGCTAGTCGGGCTAACAGCAACAGCAAAAATGGGATCTTAAAGGTGGAAGCAGCACTGCTCAAGTGATTCAATAGCTACAGATTAAACCTTTCAACACTGATTATTGAAAAGCACAAGACTGCAAGTAGAGAACTAAAACCTCAGTAAAGCTGATATAAACAGAAACAATAAAGCTACTTCTGCAAATCTAGCAGCACATTACAAGTTACATCATGTATCACCCAAAGGAAGCTCAACTCGAACATTGCAGGACCACTGGGCATTTTGCTAAAGATAATACCTACTGTTTTAAATCAGAATAGAAATCGTTCCATGGAAGAAATTATATGTAGCGTTAGTGTTCCTAGGCTATCAGGAGATCAAGCTGATATTGTTAAGCATCGTCTAAGATGTCTACGTGGACAACATCTATTTATTTGCAGTGCTTTAGTGTAGTGATTTTCAAAATATAAGCTGTAGAGCACAGAATTCTACAACCACTGATTACATCAAAGATTCCATAAGATATCATGGGGAAAATCACGCTGAGTAAATAAATTTTATATATGCTATAAAGCATATACAATAAAAGACATTTCTAAAAGCAAACATAAGTCCAATAAATACAGTTAGTTGTGCAATACTTTCTGCAAATTAGAAGGGGAAATGGTTACATTCAGAAGTGTAGCCTTTCTTGAACTTGAATTATTGATAAAGACACTCAATTCTTACAAAAGTCCCACTACCAATGGAACTTAAAGTTTCATGAATAAATGTTTGACATATTTATCGTGAATAGTAAATATTTTATGCCTCATATCTAAATACTCCTAAATTAAGCACCTACATAGTTTGATCCTTTGTTAAAATCACTATGACAGCCAGTATCTCCAATACAGACTGAGACCAACTTCAGGAAAATGAGGTAACATTTTCTCTCAGTAACATTATGAGAACTGAAGGAAGAACTATCTTCTTGTTCAAAAGTTCTTCCTTATGAATGAACTAAAAATAAATGGAAAGTTATGTTCTGACAAAAAACTCTGAAAGTCACACAGTCCAATTCCCTACTAAAACTATTTACATCAGGCTGCTAAAGGCTGAATCCAGCTCAGTCTTGTCTTTCAGTCGTTGAGGGCTGAAGAGGCTGTGACTGAAGGAAAGTCCAGGGGGTGACATCAAGCTCTACAGGGGGGATACCAAATTCAGGAACCCATGAAGCAGCCCTGAGCCTCATCACAACCTGTAAGCCCTCAGCAGCCAACCAGGCAGGGACAGGATGGTGCCAGGAGCAATGGAGGGAGATTTAATGGCTCCAGGGAGCGTGGCAAACAGGGCCATGGCACATCAACACAGGCATGGCACAGCAGGGAGCACAGGCAGAGCTCCCCTCGGACCATCCCAGAGCAGCCAACAGAGGCAAACAGAGCAAACAGACGCAGCAGTCTTCCTAGACAGTCAGGCCACAGCCTATACTATTGAAACGTGATTTTCCATCCTGAATACAAGACTTTGCATTTCAACTCCTCTAGCTAGTCCAGGTCACTCTGATGGAAGATCAACTGCTGCAGCCCTGGAACCATCAATTAGATAATGTCCACAAACTTGCCAAATGCGCACTCCATTCCTTCCTCCAGTTCGTTGAAATAAACATTTAACTGTGTTGGTTTCAGTACTGGTTGCTGAGTGATACTACTGGTTACTGGACACCAGATGAATTTTGCATCACTGATTACACCCCTTTCACTCCAGCACGCCAGCCATATGTACACCCTCCTTACTTGTCACCTCTTTAGCCCATATTTTGCCAATTCGGTAAAAATGAGACTGTGAGACTGTATCAAAGGCCTTGCTAGTGTCAAGACATAACATCCACTGCTTTTCCCTTGTCCACAGTGTAAGTCACCCCACAGAATGCAATGATTTTGGTCAGGCATGGTTTATTCTTAGTAAATCTATGCTGGCTGCTCTCAATCACCTTCTTCTTAATCATACATAGGAAAACTTATTGTACAACTTTCCCAGGGACTGAAGTGAGGCTGACAGTTTGATTGATTCTTGTAAGTGCCACTATTGAGGACAGAAGTGGCTTTTGCCTTGTTTCAGTTATCAGGAACCTTCCCCAGCTGCCATGAGCTTTTGAAGATGGTAGAATGCAGTCTCACAGTGAGATCGACCAGTTTTTTAGTATCCTCAGATGCACCTAGTCTGGTACCATGGACTTAGGTCTGTCCATTTGACTGAAATGATCCCTGTCACTTTTCTCTAGTATACGTACCACCTCATTCCCTCAGTCTCTGTTAATAAAGAGTTCTCAGGGACCCGGGAAGTACAAGGGCAAATCACAGTGAAAAGTGAACCAAAAATGGCACTGAGAAACAATGCAATCATCAGGAATTGTCAACATGGGCTCACAAAGGGCAAGTCCTGTTTAACTAATTTAATAAGTTTATTTGCACAGTGGATGAAGAAGGGCAGTGGATGTAATTTTTCTGCATTAATAATACTGCCCTCACAGCATCCTTCAGTACAAGTTGTCCTACTGTGAGATCAGCAGATTCATGGGCCAGTGGGTGAAAAACTGGTTAAATAGAAGAGCTCAGTAAGCTCACAGAACACTGTATGAACTGGCTGAAGGGCAAGGCTCAAAGGTAAGACAGAACGGGCTACGTCTGTTTGGTTACTGGTCACCAGTGGTACTCTTCAGGGTTCAATTCTAGAGTCAGTTATGGTCAATATATTTAACAACGATCTGGATGTGGGAGTTTAAAGCATCATTACCAAGTTTGCTGATGATTCCAAACTGGGAGTGCTGCTGACTCTCTCAAGGGACAAGATGCCTTGCTGAGAGATCTAGATAGATTAGGGCATTGGGCTATGATTAACGGGATGAAATTTAACAAGTCCAAATGCTGGATCCTGCACCTGGGATGTAATGATGCAGGCACAAGTATAAACAGGGAGAGGAGTGGCTGGAGAACAGCCCTGCAGAAAGGAATCTGGGGGTGCTGGATGACACCAGGCTCAGTATGAGCCAGTGGTGTGCCCTGGCAGCCAAGAGGGCAAGCTCCATCCTGAGGTGCATCAAACACACTGCATGCAACCAGCTGGTCAAAAGAGGTGACCATCCCATGGCATTGAGTGAGCATTGGTGTGGCCTCACCTTGAGAACTGTGTGCAGTTCTGGAGCCCAGCATTTAAGAAGGACATGAAGGTCCTTGAATGTATCCACAGGAGGACATCAAATCTAGCGACAAGGTTGGAAGGCAAGTCCTATGAGGACTGGCTGACAATTTTATGTTTGTCTAGTTTGAAGAAAGGGAGTCAGAGGGATGAATACATTTCTCTCTACAGCATCCTGAAGAAGGGAACTGAAGAGGGAGATACTGATCTCTTCTTCATGGTATGCAGTGACAGGATGTGTGGGAATGGTTCAAAGCTGTGTCAGGGGAGGGTTAGACTCGTCATTAGGAAGCATTTCTTTACAGAGAGGGAGGTGAGACCCTGGAACAGGCTTCCTAGAGAGATGGTGAAAGTCTGTCTGTGTCTAAGAGGCATTTCAACAATGCCTGTAACAACATGCTATAACTTGATCTGTCCTGAACTGGTCAGGCAGTTTGTCTAGAAGACCATTGTAGGTCCTTTTCAATTGAAATATGCTATGTTATGCTAAGCTATTCTGTTGTATGTTTCAATCTTTTCCCTGTCCTCTGTAAATAAGTCCCCAGTCCTGCTGAGAAGAGGACTCACATTTTCCTTAACCCTTTTTTTTTTGCTGCAGATTCACTTACAGAAGCTCTTCTGGATGTTCCTCAGGCCTCTTACTAGTTCCAGCTTCAGTTGAGCTTTGGTGTTCTTGACTCCATTTCTAAATGCATGGGAAAAGTCTTTGCATTCTTCTCAAATGGCCTCTCCTAGCTTCCACCTACTTCATAGGTCCTTTTACGTCAAGTGTCTAACCCGAGCTCTATGCTCATCCATGCTAGCCTTCTGTCACACTTGCTCCAATTTCTGTGCACTGAAATGAACACCTTTTTTACTCTGAAAGAGGCTGTATTTGATGATCAGCCATCAAGATTACTTCTCTTGATGTGATGCAGAGTATAGACTGAGAACTAGAAGGTGGTGGGTGACTGTTAGTCTTTTCTACACCTACACCTACCTTTACCAAATTAAGCACAAACAATAATATAAATGGAAGTCCCATATGCTACTGGTATCGCTACTGTAATTACAGCAGATTAATTTACAGTTTGATGCTGGTCCCATGCAATTATGTTGAAATGATTTTACAGTACCAATGTCTTGGATTCCCAACATACAATATGTTACAAAAACAACTTTCTATTTGTGATACAAACCACTTGATAAATGCTCCATTTAGGAGATATCTGGAAAAGCTCAGGAGAAAATTATATGCTTTCCTAAAAATATGTACCTCTGGAATCCATACTGGCAGCTAGGACTGAATGTTCAGGTTGGAGAAGCCCTTAAGCTTTGTGTTACTCACACTGACACATTGGCAGCTCAGGTACTACCATTACACATTTTCTGTTTACATGATTCAGCACAGGGAAGAAAGTGATTAGCATTTATAAGTTAACTTGATCAAAAAGTACATGACTGTCACTGTGCAATTATTATGATAGATTACTTCATTAAATGACCCAGTTTAGGATTTACATCACAAGCCACATCTGCTGATGTATTCTTCTTCGCTACTCTTTTGCCAGAAACACAAAACCATAAAAATTTAGTATCCACTTAGAGATCACAATTTACTTTCTTCAAATTTGTAATTTTTCTGAGATAAAAGAATCAGCTACAAGAGATCACCAGAGTAATAATCTAAAGTCAATAAAGAAACTAATTACTTCAATAGGATAATTCACTTTGAAAGACAATTCACACCCTGCTAGTCTGGAGGGAAAAAATGAGATTAACTCACTGAGAAGTGTTTAAAAATTTACAGTGCTAATAAGTTGCACAATACAGAGCTTTTCCATATGCAACTTGCTCATAATTCTTCATTCTTCTTTAGTTCAAAGCTAATGACAAGAAGTTTTATATGTGTTCTGCCAAATTCAGATGACCCCTATTTTGCGTACAAGATTGCCATGTACTTAGAGAAGTAAGTTTTAACATGAAAAATTCACAGTGGGGAGTGATCTTTTCTCCCAAATGCTGACTTCTCATTATTGATGAAAGACAGAAGAGCGCATGACTTATATTAAATGATCTCTGCATTAGGCTTCATTTTTCTTGTTTTATAGAAACATAGGAATGCTTTGTCTCTAGCTTCCTTACACACACGGAAACTACTTATATCACCATTCAGATCTTTCTGCATATCAACCCGCTACAATTTACAGGACCTGAAAAGGACAAGAGGAAAGAAGACAGGTATAACTGCTAATACAAAAACTTTTAGAGCTATTGGAATCCTTCTGACAACTCATCAGTGTTTCTTAAAAGAAAAAAATTCAGGGTACAATCTAATATCTCATACAGTATTAGTCCCATCTATTTTCCAGCGAACTAGCCAATCCCTTTAGACAGAAATATCTGAATTAATTTTCAGTGTAACAAAGATCAATGGCAGCTTTAATTTCTGTTCAAAGTGAACTTCAAAAATCCAATGACACAACCCATGTTTTTCTGTCAAAGCTTTAGAAAGACATAAGATCTAATGGCTTTTTCAAATCTATTAAAGAGTAAATACAGTAATTCAGAGTTTTGTCTGAGGTCAAGTGTTAATCATGGAAAGCACAAACATAAGATCAAAAGACATAGTTTTGTACTCTCTGAAAGATAAGTAAGAAACTCCTCATGAAATAATGGTGACTTTTTTACTCAAGAATGTCACCAGCAGGTGTATTAATGATGACACTGACAAGAAAAAAAACATTTGTCATTCACATTTGAATTACATTTGAGCAAAAAATAATCTTAAAAATTGCACAACCATAATTTTTATATACAGGATTGGATAAGAGTGGGAGATAAATGACTTCAGTTGAAAAATAATCAAGTCATCTTCTTTTCAGCTTCACAGAGCTTCTCGTATTCCTTATAAGGGAAATATGACAAATATTTTTAGATGACCATGATCCAAGAGTGATGTGGCTGAATTACATTCAGTGCTTTAGGAACTGTAGAGACAGTGTATAGTTCATTTGCTTTTAGCAGGCAGACTGTTCCAGGAAGTGAGGTCAGTCATGGGTGGGAGGCTAGGAAGTCTTGCACTCAGTACTGCTTCAGCTATTTTCATAAAGGTATTATGATATTGTTAAAGCACTGTGAGTTAAATTAAAAACATAATAAATTAATTTTGGGATAAAGAAAAATATCAGTGGTAGGGATTTTGGAATAATCTCTTACAAGAACAGTATTTGCACTAAGGGAGTGATCGTACATTTTAGGTATGGCATGACAAGACTGTGACAACATGACTTAAATTCCTCCATGCTTCAAATTCACTATTTAAGCATATGGGAAAGACAATTTCATGTTTAATCAAATATTTTAGTTACCTTACTAGTATGACAGAAAATATGAATCACATCCTTTTCTATGACTCTTACAGCTGGAAGGTTTGCCTGGTAGGTATAACACTTAGTGAAAAATTTTCACGAGGAAGCAAGCAATCAAAAAAATTCTCTATCTCCAAATAACAACCACAAACAACCAAGAGAAAATACTACATAGGCACTTAAAAAAAAAAAAAAAAAAAAGAAGAAGAAGATAGAAATAAGTCGGAGTAAATTTCTACTAAAATCACCTTAAGAAAAACTGAGTGGGCTGAAGTATGTACACAATATGGCCTAATCCATTAAACAAAAAAACTGCTAAACTGTGACCAGGACCTAAATACATAATGCATTAGTGATGCTTTGTTGTTTATTATGTTGTTGTCAGAATCTCCTCAGTGTATAAAATGAGCTCTTTACTAATCCACACATTCATAACTCACAGAACACTCTGCATTTGTCAACAGATTTAAGAGCACTGTTGTAGCGAGGTCTCAGGTTGACTTCATTACATTTCCAGAGCATACCACACTACAGTATTGTATAACGTCCTAGTAGATGTAACTTATTAAAACCTACCAATGATTAGGATCTGCTTAGGAGCCAGTTCAAACACCAGGATTTAAAATTTAGTTATAATGAGGCCAACAAATAAGTAGCTTTTCAGCATATTTTTATGTGGAAGCCGAACTCTGAAATTCAGACTTAACACATGCATTACCGCTCTCCAACAAGAGCTGGATCAAGCTCATTTTGTAGCCACCTTCAAAAATGGTTTGGTTTTATTTCTGCAAGGCCACTGGTATCCTGTGGCAACTGTAATCTTTAAGCATATGTTAAGGGACTTAAATATTTTATACAGCTCATGAGAAAGATTAGTATGCTGTGTGGCAAGAGCCTAGCAATACTGAGCAGGAAGATACCAAAGCTTGGTGGACAGAAATCTTGAGAAGAATTTCTGTAAAAAAGAAGACTGAAATGAACCTTCTCCCTCCCCTACGCCCTCACAGCCATGAATCAGATCTAGGATTAAGTGGCTACACCAACTGCTACCTTCTCAGAGAACTGCTTCAAAAAGTGAAAATGCAGCCCATATTCGAGCCCAGTAATTCAATGGCTAAGCCATTTAGCTATATCATGGGAGGGAAAAAAACCAAAACTAAACCAAACATACCCAAGGTGCCTCTTTTTCATTATTACATGAAACAGTTGAAATTCCAAGGGAGTACTCCAACAACTTGCATTTAAAAGTAATTTATAAGTCTGTCTGTTCTGTATTTAATGAGCATCTATGGAGTTTTTCACATACTAAACATTTGTATGCTTGCATTTCATTTCTCACGTTCAGGTTTAGTAAATTAACTTTTAAATCCTTGAAAAAGAGAACAAGCGATTCGTAACTTATGATGGGTTCATTCATAAAGGTATTCAGTGTGCTTTCATTCAAATCTTGTGAATTCTTATTTTTATTCAATGTTCATGTTATGGTTTAAAGGACTATGTCCAAATCAGTTTTCAGTGGATTTTACTGGGTGTCTCACAGGTAAAGTAGAAACAATTGGTAAGATTAGCTTTTACCCCAAACTATATTATAGTGGATGCAGACCGTTTCTCAAAGGCACACTTATCACATCACTTCTAAGACTACTTTGAATGTGACAAAGAATAGCACTTCTGTTCAATATTCAGTATGAAAGATGATAGATAGCAGTCCACCTGCTAAACTGTGTTTTCTGAAAGAGACATATTGTTAAACAGTCCATAGAGTTTACTGGCACAAACCCAGTATTAGCTTTTTATGCTTAAATGAATTTTACATACAGAAGACAATAATCAATACATGTACCAAATGGGCTGTTAGAAAGTTAAACCCTGTTTAAATATCCATCGCCAAAGACAAGGATAAATGTTGCAGCTTCTAAACTAGCAAATAACTAGAAATAGTATCACTTATGAATTTAAAGAAAACAAAACAAAACCACACCAACAACCTGATACAATTACCAGGATAACCACTGAAAAGGACTAGATAGTTTTGCATGTTCTAAAGAGACTTTGTGTTACAAGCAACTTCTGCTAGACTAGAGGTAACAGATCACTCAAAGTATAAGTAAACATCAATAAGGAAGTATCCTATATAAATAAGGTTATGCATTAGAACCCCTAAATGATGAGAAAATTGGTTTTCCAGTTTTAAATTTGCTGAAAACTTTTAACATCAGCAGGTTCTAAACAACTTCTATAAGCAATAAAATTTCTTTTCCTTTTTTCCCCTAATCCTCTAATTCCAAAACTTTGAAGTGAAATATTTATTTGGATCAAAGTACACACACAAAAAAAAGTGCTGCAACACAAGTACCTTGTAAGAAGAAGTGTAGTGCTGTACCCTTGTAAGAGGAATACAAGGAAAAAATTAATTTCTTTGGTCAGCAAGTTAAAGCACATATACTGTATGATTGTCCTACAGGTTACCAAAGCCTTCCAACACCCCCTCATCATATATCTCTGCCTAAACAGTTAATGGTTAGTGGAACACATGCTGTTTATGCCATTTCTCCCAACAGTTATGCCAGACCAGATTGCCTTTCATCCCACAATTTCATTCATCCAAGAATAAGACATGACTATGCTAAACCGCATGTGCAGGCATGTTCATGTCATGCAGGTCTGGACACCTCATTTTCCAATTGCAAAGATAAGTGTGGTGTATTCTGCAAGCTTTCATGCCTAGGTAGCTGTCCTGTGCGCTGGAGGGAGATGGCATGTTCCCACATCTCCCTCAGCACTCAGGGCAAGGACTGCATTGTGACCTGTTCAATGTACACACTCCAAACACAGACACATGACTCTGAAATACAAATGAGATGCAGACTTGCTGGAAGAACAAGGGATTGAAAGTGATCACTGGGTGATCTTCCATCAGCTACAATTGGTCAAAGCAAACTGCGCAGAGTGATGCTCCCACAATAGCAAAGTTCACAGTACTGACTGACAAGATAGAGCAATGTATTAATGTCATGATTAGCACCAAGAATCTCTGAGTGAAAGCAGTTGCTAGTAATAAAGAGAATACTGTATCTGAGTCCTGTCTTCTAGGTACCTGTCTGTTCTCAAGCATTATGTAGAAAATGCTGATTAAAAGCCAAGAAGTGTTGGCCTATTTGTCCAACTGTCAAAATGAGTAGGTTTGGGGGTTGTTTCTCCTACAAATGTAAGCATTATATTAATTCTGGAGAGTTTTATTCAAGAGAATTGAAACAGTTGATTTAACAAGAACCCTAATGTCAGGTGGATCACATCTGCTTAGATACATGACTTTAACAGTTGGTTTATCAGTCTCTATTTTCAAGAAGGCTCTGAGCACCTGAAGGTTTTTCACAGCTCCTGTGTCTAAATACACGTCCTCAAGACCTGAATGAGTGCTTTCATCACCTAATTCCTGCTTTCCATTAACAAGCCTTCTAAAGGTCAGACAATTTGGAAGATTAGTGACCAGGACTCTGAGGAACACTGTGCAGTACTCCACAGCCTGAAAGACTGTGTTAGTAAACTAAGGTTACTGCATTTTGTCCTGTAGGTAATCTAAACTGGAAGAACTTTCTGCTGCCAGCAGAAAAAAGCAAAGATGGTGGTAGGATGCATGTGTGACTTACCAGCACAAAGATGCTGGTAGTGGCCAACTTCTGGTTTTATGTATTATTTTCAACAAGTTGGCTTCATATCTCCTGTAGTTTGGAGCTGGTTGTTGGTAACAACAATATTAGTAATAAAATACCAATAAAGTACTGAAAAATAAGAATTTAATTTTTTTCCCTCGAATGCGAATGCTGTGGCAGTAAAGATATACAGAAATAGTTAATAGGTTTTTTTGTTTGCTTTCAGCAGAGCACTTAATTGATTATATGTCAGTAGTTCACACAAAACAATTAAAGGGAAATGTTCATCAGATTTAAGCTGCACTGAAAAGGTTTTACTTTTGCCATTCACACAACAGCATTTTATTTACTAATTTGTGCAAATATAAATGGCATAATGATTAAAACAAGTGTTTCTCTCCTTTGTGACCCAGTTTTAATTATGGCTCATCTGTTTTTCAGTAACACTGCCAGGAAAAAGGACACGTTCAGCAAACTCTTTCTAGGCAATGCTCATGTGTGACATACTAAGGAGCTTCATCAGTTTGATACAATGGTTTATTGCCTTTCTTTTTTTCTCACTAGTACCTAGGTTACTGCTCATTATATTCATTAGTAACTTTGTATCTTCCCTATGGTATTTATAGGTTTAATTAAGTCACCTCTCTGCAAGACACTTCCTTCTGTTATTGTCTACTTGCCCGTTCAAACTACATTTTTTTAAAATTCATTAAATACTTAAAAGTCATGAAATCTAAAAATTATTCGTTTTGGAAATTACAATTGTAAACCCTGAAATAAATAACTAAACTGTTAAGGAGGTACTACATATTTCTTCTTAAGCTACTAACTTTAGGATGTTCATGCTTGCCACATTTGGCATCACTCCGGTACAGAGCATTAAGTAGACAGCACACCTCAGCAACTCAGCCTCTCTTCATTTCGAGGATCTGTCACTGACTGACAGGTTTTGGTGGGTTTTTTCTCCCTCGTTTCATATTTCTCACTCTGCAAGACTGCTTTATTAGCTAAAAATTAACACTTGCTCTATGGAATAGTATGAACTGAGAACCCATGTACTGTATACAAGCTGCTGTACATTATTTAAAGAAAACTAAATGAGCTTTGAGTCTGTCATTTACTCTATTCCCCTAATGACAATTCCAAATACTCCGTTTTCTGAAAAAAACAAAACAAAAGCTTCAAAAATTCATTTTTTGTTCCTAGTAAGAATTAACACTATTTTAATAAAATATATTGAGATTTCCCTTACACTTGTTTTCTTTTACTAGCTTAATAAACATTTTGTGTTATGTCAATAAACATCCTCTATTTAGGACTCCTCTAAACACTAAAAAATGGGTATGATGTACGATGAGCTTTCTAGTTGCTAATGTATGAAAACTTTCTGGAGCTATACTTATGAGTGCAAAGACATCAAAGCTAGCTCTCAATAAATCAGCTTAAGTTTGAAAGCAATGTTACAGTTTAGTTTGATGTGCTCCTTTGATCCCCTCTGCTCCCCAGCACTTTGACAGTATTTTTGGAACAGAGTTTGTCAGGTCAGGCTCAGAGCTGCACAGAACCTCTGGGCACACACAGGGTTTCCTGGTTGAGCCCACCACTGGACTGGAGACTTCTACGCTATGCTCCAGGACTGTGCAGACATTCCTACATTATCTTCTACATCTTCTATACACTGGCAATTAATTGCAGCAAACAGAAGGAGGCATAAGACACTAATTTGATTTTTTTTTTATGTGCAATGCCTCTTTGTATTATTCACAGACAAGGATAACATTATATTAAGCGAGACAATTTATACATGCATGACCAACACTGAGGTGTTTGTGGAAATAATCATATTGTTCACTGAAATACATTTTTACACATCACATTTCTATGCACCCTTATCAGTACACTAGCTTTGTCCGCTACAGTCCTTCCGTGCCCATTTCCTCAAGTCAAGCTTACCAAGAATTAACCACAAAATGTAACTTATTTTTTTCCTGTACAAAGGAAATCAGAGGCAACCCACAGAGCAGAAAGTCAAAGAATCTTTTTTTTGGTCTCCTCTCCCCTGTACTGCCTCCTAGATTTTGGTGAGAGTACAAGACCAGCAAGTTCTTCTCCTGTGTAACTCTTCGTGCAGATTCTCATGGATGAAAAGTTGGACATGAACCGATTGTGTGCATTTGCAGTCCAGAAAGTGAACCTCAGGAGAGGCTGCACAAAAAGAGGAGTGGCCATTAGGTCAAGGGAGATGATTCTGCCCCTCTACTCTGCTGAGACCCCACCTAGAGTGCTGTGTTGAGCTCCAGGTTCCTCAGCATAATAAAGATGTGGGTGGCCACAAAGATATACAGGAGGCCACAAAGATGATCAGACAGCGGAGCTACTCTCCTACAGACTGAGAGAGCACGGCATGTTCAGACTGCAGGACAGAAGGCTCCAGGGAGCACTCACTGCAGCCTTTCAGTACTGTGTTGGTTTTGCTTGGCCTGGTTTTAGGTAGCAGCGGGGCCACGGATATGACTTCTGTGAGGAAGCTGCCGGAAGCTTCCACCATGTCCGGCAGAGCCAGTCCCTGATAGCTCTTAAGATGGACACACTTCTGGCCAAAGCTGGGCCAATTAGAGATGGTGGTAACGCCTTTGTGATAACATATTTAAGAAGAAAATCAAAACAAAGGGAGGTGCACAGTTTTTTCCTATCCAGGGAAGAGGAGGAGATGACAATATGTGAGAGAAACAACAAGGCAACACCAGTGTCAGTGGAGAAGGAGGGGGAGGAGATGCTCCAGGTGCTGGAGCCAAGATTCCCCTGCAGGCCGTGGTGAGGACCATGGTGGAGCAGCTGTGCCCCTGCAGCCCCTGGGCCCAGGGGGAACGCAGAGATCCACCCGCAGCCTGTGGGGATCTGTGGGGAATGCAGAGATCCACGCACAGCCCATGGGCCCATGGGGAACGCAGAGATCCACCCACAGCCCGTGGGGGAGGTGCTCACGCCGGAGCG
This sequence comes from Pachycephala philippinensis, assembly GCA_013397055.1. NCBI lineage: Eukaryota > Metazoa > Chordata > Aves > Passeriformes > Pachycephala > Pachycephala philippinensis. Next base: position 620 of record VWZT01008690.1, on the reverse strand, counting down.
GGTCGATGGATGCCTGGAGGAGGCTGTGATCCAGTGGGAGACCCATGGAGAGAGAGGGCCCTTGCTTCCAGGCTGGAGCAGCCTGTCCTTGGAGGACTGCACCCATGGATGAGTGACACATGCTGCAGCAGTTTTGGGAGGACTCTTGCCCGTGAGATTGGACCCACGTCGGAAAGGTTCACGGAGAACTGTCTCCTGTGGGAGGGACCCCACGGTGCAGCAGGGGAACAACTTCTCTCCCTGAGCATTAAAGGAGAACTCGTGTGACGAGCTGACCAAAACCCCCAGCCCCTGTCTCCCTGAGCTGTCGGTGGGAAGGAGGGAGGGGTTGGAGGAAGAAAAGATGTTTTTAAGGACTTACTTTATTTCTCACTATCCTCCTCTGATTTTGTTAGTAATAAATTCACTTTGTACTTCTAAGTTGACCCTGTTTTGCCCTTGGAGTGTTTTCTCCTGGTGCTTATCTCAACTCATGAACCCTTTGTTAATTTTTTTTCTCTCCTCTGCCCAGCTGTGGCGGGGAGGGCGAGTCAGCAACTTTCGTGGGTGCCCACTACAAGTATCTAAAAGAGGCCTATAAAAAGGAGAAAGAACAGATTTTACATGTGCAGACAGTGATA
>VWZT01008688.1:280375-295107 GCA_013397055.1 Pachycephala philippinensis | reverse complement strand
AGAAAAGAAAAAGGTTGTGATGGTGGAGATCACGATTATTTCTCAAAAGTCAGGTAAAGCGCCCGCACCTCGGAGCGACCCTCCAGCGGGGCGAGGTGGCGGCCCCGGCGGTGTGCGGGGCTGGGCGGCGGTCGCTGCCGGGAAGGGACACCCGGGGACATCCCCGGGCAGCCGGCCCTTCCCCAGCCCGGAGCGGGGTGCCCCGGCCGCTCGCTGCCGGTCCCTGCCCCGGGGACATCCCTCGGCCCGGGGACACATCGCGGCCGGCCCGAGAGGGGCGCGGGAGGGCGGCGGCGCTCCGGTCCCGCGGCATCCCCGGCCAGGTGCGCCGGGTGCGGGAGGAGGCGGCGCGGCCCCGGGGCACGGAGCGTGGGTTGTCCCCCTTCCCTGCCTCCCTCTCTCGTTCCTCTGACTGTTCGGCAGGTTTGGGAAAGCCCTCCCAGCCCGCCGCCTGTGCGTGGCCCGGGCAGGCAGTGCCTCTGCACGCGCTTTGATTCGCGAAGGAGGAAGTTTGATCCTGTTTTGGCAGGAGCCCACGCGCTGCTTATCTCCGCCTCGGCTCGGAGAGAGGGAGAGGGAAGCGGCGGGGGAAAGGCGGGTGTTTTCCGGGGGCACCTGCCAGCGCCGGGCCCCGCAGCGCGGGAGGGCAGCGGGCGCTGCTCTGCCTCGGGACGAGCCTCCCTCAGCCACCGCCGCTGTCTTGTCATTGCAGGGGTTTCTCCTCTGTGGTGGCCCTGGGAGCCAGCATCATCTGTAACAAGATCCCGGGGCTCGCCCCCCGGCAGCGGGCCATCTGCCAGAGCAGGCCCGACGCGATCATTGTCATCGGGGAAGGGTCCCAGATGGGCATCAACGAGTGCCAGTTCCAGTTCCGCAACGGGCGCTGGAACTGCTCGGCCCTGGGCGAGAGGACGGTCTTCGGCAAGGAGCTCAAAGTGGGTACGTGGCTCCGGGCTCTGCTGCCGGCTCCGCCCGCGGGGCACAGGGGGGCACAGGGGGGCACGGGCACGGCTGCCGGGCCGGGGAGGGGCAGCTCCCAGCTCCTTCCAGCCAGGGCAGGACGGTCACTGTGAGTGTGGGCACCTGGATGCTGCTGCTGTCATTGCCAGCGTGCTCCCTCCTGGCGGGGCACCTGCCTGGGCTCCACTGCCATGTGTGCCAGCTCCACCGCAGCGTTTCACTGCCCTGCTCTCAGAAACCCTCTCCAAAGTGCTTCCCGTCTGTGTGCACAGGACACAGCCTTGTTCATGTGCTTAGGGATGGAAAAAAGGGGGTTTGGTTCTTGTTGAAGGCAGCGCTCAGAGACAGAAGGCTGAGCAGAGCTGGAACTGCACGTGTTGGGTGCAGGCATCTCCACAGGGACACTGCCCTGATGTTTGTACCCGATGGGACTCGGGCACAGCAATCAGTGTCCTGTGAGAGATTCCCACCACACAAAATCCTTCTCCTACAGCAGCTGTGCCCAGTGCCTTCTCTGCCAGGAGAGAGAGTGGGTGTGTTCTGCTGAGAGGTGTCAGGGCACTCACGAACGCTGTTCCAATCAACTGACAGAAGATTTCCAGTCTCTTCCCCATGTAAAATGAAGTTGCAAAAAACCAGAAACCCCATCAAGCAATGCTTAGCATGGCAGAAAACATGGATGTTTCATGGGGACAGGAGCCAGCTCAGAGAACAGGAGCTGCAGGAGCCCCGAGCAGCTGTGGGGAACCCTCTGGGTGGGCTGGCCCCAGGCTCTGCTCAATCCCAGGGCAGGAAATGTCCCCAGTGCCCCATTCCTGGCATTCCCATGGAACGCAGAGATGCAGCCTTGCCACTCTGCTCTGGAACTCCTGAGAACACTGAGCCTGTGTTTTATCACACCAGGGCACACTGATATGTGTTTTCCAAAACTTCGATATTTAGGGAAAGAACAGGAAGAGAACTACAGGACAGGTTTGAAAGCCCTGCCTTTCAACACCTTTGGTAGTCAGAGTGGCTCAAGTAGAGAAGGTAAAAAGCGCCCTGCACCACACTGGGAAACATCTGAAAATGGAGCATTTATTCAGATCAGCTCATTGTTCCTGTTCCTTGAGCTGAGCTCTTCCTGTCAGCGATGCAGGCAAGTGTTTGCCACTTATGTCAGTGAAGAGTCCATTTGGATGGCTGACAGGTTTGGGCTCATTTAGTCCAAGAGTAACATTTCCTTAAACAGAAAATGTGAGAAGGGTTTTTTGTTCTCCCAGAAATCAGAAAATTGCGGAGTTGTTGTGGTCTGTTGTGTAAACATGCTCTCAGTTCCTTCCCTCCCTCCGAAAATTGAATTATTTAGCTAGCGGGTTATATTTAGGTCCTTTTAAGGAAAGTCAATATTAAAGGAAGTAGACTTTGATCTGTCTTTGAGGTGATAACTCTTAATATGTTCTATCTATCCATTACGAGGCTAAGATGTATAGGGCAAATTCTTCGTTGGTTTCAGAGCACAGTCAAGAGTTGAATGGCATCCAAATGACAAAACTCCATAAAATCCACTTAAAGAATAACAAAACCTTCAAATTTAAACAGGTTATGTATGTTAATTTTAAAGTAAACTTTGATAAATATCACAGAGGGTTGAAATCCAGTGGTGAATCTTTTGCACAGACATTCCTGCCGTCTCAGGGATAAAAGTACTCAGGCTCTCAAAGAGCACGAGTATTTTAATGTAACTGTTCCTGCTCAGGTGGTCTCCTTGTTCTTCTGCCTCTTCCCTATCAGCAGGTACAGAAACCCTGAGTGTCTGACTCAGCTCATCTTTCTGTGGCTGTAAGGAAAAGGCATCTCTTGCTCTTTCCCAAGGACCTCTGTCAGGTTGTGCTCCAGGTTACCACCCAGAGAAATTGTATTTGCTTTGGTTAAAAAGGGTACAACCTGTGTGCCATAAAGACATAAGTCAAATTTGGTGCCCACAAACTGGAGGTCAGGCCTTACCCTAAATAGGAAAGAGAGAGGAGTGTGACCTGAAGGACCATATACTCCTTCAGGAAGCGTTTCAAGGTGACAGAGCACCAGAACAATCCAGGTCACCACTAGGTGAAGATAATGCACCCTTGTTGCTTTTTTAATTAGCCTTTGACATGGTGTGTTACAAAATACTCCTCCAACAGCCCCGAATGCCCCAGCCCCTTCCCGGGCATTTAACAACTGACAGTATCCCTCAGGCAGTTGCACCCTGAGGTTATTACTGGGGAGTGCGAGGGCACCTTTGTCTTGCCACTTGCAATAAAGTCAGTGAGCACGCATGAGCTCATCCCTGTCTCTGGAGTGGCACTGCTGGGCTGTGATTAGGAGATGACTTCAGGGTGACAGAGATGTGGCTGTCCTGGCCAGGCCCTGCTGGGTGTGTGCAGCCAGCAGAGGCTCGCAGTCTGGGAGGATGTGCCTGAGCAGCTCTTATGGAAATGGGCTTTGTGTGTGTCAGTCCGTACCAATAAGTTCCCTTAGATACCAGAGATCCTTGTGACCTATTTCCCAGCCCACAGCTTTGATGGCACACCAAGCCAAATCTCTCCAAATCCAGGTTTCTCTCCTTTTACCCTTACTGGGTAATCTATTTTATGAATGTTGTGCAAACGTACTGTAATTATTTAAATTCTCTTGTTGCCACTCAGGGGGATTCTCCTCCTGGCCCTGCTGTTGTGCAGCTCACGGATCATGGCCCTTTCTTCTGTGTTTCTCTTTTCCTACCTTTAAAATGGCAACAGGGATATTAACCTTATTGAAACACTTGGAATTCTCTAGAAGGCAAGCATCAAACAATATTTCCCTGTTCCAACCTGTAGCGTGTGAGTATTTTTTAAAATTCACATATAACCCACCTTCCAGTGAAGTTATGGTTTATTTGTGGAGGTTATTTGCAGAGGCACAGTAAGCAACCCTTTCAGTTCATCCTGGAGCACATTTGTGATCACAGGCTGGAGTTCCCTGCCTGTCACAGCGAGCTTCCAGCCAGTGCCCAGCACACACTCTCCATTTCCCGGGTCATTTTCTCTGCCTTGTCCTTCCAAAGAGAGGTTCTCCCCTCCTGACACCCCGTGGATATCTCACCGTGCCAGCAGTGCCAGCAGCACGAGGAGAAATGACAAAGCCATGGTTTGCTCTGCTCCGGGCAGGGCAGGGAGCGGTGCAGGCGCAGCCCAGATCGACACAAGGATGTTCTTTCTAGACAATTCCACAGACACCTTATTAATAATGTAAAGTCGCAGAGAGAATTTTTAAAATAACCATGGAGATGACGCAACGCTGCAATTATGGACACACTTAAAACCAAATATATTTGCCATGGTGGTCAGCAGTTCTGTTCCTGAGGACGGCCACAATCAAAACTGAGGTTTTTAAAGCAGGATAGGCCAAAAGCCTCCTGCCCGTCTGCCTTCAGGTGAAATGTGGTTCAAGCCCAAGGATCTGAACAACCAGAGATGCCTTCGATGGAGTCTGAAAATCAGATTTGGGCTCTGCTGGATGGCAGGAAGGGCAGGAAGAGCAGGAGCTGTGGCAAAGGCTTTTCCTGAGGTGCCTCAGTGGCCCATTGTGCAGGGTGTGACCCTGAGTGGGTGGGCAGCAGTGACCCTGCTACTATCTCAAAGGACTGCCCTGGGACGTGCCTACATCTCACGGGATCCAGAGGACAGCACCACAGGGGCACCACAGGGGAGGATAAAACCCCATCTCCTTCTGCCACAGTGAGCAGCACTGCCGCTGTTAAATGAGCCAGTGAAACGGTGCAAACTGCTCGGCTGCACCTCTGCAGAGGGACACAGCAAAGGGGAGACTCCTCGGGACAGATCTGAGAGGAGAGAGGCACCAGAGCCCTGCAGAGGCTGCACAGACCCTGCGTGGGGGAGGATGGAGAGAGTCCTGAGGGCTGTGAGTGATGGTCTGCAAAGAGCAGGACAGCAAAACATTTCAGCCGCATCTTCATCCTGGCCTCACTAAAACGCATCAATTCTTTGCTCCCTTCCACCCTGGAAAATGCTGCAGTACAATCACTTCGATACTTCACCCACCTGACATTACTCCTGGGAATAAGGAAAGCTGAAATCAAAACAGGAATCCCCATGGACAAGCTGGTCCCAGAGCTGATGAGCACAGCAGGCCAGCTCAGCACCTCTGTGCCCGATGCCTCTGGCTCAGGGATCACCCCAGGTGTGCCCTGAGGCACAGTTAAACCAGAGACCTGTTGGCTTTCTCTTACTCACTGCAATATTGGACCAAATTTAGCAGTGATTTGTTTTCCAGATATTAAAATCAACTTTTCTTCTGTGACTTCAAACAACATAAGGGATGAGGGACGTTCCCACCCATGCCTATTGAAACAAATGGCAACTGTCCTATGAGCCAAACCCATCACTAACTCGTTCAGTAGCTGTCAGGAATGGCTCTCCTGCTGGTGTGGAAAAAAGAAGATCTAGGACATTTTCCTCTCTGGTTGGGTAGATTTAACAGAAAAATTAACAGGAAAGTTATGAGTAAATCTTCATATTGTCACTGTGTTACAGACAAACGCTTCTGAAAACATCCCAGTACAGGTGTGTTGAGGAACAGATTGAGTCTTCAATCATTTCAGGCAGCATTTTGATTTTAAATATTGCTGTAGTCTCTCGTGTCAGCTTTTAAAGTCTGATTGTCTGAATTCCAGAATAACAGACCAAGTGAACAACCACTGGTGGAATCACAGACTCACAGATCTCCTGGGCTGGAAGGGACCCTCAGGGATGACCCAGCCCTACCCTGTCCCTGCACAGACACCCCAACAACCCCACCCTGGGCATCCCTGGGAGCAGTGTCCAAACGCTCCTGGAGCTCTGGCAGGAAATCCTTGTTGGTTTTGTATTGCATGGAAGATTGCCTGCACAGGTCTGTGGGAAACTTGCACTGTTTGGTTTGGTCAATATTTAGAGGAAAGTTTGATAAATACTCTGTTTTCTGAACCAATTCTGTTGTGAACCCCCCAAGATGCACAGAAAAGAAATGTCGTTAATGGAAGTCTTGCTGTCTAGTCAAGTAAGGTCAGAGTCTGAATTTCTGTGCTAGGTTTCCAGCCCTTAGAACCAGTTTTTGCTGTCAGTGTCTTGCAGGAGAACAGTTATTTGCAGGCAAAAGAGAGGCCAGGCTGAAATACGGCCTGATCATCCAAAGCTGCTTTATGCCAAAAAGTCAATCTTTCTCAGCAGGGACTGTCACTGCAAGATAAAACACTGCCCCAAGGTCACTGCAGTTGGAATTCCCACCACAAGGTTTTCATACCTGCCCTCAGATGTGTCTTGTGAGTACTTGTTCCAGAGGAACAGAGACTGCATCTGGCTGGGAAGGTGGGAGATCCCCTGGGCAGGGGCAGCGCAGGGCTGGGCCGTGGGGGCTCACAGCCCTCTGGAAAGGGGACACTTGTTTCAACTCCAGAATAAAGGCTCTGATTCCAGTAGTGCACGTGCCTTGAGTAGGCACTTTATGAATTTAAAGAGGGTATTTTCAAAAATAATCACTTTAGCTGGAGTGTTTCCTCTGCAAGAGTTTTGTGTGTCAATGAAAGGAACTTTAGCTCGTGAAAGTGGGCAGGGACTGAGCCCTGAATGCCTCTTGAAGCCACTCTGTATTTTATTTATTGGTACTAATCTTTGTAAAGCCACACTGTTGATTTATAGGGAACCATCCTTTTCATTTCAACTGAATACAATATTTTAAGGCACCAACCCCCCAAACTTCAAACAAAAGGGGAAGAAAAAATTAGGAAGAGGATACTTCAATGATTTTTTTTTAAGCTACCATTCTTATTAATCACTCATGCTAGGTTAAAGAAAGATGAAAATAAAAAAACCTGCTGAACCATGCATAGTCTACCAAAGAAGGAGGAGGCAAAGCCCAAAGCAGGCAGGGGATGGGTTCTGCTCTGCATTTTTCCAGGCTGTGAGTTATGGCCTCCACAGAGAGATGAGGAGTAATGTTTGCTGTGGCACATAATTGGCAAGGTGCGCTGTGTTTTCCATCTTTATATTTTCCCAATCATATTTCAGCTCATGTCACTGCAGATAACTCCCTCTCTGACCCTTTGGCTTTAAATAGCAGAAAATACAACCCATGTTTTCCAGTGAGATAAACACAAATTTGTCTCTTTTTTATTTCACAGCTTAGTCCATTTATGAGGGGGACTGATAGGGCGGGACAGGCAGTTTAGGAACACCCTTAGATCCCAAACTGCTGAGCACCTACTGACTTCTGCAAGTAAATCCACTCTGTACTTTGCAGGCTTAGGCTTTTGTTTCCCAAGCAAAATCAAGGTATTGCACTTCTTTTAAAAACAAAGTTCCCATTTCTGATCTGTGTGAATGAAGTTTTTACAAAGTTTTTGAATTTAAAGATTAAACTTAAAAGCAAATGAAGTTAGCTGAACTAAAACCAGAGTGCAGAGCAGGCTGGTCAGCCCAAACCCAGCCTAGGGAACATTCATACCCAAAATCAGAGCCTTGCACGTGAGTGTTTGCAGATTTAAGGTACCAAGGTGGGCATGGGTGGTGTATAATTGTGCTCAGTGTTAGGAGAGCAGCTGACCTGGTCGCGTCTGTGTTTGCACCCCCTGTGATCCTCTCGGTGCTTCCCTTGGCACATCTGGCACCCCGTGGTGGTGGCTGACTGTGCAGAGCTCAGGGACAGAGGGACAGACAGCCAGGACAGACTCACTGCCCACTGCAGGGCCCGCAGACAGGACTCCAGGGCTTTGGAGGAGAGGAGGAGCCGCATCAGCAGATGGAGCTGCAGAAATTTTGGAAGCCACCAATGCCAAGCTCTGCCATCGGAGCCAATGGAGCTGTGATGTGCTGCACACCCCCCTGAAGGCCAGAAAAGCACGGGAGAAGCAGGGAGATCTTTCTGCCCAGCACCTGAAGAGAAGCCCCCGTGGTCACAGAGCTCTGAGGCACTGCTGAGGCTGGGAGAGCCCCGGGTGAGGGGCTGAGGCAGGCAGTGCCCACTCCCCCCTTGGCACTGGCAGGCTCAGGGGGTGCCTCCCCTGCCCCCAGCCCCAGCCCCGAGCCCGAACATCCCCTGGGGTGCTGCAGCCCTGCCCTGGCACCGCTGCCGGGGCTGGAGCCCGTCCGGTCAGCGGCCTTGGGAATGGCCACAGCAACCTCTGACCATTGCCAGACCCTCCTCTGGAGTTCCAGTGCTGGAGTTGGGCTCTGGAGTGTTTGCCATCGTTTGTTCGAGATAAGGAGAAGAATGTGTGATTTGGGAGCTGAAAGGACGGCCTGGAATCCTTGTGCAGGTCCAGGGCAGGCTGGACAGGGCGTGGAGCAGCCTGGAGAGGTGGAAATCCCCCTGCCCGTGGGAGTGAGAGGAGCTTTAAGGAACTCTATTCCAGCCCAAACCATTTCGGATTCCATGGTGCTGTGACAGTGACTCTCCACCTCTGTGTAACTTCTGTAGGAGCAGCTGCCTGGGCACACCTTGGTGAAGCCGTGTTTCCTCTGAGATCCTCCAGGAGTTCCCACTCTCTGCCGAAATCCGAAGCAGAGGAGAGGAATTTCTGCTCAGAACTGGCAGGAGCACCCCGTGCTCAGGTTACCCTGGGGGTCCCAAACCCCGGGGACCTCAGGCCACAGAAGGGACTCAGACTGGTCTGAGCTTCCCTCCCATGCTGGCATTTCTGAGCCACACCAGGGAAATGGGAGTTAAAAACGTGAATCATTTGTGGCAAACAGGAGCAGGGTGATGCAGACGTGACAAACCCACATCACTTTATCACCACGGCACAAGTGCCAAGGCACTTCCTACCTGGGTCAGTTCTTCCAGGCACTTGCTTTGTTTACCTTGTAATCTCCTAAATTTGAGTTTTTCAAAGCTGCTAAGATTTTTCCCCTGAATAAGACAAACTTATAAAATAATTGATGTAATTTATGATCAAGCTTGACACTGGCTTCTGACTCTGCTTGTACAAACTAATTTTATATTTTTTACATTGCGTTTTTCTCCCCTCTAAAAAGCAAAAGAGCTGCTCAGCCTTTACAATGCTGAGTGTGTCAGATCAAAGGGATCTCCCAGCGGTTTTTATTCTAGATCTTGAAAATGTTCTCTTTGTTCTTGTGCTGGAACAAAAATAATCCAATCAAATTCGAAGGGAAAAAAGAATCACAAGTAAATTCAACTCAAAAATATTTTTTGACCATGTTCCGTTTGCTGCTTCATGGGACAGAAACCTGATGTGATGCATTGCTCCCCTCTGAGAGATAAAGTGGGACTTCTTGTTGTACACTGTTTATCAGAGCCTTTTTTGTAGTGCTGTGCTTAAAACAGTGAGGGTACTGATGGGTGTAAACTGGAGGAGGAGCTCAACTCCAAATACACCTAAAACCTGGGATTTCTCTTCCACATTCAGATTTTCACAAAGAGCCAAGAGTTCCAGAAAGCTTCATCTGCAACTTCCACAGCCAAAACAATTCAACATTTTACGATTTTTCCTTTTTTGAGTAAGGAGAAACAGGGAATCCTGCGAGGAAGTCTGGTAACTGACTGTAAGTTCCTTAATAAATGCAGCACGTAGCAGCACTGGGGAACATTGCCTGTGCTGACAGAGGGCACGAAGTTGACTATTAACAGATTGTGATAATGTCATCTTGTTTTCCACTTTACTTCCTCGACATAAGGAAGTGAACATTCATCATTAAAAATGACGAGCAGAGAAATCCAGATCCCATCACACGAAAGGGATGTAGCCAAGGCTGAAGTGCTGCAAGGTTTCTTTCCCCAGTGATTATTTCTTTGTGAAATGCAATAAACAGCAGAAATGGGCTTGTTTCATGGGTAACAAACACTGCCAGCAGCTGAGGTCTGCCAGGACTCCTCTGGCAGGCAGCTGGAGAAGGGGAGCAGATCTCCCCATCTGCACCCTCCTAACTGAGAGCCTGATCCTGATCCTGCTGCTGCAAGGGTGCACTTGGTCCTTGGAGAAACAAGAGGAGGGGCAAGTTCTTGGTTTGGGAGATCCTAAATTCTTTAAAGGGCTGTTTGATACACGTGGGCAACCTCTGCAAACCTCTCTCAGCTGAACTGGTTCCAAAAGCCTCACAGATCCCCACGTGTGGGAAATCCACGCACCAGAATGCAGCAAAACTGCAAAAAGAGAAATTAAATCTTAGATTTAAAGTGAGAATCCCCCCGCCAAGAAACAGAAAGCTGTCATTATGGCCTTATTGCACAAAGTAATATTGGCCCAACCTCTGTCTCCCAGCCCTCTGGTGAGGCTGTTACTTCACCTTGCTCTGGTCACGGTGCTTACAACAGGTCAGGATGTTTTCTTCATTTTATGAGAAATTTTGAAATTAAACCCAAGACTCATTTCATTGAGTCAGCGCAGATGTCAGTGTTGAACACTTTTTGACACCTAGAGTGTGAAAAAAAGTCCCAGTTCATTTAAATGTTTTCAGAACAAGAGTCCAATGGAAGTGGTCATCCTGTAAAAATACTTTTTAGTGTAGAATTAAATTTCTAAATAAAATCCTATTTCTGAGCTGGATTTTTAAAAAGTTGAGTGTATAGGTGTTTTAACAAATTAACCCCGAGCCCACCTATTTTGTTTTCCTTTCTTCCTTTAATTTTGAGCTGGAGCATTTGCCTCCCCACCCTTTTGCTACAAGAAGTTTAGCTTGCCTGCTTCTAACACCATCTGAAAATAGACAGAGCTGCCTGAAGGACACTTGATCTCCTCCTGCCTGGTGGAGAGCTGCTGCTTCAGATCCGAGCATCCCCCAGAATCGATGCTCAGCAGGGCACAGAGCTGCTTGTGCCTCAGATCCGCAGCACTCCCAAGAGCAGCTGGGGCTGTTGATGCCTTACATTTTAAGTTTTATATTTTTAACAAAAATTTTAACAGATTTTCTCTAGGCCTGCTCTCCAAGGACACCCAACCCGTCCTGGGCCCAAAATGTGTAACCCAGCATCTTGAGAAGGGGGGCAAGCTGACGGGAAATTCCATCATTAGCTAAAGTTTAATTGGTGAAATTGGGTTGAGATGCAAATGGAGCAAAGCTATAAAAGTATGAAGAACTCGTGACTCGGGGTCCATCTTGGGTGCAGCCTTTGGCCTGCCCAGGGTGTGCCTCTGAAGGCCTTTCAGATAAATATCCACCTTTATTCCCTCACTGCTGTCCAGGGTCTGTTTCTAGCTTGGCTCTTTAGGCATCACTGAGTGCCCTGGGAGCTGCCCACCCCTGTGTGCCCCGCTGTGTCCGTGCCCACTCCCGATGCCCGTTTTGCCTTGCAGGGAGCCGGGAGGCCGCCTTCACCTACGCCATCATCGCGGCCGGCGTGGCCCACGCCATCACGGCCGCCTGCACCCAGGGCAACCTCAGCGACTGCGGCTGCGACAAGGAGAAGCAGGGCCAGTACCACAAGGAGGAGGGCTGGAAATGGGGCGGCTGCTCCGCCGACATCCGCTACGGCATCGGCTTCGCCAAGGTCTTCGTGGACGCACGGGAGATCAAGCAGAACGCCAGGACGCTCATGAACCTGCACAACAACGAGGCCGGGAGGAAGGTGAGTGTCCCTGCTCTCCCTGTGCCCATCCGGGGTTGGGATGGCATTGGGATGGGTTGGGATGGCGTTGGGATGGCGTTGGGATGGCGTTGGGATGGGGTTTGGTGCCCCGCAGTGCTTCTGTGTTGGTACCATTCACAGCAGACATGCAGGCACCTCTGCAGGTTGTTGGGCCACCTGCTCGTCAAGCATTTGTCTAAATGTTACTCTTTGCAGCTGTAAAAAAGAAAAAAAAATCAAACAAAGGTTTTGTCTGGGCGGTCAAACGGTACTTCTGGTAAAAAGCTGCCTGCTGCTGTGTGGGTGAGCGGGAGCCTCGTCAGGTTCAGACATGAACGTCTCACCCAGCTGAAAAGGGATCGTTTTCAGCCCCACTGTTCAAACCTCACTCCTTGTGTGAGCAAGGAGGAAAAGGCTTCAGCAGAGAGCCCGGGCTGAGTCCCTGTCGCACCGTGGTTACACTGTGACACGGATTTGGGGTCAGCACAGCACGATTCCCACCCCACCCCATCCTTGGGGACTGAAAGCAGCTGCTGCAGGAGCAGCTCCGGGGAAGGCAGGAATCCAGCAGCTCCCACTCATAGGTTTCCTGGGACCCTGAGCACTGGGATTTGCTGCCTTGGCCATGTTTCTGGTTGCCAATGGCAGCTGGTGCAGGCACAAGACCCCTCCTGGTCTGACCCATGCTCCTCAGATCCCTGGGGTCAGGCATTCCCAGGTATTCCCAGGCATTCCCAGGCATTCCCAGGCTGTCCCAGGAGTGCTGTGGCTCCCATTCCAGCAGCTGGGAATACCCAGGGGTGTGTGTGTGCTCCCCACAGAGCCGGGCACAGCCCAGCAGGGCTCTCCCTGCAGGAATTTTGCTGATGCCATCTCCCAGGGATGCCAATCCCCTGCTTCCCCAGCTCTCTGGTACCTGCTGTGCCACAGCCCTGATGGCAGCGTTGTGTGAGTGGGACTTGGAGGCAGATGGGAGGAGGAAGTTGGGAACAGCAGTTAATTTGTGGATGCTATTTTTGTTGTGGTAATTACGTGTAGGCTCTGAGACATCTCCAGTTATGCTGGAGCCAGGCAGATTGTGTTGAAGAAAAGCCATTTCCACCCCAAACAAAAGCCTAACCCTTCTTTAATTTAATGCTACTGTGGGGGTTTTACAGGTGAGATTACAGGTTTTACTCTGTATATCCCAAATGCCTGTGTCTGGCTCTCTGCTGCACAAACTTGTACTTCAACACTGGCAAAATTAACCCTGAATTCTGAGAATAACTCGAGGACTGAGCATTAATATTTGCTAAACAAATGATCTGAGGTCTTTATTACTTAGCTTCTGGTAGCATGAAGCACATCCTGAGCAGCTTGGTGGAACACCAACACCCACAGCCTGCTCTGCTGCACCAGCACAGATCCAGCGAAACAGAAAATAGCAGAGGAGTTTCACCTCTGTGGGAAAGCTACTTCCTTGAAAGGTCTGCTTGTATCTGATGGGTGCTGGCAGTAAAAGATTCCCAGGAAATGACACACCAGCCTACACCAGACTGCAAACAGAGCTGGGACTGCCTACTGGCTGGAAATTCTTTCCCAGTGCACAGCTCAAAAATACAGACAAATAGAAAAGTCTCATTTTTTGCCTCTATTATGCCCCAGGTGTGGACCCTGGGCAGAGGCAGACATTGGTCCTGGAGCAGGCTGTGGGAAGGCCAGCTCCAGGAGCCTCCCCAGCCTCCCCTGGTGTTTCTCACCTTTCTGTGCACAGTTTGCTGTCCCGAAAGCTGTGCCTGGAAGGTTCTGCTCTCCACATTGTTATCTGGGAGAGCAGCGGTTTGTGCTATCTCTGGCCATCTGCCATTTCTCCAGCAGGCTCAGGAACTGCTCTGATCTGGAGATATTTCTGCGCTTCTTCCTGCATCCCTCACGGAGCAAAATTACCGATCTTTGTTCGAACAAATCTCGGTTTGAAATCTTCAGGGGAGAGAAAGAGTAGCAGGGCTGAGGAGAGGCTTGTTACTCCACTGCCCTGTAGAGAATGAATAAATGATGTTTTTGCTAGAGAGTTTTCTTTCAGGCTTTGCTCCCGTGTGAAAGATCACAGTATTTAAAGACAATTGGCAGGGAGGCCATTACAGGTATTTGGCACGCCAGGACTCTCACAACCTGACTCTTCCACAACAAAGACAGCCTTGTTGTGGGGTGGAACTCTCCATTTTGGAGCAGTATGGATCTTATCAGCCTCCACACAATCTATTCACGGTGGCTTTCCTCTGGGCTACAAATTCTTGTCTTGTTTTACTCGCCCATGGCTAGGTTTTGATGATATTTATGCACTTAGGAGACAGACTGGCACCTACCAGGCTTCCAAAAATAAATCAATTCTTATTGATTTCTTACCATCACCTGTAGGCACTGCTGTGCTGTTCAAAAGTCAGCCCCCTCTACTTCTTTTGTCTTGCAATGTGGAACTCTGCTGTGCCCACTCACCTGGTGCTCACCTGTGGGAAGGTCCCTCCTCAGGGTGACACCACTGCAGGGGGTTCAGGATGCACTCTGGGAAAGCACAGATCCATCAATATCGAGCTGTCTTCTTGAGAACCACTGCTGAAATCATCCATTCCATCTTGGTGGGTGAGAGTGGTCTGCTGGGCTTACTGGGAAGATTTGGCATAGGGAGGACTGCACAGCATGAACCAACAGAGAACCAGCAGGAAAAGCCTGATCCAGGGTTTCTGGAGACCTCAGTTCAAGATTTTCCATCCTCTCACAGTCCTGTTTTACCCAGGCAATGTCTCTGCTCCCTGTGGTGCCAGCAGCAGCCTCAGAACGTCCTGAACACAGGGCTCTGTCAGAGCAGGGGTGCAGTTATCCAGGGAATGGGCACAGCCCCGAGGCTGCCAGAGCTCCAGGAGCCTTTGGACACTGCTCCCAGGGGTGCCCAGGGTGGGGCTGTCGGGGTGTCTGTGCAGGGACAGGAGCTGGATTTGATGATCCCTGGGGGTCCCTTCCAGCTCAGGAGATTCTGTGATTCAATAATCTGTCAGCTCTTGCTGGAAATGAGACAACTGAGGGTGTCAAACGTGGAAGATTTCAAAGGTCGTAGGTGGAGAACATCCATGTTCCTTTGCCCAACATCTTGGGTCATGCAGTGCCTGGCAAAGCCCCGTGTGCACACCCAGGATGCTGTGAGGAGCACAGCCCATCCC
>VWZT01008688.1:239859-256176 GCA_013397055.1 Pachycephala philippinensis | reverse complement strand
CTGGGGAGGGAGCAGTGAGAGCTGGGGAGGGAGCAGTGCAGCCCTGGGGAGGGAGCAGTGAGAGCTGGGGAGGGAGCAGTGAGAGCTGGGGAGGGAGCAGTGCAGAGCTGAGGAGGGAGCAGTGCAGAGCAGTGCTCAGAAGCACAGAGATCCCCAGCTGCCGAAGTGCTGCTCTGAGCGAGAGGTGTCCGAGCTGCAATATTTTGAGTGAAATTCCTCCAATTTCTAGGAAAGCGCTGCCTGTCGCCCCCGGGGATGGATGGGGGCTGGCTGCCACTGAGGGTGCTGCTGATCTGTGTCAGGCAGCATCCTCCACCGAGAGAGGCTTCCCTGCTCCCGGCCCTCTCTGCCTTTGAAACACAATGGCTCTATCCGTCTGGGCCATAATTTTTCATCCACTTCAAAGTAAAGTGAATGTAATTCTTAATTTGTTTTCCAAATGACTCCAACAATTTTCTTCCCTTTGTCTCCCCAACAAGATCAGATCGATTTTACAATGTGTTGTACTTCAAATTTAACTTCATTAAATGTTTATAACATTAAGAGGCTAATGACATAAGCCTTGTCTGTGGTATTTATAGGCTTTATGAAGAGACTGAAGACCTGAGAGGGCTGAAGTTCAGGTTAAATCTTTGAGAACGAAATTCAACACCTGGTTGGAGCTGTAACACACAAACCAGCAGTACTATTTCATGGCTATCATGTTAATTTAATTTATCAGCCATATTTACTGTTGAAGTTGGAGATCTCCACCCAGCCCACAATGGATCATAGGTGTATTGTTTTCCTGTCACAGTAAATAGGTCCCAAATGCTGATCTAACCTTCTCGTTACATAACCAAGCACGAGATCTGTTAAGCTACTCATTACTGGAAGAATATATGTGAAAAGTTGCCATTTTTGCTACGTTCCAAGCACGTGTTGGAGTCCCCTCCCCACAGTGGTTTCCTGGGTTCTGTCTGCCCCAGTTTCACGTTGTAATTGCAAAGCCACACTGTTTAATGAAGAGTTCAGCCAGGTTTTGCTGCTCACCACCACCCTGTCCAGCTACCATCTGCCTTTCCTCCTTGGTCCTGAGCTGGCTCCTCCCAGAGATCCTTCCTAGAGCTGGTGATCTTCATTCCACGGGAATTAATGGACGTCACACGCACCACTGATAATGCTGCAGCAGCATTCATTGAATCATATTCCAATAATTTTCAAGGGAGTAGAGGTGAGGGGTGGTTTAGGGGGGCTTTGGCATTTTTAGAGAGGTTTTCTTGCTTTGTTGTAGCTCACAGTGTAACCAGAGCTTCAGAACCCCCTTGGAGAATGGTGCTCAGAAAGGGGAGGCTGCAGGAAGTCACACCTGGTGCACACACCTGGTGCACACACCATCACATGAGCACCAGGTGGGGTGGAACGAGGTGATCTTTGGGGTTTTGAAGCCTTTCAGTGATTCTCTGCTCACATGAGGCTCACACAAGCAGCTCAGAGCCTGTCCCGATGGCCCAGGGAAGGCACCTTGGAGGCAAAGAGGTGACAGAACCTCTGGCACTGCTGTACAGGCACTCGAGGCAGCAAGGAACAGGGAAACAGGGGTGTAACGGGGGCCTGATGGGTTGCTTGAAGCTGTTAAATTTGCTGGATCACACAGCTTTGCTCAGGAACACCAGCAGACGTTTTGTGCAACCCTAAACTCAGATTTCAGTGCTCTCAGATCTATCTGGAATGAGCATGAGGGACTTGGTGCTGTTCTTTGAGACCTGGGGCAGCTCGAGACCGAGCTCAGAGCTCAGCACACCCACCCCATGCTCCCCGGGTTTCATCTTTTCGGGGGCCAGGGGTCACTCTGGGCTTCAAAGGAAGAGCAGGGCACAAGAGGTGATTTTGAAAAGGACCCTTGTAGCACAGGTACAGCAAGCAGAGAACAGCAGCGCTCGCCAGCATCGTTGTCATGGCTACAAATTGCAATCTCTACCTTCCACATGTATGGAATGTAATCTGGGAAGAGTCCAAAGAGCATCCTTAAAAAGCCCCTGCCCCGTGATGGCCTCCCCAGGCCCCAGCAGCCATCCTGCCCCTGTCCCTGTCCCCACGGTGTGTGCAGCACGGGCAGAGGGCAGCTCCTCTCCCAGCTATCCAGCTCATCCCACCTCGGACCCCCACTGCCCCAACGCCGGCCAATTTGGGCTAATTATACACTAGGAACTTTATTTCCTGAAAATGGATATTGCCTTAGCAAGAGGTATGGATAACATCTTCATCTGCCAGAAACAGGATTAGTTTTGACAGAGTTATGTTTACAAACACAAAATTTATCACCTTTTTTTGCTTTAAATAGCACCTGTGTACACCTGGAACAAGACAGTAGCTGGTGATTTATGTCGGACGGTAACAAGGGCTGGTTTTGCTGGAACCCTGCCATAGCTGAGTGTCTGTTACTCTGCCCTGCTGGGTCAAGACAACACATCAGTCAAGTAAATCACTTAAGTAAATTATTGAGGACTTAAATTGACTTTTTCTACATAATATGTAATTACTTCCTTGAACCAACATTCCCTTACATCACCGATCTAAAAAGCTTTCTATTTATTTTTTAACTGAATATTGATTGAATTTAAATTACAGCCAGCATGTACTATTTATCTGAAGTTCAGATTCTAGGGAAGAAACTTTCCGGCAGCGTTGTCAGCCCTGCAGGCCCTCGCCACCCACGCACCCACGTCACCCACGTCACCCACGTCACCCACGTCACCCAGCTGCAGCTCTGCCCACCACGGCCACGGGGCAGGAGCCAGCCTGGAGCATCTGCTGAGCCCTGCAGAGCCAAGGCACTCCAGAGGCAATCTGGGGGCCTGGAGATGCTGGAGTGCTGCAGCAGCACGGGGAAGAATGAAAGACAACTTTGCAGCACCAAGTTCTCGCCCTGGTGTGGTGAAACAAGGAGGATTTCTGCTGTAGCCAGCAGAACTGTTAAAGCCAGAACTGAGAGTTACCAGTGTAAAATCTCCATGGGGACTGTGGGGATTTGGAGCCCCACAAGGCTGCATCTGCTGCTGCCTGTGCCTGTGCTCCTGCCACAGCTCTAGAAGGAAAGCCAAATGTGCAGAGATTCCTCATGTCATCACAGAAGGATGGCAAGAGAGGTTTTGGCAGATCTCATTCAGCCTCTGAGCTCTCTCCCTCGCTTCAAACCCAGGGTGCTCGTCTGTGGCTCTGCAGGGGAGTCAGAGCTCAGCAGCCCTGAGACAGAGCAACCTGCCCAGGGCAGCTGCTGCACACAGAGCTCCTACCCAGGGTCTGTGTGACAGCAGTGCAGCTCATGGGATGGGGGCCTGTATCACTGGAATCATCTCAGATGTCAGGGAAAAATCCTCTGAGTGCAAATATCCTTCCTGTGTCCTGCCCTCAATCATCCTCCCCAAACCACGCTTCCAAAACCTATTAAAACCCCCCAGCCTGCACAGTAATTTTCCTGCTTTAGGAGACAACCAAGTGGAAACAAATACCAATCATTTTCAAACGTGTCTGCATGCAAGTTTGGTGGAGGGCAGGAGAGGCAGGAAGGAGACACTGGGCTCAGAGAAGGAAGTTTTTGAGTTGGAGGAGTCTCACAATAAACACTGTCACACAGACAGGGATCACATACCCCCTCCTGCTGTGGGCATAAATAAAAAGCCCTTTAAATTTGAGTTCGAAACTGGTCAAGTGACCCTGGGCTGCAAAGTGTGCCTGGGTTTGAGAAAAGGCTGAGCAGGAGGCTGCTGACCCCAGCAACGATGAGCAGAGATCAGATTTGTCAATGTGCAACGTTTAATATTCCTTAGTCAGAATCGTTTCCGGTTAAAATTGGCAGAAGTGGTGAATATAATTCTCTGAGTATTTTATTAGTGAGATGGGAAGTTAATGGGAAAGGGCAGCTAAAAGTAGTTTTGCTAAGGCTAGAAAATACATTAAAGTCAGCGTTGTCATGGATTACACCCAAGGTCACAGGATTCAGTCACAGGAATTGATTAGTGGTATTTACAACTCAACAAATTGCTTTAAGCAAGAGTGACGTCATGCCCCACAGTATTTACCAGAGGAGCTACACACGGGGAGGCTGCAGAGCAGCACCTGAGCCCGTGGCTGCAGAGCAGCACCTGAGCCCGTGGCTGGGTCAGTGCAGGTGGGGTGGGCTGTATCAGGAGAGTTCTGCCCTCCCAGCCTCGTGCTCTGTGAGCCCAGGAAAGCAGGAGGCTGCTGTTGGGTGAGCATTGCTGACCAACATTTTTTTTCCTTTTTATTCAAATGGCAGATCAGAGAAAGCCACTTTCTACTTAACGCAGCTAACTGCATTTTAGTTAGGAATAATTTCAAAAAGCAAGGTCCTGCTGGTATCTGTTGCAGGAACTTGATGCTCCCAGCACACAGCAGACAGAAGAGCAGGCTGTGGCCAAGCCTGTGCCCTGAGAACTCCTCCGCAGCACTTACAGGCACTTGGACTCCTTGTTGCTTAGTTCTGTGCTGGGTGAGCTGAACAGGAGCTCTGAAGAGGTGTGTTAAGGAGTTGGACTCAGTGATCCCTGGAGGTCCCTTCCAGCTCAGGATGCTCCTGATCCTGTGATTCCATGTCAGTGCAGGCAGACACCAGGGAATCCCAAACCAGGAGTCATTTCACAGGTCTGTGCAGAGGAGATGGAGGAGAAAATTCTGCACCTGCTCCAGGGTGGGTCTGTAGTGGCAGAGTCTCTCTCCACATGCCCCAGATTAAACGTGGAGGTAGGAGTGCCCCCAAACCCATGGACAGCAGGGACACAGAGCTGGCTTTGGCTCAGAGCACCAATGGCCCAGGGACCTGGTCCCCTCCTGTGCTGTGGGACCACCCCACGCTCAGTGTCACACAGCCCCAAGCCCCTCCTCACGCCCTCACTGCCTCACTCAGGGCACACTCTTCACTACAAAAGCCATTTTCTTCCATCACCAAAGGAGGCAAATCCCCTTTCATGTAATTGCATGTGCTCCAAGGTGCCTGTGGACTTTGACCAACTGGTTTGTGCAATCAGACTTTCCCCCTCCCTGCTGGAATCTGTCATTCCCTAATGCATTGCTTTACACAGCAAATTGAATGTGGGTTTGTGGGTATTTTTGCCAACCTTTACGAATCCTCTTGAGTGATCTGTGGATGGGATCAGCAAACAAATTTTGTTCTAGCTCTCCGAATCCTGACACATGAATTGATTTCAGCAGGACACGTTAAGTGAGTGATGGATCTCTGCCAAAAGGGCATGTAGGATTTTGCAGGGGGGAGGAGGAAAGAGGAAGACTTTGCTTTCTCCCTTTTTTCTCCTTCTTAGCTGGTCTTGTTAAGAAAGGGCAAAAGCACTTAAATTCATTGCTCCCAGAGTAAATTGGTTTTCTTTTCTACCCTCTCAGAAGTGTTTTCCCTCCCAGGCTTACCCGCTTGTGCCTTCCTCAAAGCAAAAAGAGGAGAGATGCCTGCTCAGCCGCACGAGTGGCACCGTGGGCCCTTCCCCGGGCTCAGCTCCCCTTGGCACTGCCACCCTCCCGTGCCCTGCCCGGGGCTCCGCTGGCACTTTCTCAAGCCCATCAGGGCTGGCAGCAAGAGCGGGGTGTTTCAATAGCTGCCAGTGGGATCGGGGCTGGAGGGAGCTGTTCCCGTGGCTCTCAGAGGCTGCTCTGTATGCCGGGCCAGCCTCTGGATGCTAATTTGTTGGCACTGCAAGCTCCCGCTGCAAACGATAGATCCCATGACCTTCTTCAGTTACAGATAACACAAACTGCAGTTCTGCCTAAGTGGCACGCTGTTTAACCCCGGCGCTCGCACTGAGCTCCTGTGACTCCATTCCTGTCCTTAATAAAGGGCTGCCTTACAAAGGCACCTTGGAGCTCCTCGCGGGGAAATCTGGCCAACAAACCCTTCCTTGTGAGCAGCTCTGTGCCCTGAGTGCTGCTTGGGGCAGGCTGTGGGTTACAAATGCCCCGGAGCCCCAGCAGCAGCGAAGGCAGTGCCTTAGGACAGGTGTGGTGGCAAAATGTTTCCAAATGAGCTGTGCTCTGTAGTGACTGCTATTGCTGCTGTGATTTCCAACTCCTCCAGAAGGATTTGTGGGCGGGATCACCGCATGAAATCTCACCTGGGCTTTTGGTCACGTCTGGAGCAGGGTTGATTTCAACCAAAAAAAGTCAAAATAGAGTTATACTGAGTTTTCTGCTTCCCAGAAGGACATTCAATACCTGAGCAAATTACCCACACCTCCTATATTTTACTTTATATGGCTGTACCATATTTATAGCTACTTTTACCTTTAACAACCTAAAAATCTACACAGGATTTCATCGGACAGTGCAATTTTTGGTGATGTGCAGCCATTGTAAATTTAGCCCTGTTGCACACCCTTCATCTTGTGCCTTAAGAACGGCATCATCTTCATCACAGAAACCTTATTCCACCTCAGAGATGAATCCATGGCTCCAGATCTCGGGAAGTTCCTGCTGTTCTGTGCCCAGCAGGACCTGCAGCGTGTAGTGAGCAAGTTTCCATCAGAGGCATGCACGGCTGTCAGGCTCAGCAGCGTCTCAGGGTGCCACCAGCCTGTGTGAGCACAAAGTGGCGCTGACAGGAGCCTGGAACTGGAAAAACTGGAGAGTTCCACGTTTTGGCAAGTTCTTTTAAGTGAGGTTGTTCTTGTGCAGCTCAGCCAACACAGCCCATGGAGCTGCCCTTTTCTCTGGGGCTGCCTCCAGAGGGAAGGAAGGTGCAAAGAGCTGCTCAAGATAAACCAGTTCTAGATCACCCACCTTGTTTGGACACCCAGAGGGGTCTGATGCTGATTGTACAGAGCCAGGTGATTCATCCCAGGGAGGCAGATCTGCTCCTTGCTGCCCATCTATCACTGCTGGGTCAATTACGTGCCAGAACTGTCTCAGACCTTCTCAAAGCTGATGTAGCTGCACAAACAGAAAGTCATTACTGCCTTGGCTCCAGATCTGCTCATTCATCTCACTCCTCAATAGCCGCTTCAAGCATGCTAATTAATAGCAGTTTATCATTAACGAGCCAGCTTTATTTACCAAGATTTGCCTTTGGTTTGCCAGGGACAAGGCTGCTGGAGTTCTGTTGTGTTGTCTGACTTGCAACTCATTGAACATTGTAAACTGGATTTATATGGTATGAAATGATGGATGAGGACTGAGTCATTTCATGTATTAGCATTTCATACTGCCTGAAATGAGACCATTAATTAAGCTCTACAACATGTGTAATTATTCCTGTACATCTCAGGTGAGGAAATACTACAACTTCACTCTGTCATAGTAAGTCTGAGCATCCAAATATCTTTTAAAGCATTCAGTGAGATTTATGACCATCTTCTCCTTATTACTGAAATGAGGCTCTAGCATGTGATGGAGATGCCAGGACATGACACATCTAGAACAACACTTAAACCTGTCCAGCAATGCACCTGCACTGCAGCACGTGCACCCTTACACAAGTGATCCTTCCAGAAACCATTTTTCTCCTTTTTGTAGTTCCTGGAAATATTTATCATCAACTCAGTATGGTTAAGGAAAGCATCCTGCCTTTAAATTCTGGGTCAGGTTATGCTGTCAGTAAAGGGGGATATTTGGGGCCAGTGAGACCCAGAAGGGGTAAAGTCTGTCCTTGTTCCTCTGCCACGGGACAGGGCACGTGCAGAACTGAGGGACCACACGCTGGGAATGAGTTCTCCCACTCACCTTCCCTTTTCTCCCAGCTGCCAAAGGTGATGGGCAGGATACCAGCGAGACAGAGAGGTCTTAAAACCTGACAATCAATGGAAAATCAGAAATTCCCAAAAGCTCAGTGCCAAGTGCTTCATTTCCAGCCTGCAGCACACAGGGATACCTGCTGGTCCCAGGAATCACACAGGGATGGATCCCTGCTGCTCCCAGGAACCCCACAGGGATGGATCCCTGCTGCTCCCAGGAACCCCACAGGGATGGATGGATACCTGCTGCTCCCAGGAATCCCACAGGGATGGATGGATACCTGCTGCTCCCAGGAATCCCACAGGGATGGATGGATACCTGCTGCTCCCAGGAACCCCACAGGGATGGATGGATACCTGCTGCTCCCAGGAACCCCACAGGGATGGATACCTGCTGCTCCCAGGAACCCCACACAGTGCCAGAGCCACTCGAGGCCGTGCTCAGCTGAGTGAGGAGTGGTGTCACTGACCCCAGGCAGTGTCAGAGCTGCTGCTGCTCTGGGGCAATCCCTGAGCCACAGCCCCTGCCTGGCACTCAGAATTCCTGGCACATCCCTAGCACTCAGAATTCCTGGCACATCCCTGCAGCTCCTTTGCTGTGCACACATCGCTTCCCTTCTCCACCTTTTCCTCCTTCCCTGCCCTGAACTCCTCCTGATGGCTCCATCTCCTTTCCAGAGCCCCAGCAGGAGTGGGACCCCGTTGGATTGATATTCGTAGCACAGTATTTTGAGGTAATTGCATTAGGTTGGTGCTCTCCTTCCTCAGTTAGTGCTTTGGCAATTAAAAAGCATTAACTAACAAAGTCAGCGATTGGTAGGTTTACTGAATGACTGAATATTTACTAGTGTATTCTACCTTAAATTATTCCTCAGCTTTCAGGAGAAACTATTATAATGTGCATTAATCTATTACACTGAGCACTTCCTCCTATTAGATTCTAATGTAATGAGATAATTTTCTTCCTTCAAGCATAGAATTTGTATCAGCAGAGGAGAGAACAACATTTATTCCTTTTTTTCTGTGTGTTATTTGGGATAACTCTGTAGTTCATCCTTGCAACTGGTTATTAAAGCAGTTGGTAGTCCAACCCAGCTAAGTGGATTGAAATCACACAAGTTTGAACAACTTTGATCAAGTGATGCTCTGCTACATTTAACGATGCAACAAAGGGAAAACAAACAAACAAACAAACAAACAAATAAATAAAATAAGTCCCCAGACCCCAAATCCATACGAAACACATGGCGTGAAAAATTACATTACAGTGTGAGATTTCAAGACATGTGTTGCTGAGGACAGATGAATTCACACAGCCAAATATCATTACATGATAATTATATTATTACTTAGATTTGCATTTTGTGTGAGGGTCTATTATTTCATGATTTAGAATACATTGTCTCCTTCTCTCAGCTATGAAGCATTACAAATAAGATTTGCAGGGTGGTGTTTGGGTTTTCAAATGAAAACTTTGCTCTAAGGCAAGTAAAATGAAGAACTGTTCATCTGTGGGGAAAGAGGGGTGGCCAGAACAGCATAACCATGACCAGCTGACTCCTGCCACATTTCTTCTTCAGGTCACAGAATTCTTCATTGGAAAGTCAGTCCCTGGACACAAACAAAAATCCCCTCCTCGGTGAAATGGAGCTCTGATGTAGGACTGCATGGGGAAGTTATTAATGTTCTCTAGGCTGTCTGAGGTGATGCCTGGAGAGCCCAAGAGAACCTTGGCTGTGTCAGGGCCACGTGCAGGACTTGGATTCTGCAAAACCCTTGTGTTCACCTCAGCGTGGCTCAGCAATTGCTGGTGAGAGACTTGTACCAAACCCGCTGACTCTGGTCTGCCCTGGCACACAGATGTGCCACTGTCTCATCTCCTGGTTCATGCACAGTGATCTGAGCTGTGCCCTGGGATGATGCACACTCATGTGTTAGAGATTTCCACACTGAAACCTAAAAAATGTCATTAACTCTCCCTTCTCTGCTTGTGAGTTTGGGTATAGCAGCCAAAATAAACAGAAGGTTTCTGGATTTCCCAGTTTTTGCAGACCCAGTTGGCACAGCTCATGTCACAGCAATCATTTGTCCTGAAACTGAACCTTCTGAGCCATTTCAGCACCAGTTCTGAGGCTGTGCTTTGAAACACAGATAAAGTCCTTGACTAATGCTGTTGTGAACTAAAGTAAATTCAGGTTCTGTCAGGGTGTTTTGAAATGCAGGATTTGGCTCAGAACAGATTATCTTCCAACACTTCAACATTTCAGCCTTTTCTTGGATTTCATTGTCTTTCCTTTGCTGGGATTTAATCCAGGGACAGGGAGAGATTGGGTGCTTTGGGGCTGCCCCTTCCGATGGCTTCTTTGCCCCATTCACTCTGTCACTTGTGAGCCCATTAAAAACGTCTTTTGATCTCAGTGGCCTCAGGCACGTCAATACCAGGGACCTCCTTCTCCTTGTTCCCCAGATTCCACCCCACACCCGGACTTAAGCTGGTTTGCAGCTCAGAAGATTCTTGAGAAGATTCGGGAGGAATGGACAAATTCCAGTTTCACAGATCCCACTGACAGTTTTGAATCCCACAGGCAGAATAAAAACAGTGGGGTTTGTGACAAAACAGAATAGTTCCTAAATTTCACAAGTTGTTACCTCTTTTTCCAAATTCCTGAATTGTGTCCCAATTAACCCCAACACATCCCTACTGATTTTGCTGAAGTCTTTAACCAGGAATCAGAACAGCAGCTGAGAAATGTCTCAGGTGCTACTTAGGTGCTCTTCATGGAATTACTCTGTTGGCCTGTCACTGCATCACTGCTTAGGACTAAATGGATTTGGGCACCAAAACACTCTAATCACAAATATATAAAATTTTATTAATTATCCTGCTTCTCTTTCCCATGGGAGAGGAAATGGGCTTCAGGAAAGGGACTGCCAGGTCAATAAGTGGCAATAGCATCCCCAGTGCAGGGCTGTGGGTCACCTCAAGTTCTCCCTGTTCTCCTGGTGCTGGAAAGATCACCCCAAATCACAGGGCAAGATGTTGGGGTCCCCTCAGAGTGTCTCAGCTTCTCCCTCCTTTCTGGCTTCCCTCTGAACTTTCTCTTCTGGCATCTTTCCCCCACAGAGTCTTGAAAATATATATATATATGTACATATATATACATATATACATATATACACATATATACACATATATACACACATATACACATATACATATATATACACATATATACACATATATACATGTATAAACACATATACACACACACACACACATATATACATATATATATACATCTCCTCTAAAATGAGTGATGTATGAAGCCTTAACTTTAAGTTCTACTTTTCCTGAAACCCACAGAAATATTAATTTAGCACTTGAGGATGAAATGTTGATTACTAGAGAAGGGAAGTGCTCACAGCAGGCAAAAGTCCTGCAGAAAATACACTCATGCTGTCTGCAGAGTCCCACACGTCAAAATTTTGTTGGTGTTAATTGCAGGTCATGGCTGGAGTCAAAATTAATCTGCTGAGCTACTTTTCACATGTATTCCCAATCTGTGCACCAGTGATATCAAACTGTTCAGAGCTCTTCATGTGAGCAGTTGTTAACTGACTTGGATTTGTAAACACTTGAGAAAATTCTTGCAACTTAAGGAAATCTTATTATGATTGGGGAAAATTCCTATCCTTTCTCCTCGTGCTAGGCAGTCAGAAAACAAAGATGTTTTAAATTCCTTCAATTTAAAGGCGTTTGAGATGGTCTTTGAAATGAGAAATGTATTACCTCTTCCTGCCCCAATCTCCATTTACTAATCCAGGCTGAAGTTACTCTAAAACCGTTTCACATTTAGCAGAAAAATGGAGAGCAAGCAGAACAAACGCAGACATTTCAGAGCTCAGAGTGGGTTTATTCCCCCCTCCCCAGCTGCTCCTGTGCCAGGTATCAGACACAAACGGGGAAATTGTGTCATGAACCGAGTCCAAACCCCCCCGAGCTCCCAGGGGTGTGTGTATGGGAAAGGAGAGGGAACAAATGAGAGGAAACACGGTTCTCCTTCCTCCTGGGAGGATTTTCCCTCTCCTGGGTGTGACAGCACCCAGCCTTGGTGCACCCAGGCAGTCTCCAGGAGCCCGGTCCCCCCGCTGCCCCTCTGCTCCCTGCCCACGAGGTCACTCAGAGAGCAGGCCAGAGAATTCCTTTGGCACTTCAGCTCAAATCAGCTTCCCCAATACTCTACACTCCAGTGACACAAAGCACAGGTCCAGCTGAGCTTTGGGAGCACCCAGAGGCCCCAGAGCAGGCAGGAGCTGGAGCACAGCGAGCTCTGCCCGGCACAGCCGTGCCCTGGCTCCCACCGCGAGCTCTGAGCCGGGGCCGGGGCCGCCCTGGCCACAGCAGCTCTCATTCCTGGCATTTTTAAGGGAAGCAACTCCAACACTTCACAGAAGCAGAACCAGCTCAGTTATTTTC
This sequence comes from Pachycephala philippinensis, assembly GCA_013397055.1. NCBI lineage: Eukaryota > Metazoa > Chordata > Aves > Passeriformes > Pachycephala > Pachycephala philippinensis. The sequence goes on along the minus strand of VWZT01008688.1, from coordinate 243,966 downwards.
CCTCTTCTCTTCTACCAACAGGTGACTTTGAGCTGGATTAAAATGGGACTTGCAATGAAAAATAGCCACTTTTGCTGTGCAGTCTCTAATTGCTCGGAGTCATTAAGCAGCTCTTGTAGAATGGAAAAGCTGCAGTGTTATTTTCATTTCTCTTTTCCCTCGTTGGTGACCCACGCAGCATCCGAGGCACTGTCTTTGTGCACACTGGGCTGGAGCTGGAAAACAAAGTCTGCACACCACACTCCATCCCACGACGCTGTTTGAGGCAAAGAGCCCCCTGACACCCTTTGAGATTTTCCCTCCTCTTATTTCTTCTCCGTTTAAATTCCATCTCAGCAACCACCAGAGCTCTGGCTGAATGCAAGGCCCTTCCTCTTCAGAGGCTGATTGTAGCAGGACTCAGATTCTGCCCCTTTCGAAGAAAAATGCCTCTTGACAGCTCTTTGGAAAGCAGGGGGAGTTACGTGCAGGGGTGACACTGGCAGAAAGAGCTGGCTCTCACCGTTCCTTGAGGCTGCATAATGAATGAAATGTTTAACAGAAGAGAGGATGTAGGGCTGGCAAAACCTATTAGTTAAAGGGCTTTTTGAAGCCATCTGTCCACCAGCTTTAGCCACCGCTGAATGAAAATTGGTTTTGAAAGCAAAAGGGACAGAGACTCTTAATCTTCCAGCTCTTCATCCTCCGGCCAGGCAGAGGCACTTGCTGAGCTCAGGGAAGGAAGGAGCTCCTCAGCCAGGGGAGGGGAGCTCTGCCCTCTCTGAAATGGTTCTGCTGGCAGTGCCTGGATCAGGTAACAGCACTGACAAATGCCATGTGCCAGTAAGGACTGCAACCACCACAGCCAGCTGTATAAAATCTGCTATCCCCTGTGCGAGCTTCAGAGGGCAAAGCAACAGAGATTTAGGCAAACCAAAGAGAGCTGCAGTCTCTTTTCCAAAAATAAAGCTGTGCTTTAGTGCACCAGGCAGAAGTCCTGACTTTTGACTCCTCTCTTTAATCACTGAACCAAAACCTCTGTGCTAACACTGGCCCTGCTAATGCACATTTTGGGGGTGTCTTTCTTGATGGCTCATACCCACCTCTATTTCTGCACAGACTGAAGGACAGAACAGTTCCTGTAATGTGGGGGTAATTTGTGGTATTTACTCTTCATACAGCTTAGACCAAATGAAAAACTTCTAGTTGCTCAGTGCAAAGCTGAGATTTGCTAAGACCATACAGGCAGTTTATTTTAAAGTTTGTGAAATGACCCAACAAGAGGATAAACTGTGGATTTTAGAACTCTCTACCATCACATTTGTAAGTGAAAAGTGAGAAAGAGATGGCCTCACACACAACATGAAGACACAGCTACTCTCTGATGGAGCTCATCCTGCTTGAGACCTGCTGCTGATTCAATACAAGGGCAAGAGAGAACGAGTCCATGCTGAGCCACAAACCCTCTACCACCAAATGTGGGAACATGACGTGTTAATTTATGCAACAGGATCTGAAGAGCAGTGTAAAAGGAAAGAAAACCATCCCAGCAAATGTCTTGGGTGCGCCCTGGCCTACTGAATCCGTGCACCTGGCAAATCAGCAAACTAAAGCAAACAAGAGTGGGAAGTAAGTTCATGTTTCTGAAGAAAAGAAAATAAGACAATTTCCCTCGCCCCCATTCCGAGTTTGCATTATTATACTTTCCCAGGGCTATTCCATGTTAGTTGTTACCCTCCTTCACAGCCGTTGTTTGGACAGCTTGAGCAGTGGCTGCAGAAGTGCAGTAGGTATTTATGCAGTTGAAACTGTAGCATACAAGTGCATCTTTGGTCCTAATTTCAGCAGGAAGAGATTATATGCAGAGAGAGAGAGAGTTAAAGTGGATATGAAGTTGAAGGAAAAAGAAGTCCTTGAAAGCTTTGTCCCAAAATATTAAAAAGTAGCATTTGAACAGAGCGTTCCCTTGGTGGCACCTCGCTGTGCAGGTTGTGTGGTTTACTCTCTGGAGCCCAAAGAGCTCCCACAAAACTCCAGCCTGGAGAAGAGACAGAGCAGCTCCAGCCCTGCTGACAGAACATTTTGCTATTGGCTTGCCAAGGGCTGTTTGTTAATGACAAAGTGAGTGTGTGCAGTGTGTGTGTGTGTGCGTGGCAGGAACAATTCAGGTACATTTGGAAATGTCTGGGCTCGTGGCAATGCCCTGAGTCTGTGCATAATTCCCATACCCGAGGGACAGCCCTGGGACTCGGGGCCCAGCCACCAACAGGGACCAGCGGGGTCCCTCTCGGGTGGAACACAGAGGCAAAGCTGGAGGGAGCCCCAGGGAATTCAAAATTCAGCCCCTGTGGTGAATGATCAGCTTATCTCCTAGGGGCCTGGAAAGCTGAGCTTAGGGCTCTGGCAAACCTGAGCCCAGGCTTGGCTGGAGGAGCAGGAGCAGGGAGAACAACCTGTGGAGCTGGGATTGTTCAGTGTGGAGGAGAGAAGGTTTAGGGGAGATTTCTCTGCAGCATTCCAGGGGGGAGCTTATGAACAGGAGGGAGAGGGGCCTTTTATACAGGCAGGTAGTGCCAGGACAAGGGGAAAGGTTTGAAACTGCCAGAGGGTGGCGTTGGACTGGGTATTAGGAAGAAGTTTTTGCCTGTGAGGGTGGGGAGGCCCTGGCACAGGGTGCCCAGAGAAGCTGTGGCTGCCCCTGGATCCCTGGCAGTGCCCAAGGCCAGGCTGGACACTGGGGCTGGGAGCAGCCTGGGACAGTGGGAGGTGTCCCTGCCATGGCAGGGGTGGCACTGGATGGGCTTTAAGGTCCCTCCCAACCCAAACCATTCTGGGGTTCTGGGATTCAGTGCTCTTTAAAGACCCGGAGGAGTGGGCTGAAGGAGGTTCAGCACCCAGGAACAGCTCACAGACAGCAGTTTGCTATTGCTGTTGCTTCATTTATTACCATCGATCAAAATATTTATCTGCAAAGCGCAGATTTATTGAAGAGCTCAGTCCTTTGCTGTGCTCAGAGTACCTAACAATTACCAGCCTTTTCAGAACAGCACATTGCAGAAAAATAAAGGAAAAAGCTGAAGGCAGAAGGTACCATCTACCAATGCAACCCCAGCCTGAGTAGGTGTGTTGTAGCAGACTGCAATTCACTGCTGGGGAAAAATGGTCACTCTGACTTGTGTGCTACTTTCTGCCCTTTATTTAATTTAAACAGGGCTGGACAGAAGAGATTAAAGCATAATATAATGAAATACAGAGAATGGGCTTTGTCCAAATGGAAGTGGGGTTTGAATGAAGGGTCGCACAAAACAGAATGTGTATTCTTGTTTATGTGAAATGAGTATCTGCAGACTGAAATGACTGAAAAGTATCTATAAAGGTCTACTTAAAACTGGAAAGAGAGAAGCAATTTGAAAAATAACTATTTTATCTGCTAGCAGGCTGATAAGGGAAGCGATGTGACTGAATGTTGCTTTTGTCTGAGAGCGAGCGCGGAGATAAGACCCGGGATCCTTGCAGGGATGTGTGGCCAGGCTACATTACCCGCTGGACACCACTTAAAAAACCCAGCCCTGACTAAAATGGCAAATTACCGACTTGGCAAACAGAGCAGCAGAGCCCCGGCCGGTGCCAGCTGCGGGCCCAGCCCCAGGCACCTGAACAAAGGCGTCTCAGAGCTGGGAGCCAGGCCGAGCGCGCCGGGATGCTCAGGTGGATGCGGGGCCTCCGGGAGCGCCAGACAGAGACAAATTCTCAGGCAGGCAGCGGAGCGCTTGGCTGGCATGAGGACGTGGGTTCCGGAGGCCATTCCCAGCACAGAAGACAATCCCTGGCAGGTAATAAAGGAGGCATTTATGCGATATGTCAGCGGTTAGCGCAGAGCTTAAAAGAAATGAGATCATGTGGCGAGATAGCATTCTGCGCCTTCCCCCGGGGGAAGCGGCAGCGCTGTTATTACTGTGAGCCATTGTTACCGCTACTTCTTTGAAATAAAGCGTGCCACAGGAGCGTCAGCCGATACCTGTGCGAGCGCGGCCGGCCCGGCGCGCCGCTGCACTGCGCGCAGCTCTGGTTACGCGCTGCCACCGCCGCGGGAGCGCGCAGCGCGGGCACCGGGGGCACCGGGGGGAC
>VWZT01008688.1:203993-239526 GCA_013397055.1 Pachycephala philippinensis | reverse complement strand
GCCCCGGACAGCCAGCATCCCCCGGTCCTGCTCTGCCCCGGACAGCCAGCATCCCCGGGTCCTGCTGTGCCCCGGACAGCCAGCATCCCCGGGTCCCGCTCTGCCCCGAGCCTCCCGAAGTTCCAAATAAAGAGAAATAAAAATAAAGTATATAAAGATATAAAATCAAATCAAATAAATTTGTATTACCAAATAAAAAGAACAAGCCAAAACAAGGACAGGGGAATGCAACAAGTTGCACTCGCTCTCTTGGCTAAAGCACCTCAGGCCCACCAGGCCCGTTGTCCCACTCTCCATGCCCCATTTGCCAGGTGTTATCAGACTAATTTTCCATTTGTTTTCTGTATTTTATATAGAAAAAAATACCTCTAATCTCTCATTTGAAAGGCAAATCTAATTGCATGTTGTAATATGGCAGGTGTGGCTATGACAGGTACATGTGGTTATGGATGTGACAGGGACAATTAAGACAGAACACCCTGAGCAAAACTGATTCCAATTCCTTAGTGGATGGAGGAAATATTTAATGAAATGATGTAAACACTGAAACATCTGAATTTATCTGAAATTTAAAAATAATTCTAACGGTCATAAAACCATCAATTCTTCTTTAAAGTAACAGGAATGCTATTCTTTATTTTTGAAATTTTAGGCGAAGCCTATCTACTGCAACCGCGCTCTAAAACATTAGCTGATAACTGAAGAACAGAGGAGCACCTTCCAAGGCTGGACTGCTGTACATCTATTAACACTTCTGTTAAACCTCTGAACACAGGGTTTTACAGCTAACCCTGCCAGCACACTGTGTGACAGGTCACTTCAGCTATGGTTCAGTTCTGTCCAAATAATGGTAGAATCGAAAAATCCCAGAATGGTTTGGGTTTAAGGGAACATAAAGCCCCTCTTGTTCCCCTCCTTGCCGTGGGCAGGGACACTTCCCCTGGCCAGACCACTCCAAATATTCCGGGGCTGTGGGAAAGCCGAGGGAGGAGGAGAAGCTGCCTACCTTGGACAGAGGAAAAGAAGCACTGAGGGAAGCAGATTGCTCACTCCGGGTTAGTGCAGCAGGGAGGGAGGCAGGGAGAGGCTGGAGATGAAGCAGGATCAGTGACAGAGGCTGTGAGAGAGGAAAAGCAAAGGGCACAAAGCCCAGAGCAGTTCAGTAACAGGGAGAGAAGCACAAGCACGAGCCAAGCCATTGCCTGTGCTCCCCATCTGCTGGGAAGGAAGAAACTTGAAAATGAAGCAACGGGCACAGCAGCGAGGTCTGTAATCCAAACTAAACTCTTTCTTTCCCTCTTATCCTGCCCTAATTTACAATTCTATTCTATTCCTTGGCTCGCTTTATCATGTTCACTTTTCCCACAGTATTTTTGACTGAGAGGTGCAAGCACACAAGACTGTGACAGGAGGGACTCTGGGTGCAGGAATTCCCTCAGGTGCTGGGTGCCCCTCAGCACAGCCCTCAGCCACTCTGCACACGAGGATTAATGACCCAGGGGACGTTCATCCCTCTGGCTGTCCTGGCTGCTGCTTTGGGTGTTTGGCCACCACCCACACGTACTCCATCTCCACTCCAGAGCAGAGTTTCCACTCATGACACCAAAAACCTCCAGGTAAGCAGAGAAAATGATACCACAGACTAAGGTTTATATTGAAAAGCAACACATTCCAGAGCACAGGAACCTCACAGCTCAGTTTACTGAAAACCCCACGCTTCCCTGCAGGCAGCTCACAAAATGAAGAAAGCAAGAGGGATTTTATTTCCAGCTTGATCTTAGCAACCAAATTTCCATGCAGGCTTGGGCAGGAGAGCCAGGCTTTGCCTGCACTCACACGGGGCAGTGGCTGGGAAGAGCTAAATACACCTCAGTCCTGAGAGTTAATTTGTTCGTTGGCAGCTCTGCAGAGGTGCTTCAAGATGCCACAGTCCCTCAAGTCCTCCAACCCTCCCATTCCCCACTTTTGCACTTTTTTGGTTAAAACAGAAGTGAACAGCACACTCTCTTCTAACAGGACCTAATGACAGTCTTCTTCCACCCTCAGAAGATTTATTTCTGGGACGTGGAATTGTAATCACACAGGGGATTCTGCTAAGAGAGTATTTCAGCCTCTAAACAAAAAATTAATTTTGCCCAGATTTTGCCAAGATAATTGCTCCTGCTATTCCCGTGGGAGTTTTAGATCCCATCACTTGTCTTTATGAATATAATGACCTGACCTGCAGACAGGACTCACAATTTGAGGAATGATGTGTTTATATATATTAGATTGTAACTCTGTAGACAGTGGCTACTTTTTCTCCTTTGATAATATTAAATCAAGGAAATCTAAAACATAATCCCTAGGAAAAAAAAAATATTATGATCTCTAATTAAATGGATATTTTTTTTGTTGATACAACACATACAGATACTTCTCTTGTCTGATCTACCTCAAATCTCAAGTTTCATTGGACAAGACTTTTGTTATCCTGCTTTTGGCCAAACCCCACAGCCTTACCTACGAGGAATCAAATAAAGGCCTTCTAAAACAGCAGCTCTGGCACTGCCCAGAGGTTTAGTCCCTCAAGGCTGATTGCCATAAATGATGAGATTTGCCAGAAATTCCCTCCACATCCCTAGAATTCTGTGAATAAGTCCCAATTGCTGGAAAACTGTTGAATAATTAGAAGGATTTTCTTCTTTCATTTGCTGCAGTCTAGCTCCAGTGGGCTCTAAGTAATTTCCGAAAAACTAGTGGATTAAAAATTAGCGTGAAGCCCACTCCTTACTCATGATAACATATTTTAAACATCCTTTTTCAAGATATAATCCTATTAAACATTAAAAACTGCAGTTGTAAAGGGAGTGGGAAGCCTAGAATGGACTCCCACACAGAAGACTCCTCCTAGTCTCCTACACCGGGGTATCTGACCTTGATTTTCATGACGTGTTCAGCCTGGGACAGATAACTCACTTTGTGGTTAATTATCCTGCAGGGGTCCATGACAGTGGTTGCAGTGTAGAGCTCTCGTGGGCACAGCCAGATCCATTAGAGCCTCGCTGAGGACAGCAGCAGACCCGAGCTGGAGAATTTACCAACTCACTCCCCATAATTACTGGAGCCCGAGACAGTCAGGTATGGGAGGAGGAAGAAAAAGGGTTTTTTTCCTTCCCTGCAAAGTGCCTGGTTATAAATGGATGGCAGTGCTAAGGTGAGAACAACCTGAAATTCCTGTATGAGGAGACAGGGTTATGTAGGTTCCCAGTCTTCAATTTCTCCTTAATAAATACCTGAGCAAACCTGCAAGTAATTAGTGAACAGTTTAAGCAGGGATTGTTTTTGGAAGAGGTGGAAAGTTAGGGATGTGTTGTGTCAGAAAGGCAGTGAGCAAATAACAGGGAAAGGGGTCAGAAGATGCAAAGAATACAATGGAAAAAGCTGAAAGGTATTTTGGAAGCAGCAATTGCAACACTGCGGACAAGCCTTGGCACTGAAGTCATAACTAATTAGAGAGAATGCTAATTGCATTTCAGATATGTTGAAAACGGCCTTGCAGTTTCCATACACATTGATGGGGTTGCAGTGCTCGCAGTTCCCTGCAGAGAAGAGCCAGCCTCTGCAGGGGCCAGGGTCCTTCAGCAGCACCTGAGCACAGCTCACCTGGGCTAAACCCAGCGGGGCCAGGCTCAAAGGGCTCAGAGCTGGCACGGAGCTGTGCTGCTCATCTCCTGCTCTGCCACACCCCAGCCAGGGTCACAGTGACACCAGGGGGGTGGCACCTCAGGGGTGGCACCTCAGGGGTCCTGCCCTGCACAGGCAGGACAGGCTCTGCCTTTCTGCTCGGGGAGTTTTGGGAGGTCACAGCCCCGTGAGGAGCTGTCCAGGGCGGCAGCTGCGGGCTCAGCTCCTGCTCCAGCAACACCCCCGTGCTCCTCGAGCCCAGGATAAACCCCACAGGCTGTGTTAAAAAAGAGCTGCTGGGTTTCACTCTGTCCTTCCCACGAGAACAGGAGCTGCCCTCCAAGCTCTGCCTCCTGTGCACCCCGGGTGCCTCTGGAAACAACCAGGACAATCACACTGCTGCCAAGGGTTCTGTTAGTAAAGGCTATAGAAGCTCAGAATACACATTCCCTTAAAAATAAATGAAAAAAATCACCTTTTCACGGTGAAATATTTGCCAGCTGCTGCATAATCTGCAGATTCTCTTTAGAGAAAAGAGGCAGAATCTGATGGGTGTTTATTTTCAAGCAGATGTGGTCACCAAAGCCAGCTTGGGCAGCTGCCTCCCTTTCAGTCTGACAGCAGAATTCCCCAATTTACTTTTGGGTTTTGGTAGCACCACTGTTCACCTGGATTTGCAATCTCAGTAATTGGGGGTGGGAGGGAGGAGAGAAAAGACTGAAAAATCGGATAATTCAGTCATTTTTGCACACCAAATGGAGCTGTCACAGGGAGATTGCACTTTTTGGTCCCTGCCCTCGTGTCTCGCTGCCTGTGCCTGCACTGTGAGGGGGGCACAGCTCCACTCTCTGTTCCTCCACAGTTACAAACATCCCAAAATGTGTTTCTGTCTGTGACAGGTCAGCACAAGGTAAGTACAATTACCTGGCTGCTGTTTGTACCAGAATGGCATTTTATTTTCTGTATAAAACATTCCACACAGCGAGCTGAAGCTCTGCTGCTCCTGGGCAGGTTACATGTGATATTTGGCAGCAGGACAGACAGGTTTGGGAGCTCTGGGAGGGCCCTTGCTGCTGCTGCAGGAGGATGCTGGCACTGGGAGCTGTTTGCCAGTTCACTCACAGCTATGGGATGGCAGAATCAGAGCCAAGCAGCCCCAGCTGCCCTGTCCCACCCAGCCCAGTTTGCTGTCTCCCAGGAGATCAAATCCCTTTTTTCCTGGGTACCTCCTCTGCAGCCTCAAGAAGGATTCGTTCAACGCTGTCCTGCAAATACGTTGAATATTCAGTTCGCAGCAGCTTTATCGAAGGCTGTGATAAAGCCTTTCAGCATTTCAGTACTTGTTCAGTTTCACTTGGAATTTACTTGAAGTATTAAAAAGAAATTAGTACAAACATGACCTGTGGCTATATAAATATTTGCCCATATTTGGTAGATGTTTGTATATGTAATTTCTGAAAAGCACCTCTTACTATGGCAATTTCCAGGTTTTAAAAAGAAAAAAAAGGATCTTTCCTCCCTGCTTTATTCACACTGTTACAGGAAATTAGTGGTTAAGCAAACTTTTTTAAAAAGGCTTAACAAAGCACGTTTTGCAAGTTCATTTAGTTTTGAATGAACTTGACAAATTTTGAAAGCAAACATCACTGGAGGTTGACTAATTTAAGAGGACCAGGGAAAGCCTCCTTTGCTATTTGAATTTTAAAGATTGGCCAAAGTCTTATGTCAGCTGCCTTGTTCTGCAGCCTGTCTTTGAATCCTCTTAGGAAAGTCAGGGATACCCACAAACAATAGAATTAAAATCTGTCTTTAGGACTGGCAAACCATTCAGAGCTGTCTGGCTGCTTAGCATAGACTGTGCTAGGCCTCAAGAAGAGAATAGGCTCCTAAAGAAGCAATAATTTTCAGATTGCTGTGTACAATGCAGTGATAAAGCTCCCTGTCACATTTTTCTTCCCAGTTACTGAAGTTCCCATTCAGATGAATTGTCACAGCTTCTTCAATCCAAACAAGCACCCTTCCGGCCTTGTTTGCATTAAAATGTGATAAAACTAAAGGTGACTTTAGCACAGCTGTGCAGAAAAGTGGATTAGGTCAAAGTGACAGCGTTTGTTAGGCGCTGCCACAAAGGTGGTTCAAGATTTGTCTAGAGCGCTAATGTGGGAGAAGCAGGAGCTCCTTAAACCCAGACGTTTGCAATAAGGCCACAAACAAAAAATAGTATTTCTTTCATGCCACGAGGGTTCCCCATGGCACGGGGCCAGCCTGCTGAGCTGCTGGCACGGGAGGGTTTGGGCTGGCCCCACCGAGGGAAGGGTCCCACTGCCCCGTACCGGGATGCGGGCGCTGGCGGTACCGGGCTGGGAGCTGGGCCTGGAGCTGGGCCTGGAGCTGCTCCGGGTCCTGCACGGACACCACGGCTCCAGAAACATCACACCCCAAAGCACAGCACTCCCCAAAACCCTTGAGGAGAAGGAGGAAGGCAGGGCTGCTCTTGGCAGCGCAGAGCAAGCACCAGTCCTGCAGCCGGCAGGGCGCCGCTCACTGCACCGTCTCTATTTCCATTTCATTTTACTTTTGAGGGAAAACCCCACCGAGGCAAAAAGCCCTGGGAAATCGTACCCTTTGCATGCCACCTGCTGGCAATGTTTTGTATTTGTCTAAAATGGGGGCAGAGCATCATTTTCTCCAAGGCAAAAACCACTTGTTATGGCAAAGGCTGGCAGAACAACCACTGCCAGTCCCATCCCAGCACTTTGGGTTATCTCTGTGGGACCTGGGAGAGGCCACCAAACCCCACCTTCTCCCCACCACTCTGCTCTTTCATCTATGATTTCTAACCCAGAAGACAGAGATCTGCCATTAACCTTTCCAAGGCACAAAAACTCTGTAGAAACGCACGAGACTGTTTTATAGAAACAGGGTTTGTACCTCAGGCTCTCCCTGATGTGCTTTTACATCGGTCAAAGGTAATAAAAAGCTTCCACATTTGTGGGACTCATTTTCAACCCAACTTTTACAGATAGCTGTCATCATTTCCATGCCCTGTGCTGGTGGAAATGTGCCCCAGGAAATGTGGCCCTTCAGCAGGGGTGTCTGTGCCACAGGATGCTGCTGCATCCCCTGGGACCAGCACCAATTACTGGGTGAAGGAGCTCTGTGAGGCTGAGCTGAAGAAAAAACATTAGGGAGCACTTTAAAGACTTTTGGATAAGTAATAAAAGTAAGAAATGTCTGAAAGTGAGATCTCTGCATCGTGTATTTCTTATTAGCAGCAGAAAACATTAATTTTATACCTTTGTTGGATCACAATAAAGGCACTGCTCTGCTCCCTTGATGTGCATCACTCACTGTGCAGTCCCAGCGAAGGCCAGGCAGAAGCACATTTTTATTTTTGCATGTCTAACCAAAGTTAGTTGTACACAGCTCTCCTCAGTGGTTGCCTCCAGCTGCTGAGAGCAAGAGCTGAGCATTTCCTACGGAAACCAGCCCAGAGAACAGACACAGCACCACTGGTCAGTGAGCTGGGCGCCAGGAAGGGTCAGGATTTGGGGGAGACACACTGGTTCATTGGAAACGGAGTGAGGAGGTCAGACATCTTTCAAAGACAGTATTTAATATAAACTTAGACAATCTACTGCACCTGCAGAACAGGGAGTGCTCTCTGTGTGTGCAGAACGAGGCCCCTGCAGGGACAGAAACCATGAGACAGTCCAGGAACAGAGTCTGCCAGAGCTGGGTACCAACAGCACAGCTCCCAGCTCAGGGCAGGGCAAACCAAAGCCACCCCTGGCTTACAGCAGGGCTGCACAGCCCTTTCTGCAGAGCAGGCAGCCCTACCTCACAGATAGGTCTGCCTGGGGCGGGGCTGGCATTTTTGGAAAGCGTTCAGGAATTCTGAAGGGTAGAACCTCAAAACAGAGGGCAAAAATCTGACTTCAGAAATTAATATACCCTGGAAGCAGGAGTGCCTGAAGCCCCAGCAGACAAGGAAGGAGCCAGCTGACACTGGAAGAGCTCTGGAGCTTGGCAGGTGCTCTCAGAGCTCACTGCATCCTGCACGGACCCAAAGGTGCAATCCCAGCACCTCCCTCTGGAGCACCCGGGACAATGGAGCTCCACACGGGGGACAATGGAGCTCCACACGGGGACAATGGAGCTCCACACGGGGACAATGGAGCTCCACACAGGGGGACAATGGAGCTCCACACCGGGGGACAATGGAGCTCCACACGGGGGACAATGGAGCTCCACACACCGTCCTGCAGGGCCAGCTGGGCAGCAAGGCAAAGACACAGGAGACAGATTTTAATGACAAAATTGTCCACAGTGTGATATATAAATGCCTTTTCCATGGAAATTAACCCCAAAACTTCCAGTTAGGATTTTTTTTTCCCCAAATTACTACTAGGGCGCTACACAGCTAATATTGCATTTTTCTCTAAATAAAGCCTTATTTGCTACAATGAAGGTTCTCTCTACAGGGAATTTTTGAAGTCTCAAACTTCAGGATCCTCCCTGTTTGTGATATTATTCCTCACAGAAGATTCATTAGTCCCTTCTCATCCCTTCAAATGTATTGCTAGCCTTGAGTTCAGGCTCATGCTAAATCACTACTAATTAACCTCAGCCCACTTGTGCCTTTGCAAACACCAACCAGGCAAAGTGCAAATATTTATCATAAATCCCAGAATGGGATGGGTTGGAAGGGTCCTGAAAGCCCATCCCTTCCCACCCCTGCCGTAGGACACCTTCCACTGTCCCAGGGTGCTCCAAGCCCCGTCCAGCCTGGCCTTGGGCACTGCCAGGGATCCAGGGGAGTCCTTCTGGAAACCACTGGGAAGGAAAGAAAGGGGAGGGAACAGAAAATGAATGAGAGGTATATCGACATGGAATCAGGAAATTATGACAAGGATTCAGTTTTACTGAGGAAATGTCACAGTGTTATCACTTTGCCAATGAGCCTGGCCAGGCAGAGGGCCAAGGTGTTAATGCTGCTGACTGACTGCAGTAACTGGGACCAGGACAGAGTTTCTGCAGTTCATAACCTGATTCTTCAGACTTACACTGGCTAACTGAAATCCAGACTCTGCAAGCCTATAAGCATGGTATAATTCCCTTAAACTGACCTCACTCCTAAAACTGACCTTTAATTTTATATTGATTAAAGACAATTTATTTCTATGCTGCTGCACACACCCCATACTCTGAGCACTGTAAGCACTGTACTGACACTCCCAAGTATTTTTATCCTTTGGTTTCTTAATAATTATGATCTTTATTCTTCTGGTTGGAGGGATTTTCACCTTGCTACAGCCGCATTCTCCAGGGCCAGAGGATGAGCTGATTGTGTCTGTGCCTGCTGCCTGTTGCTGCACGCCCCAGGGCAGCAGCACACCCCAGCTCTGATCACGCCGAGGTGAGTGAGCTTCAACTCTTCCCAACCTGCAGGCAAATGCCTTCTTCATCACCAAAGTGTGCTTTCATTTCGAGGCACACAGAGTTAAACCTCCAGGCTTTGGAGTAAAAGTCAATGCATTAAGCACATGAGAAACAATTTGGTGCAGCAGTTAGAGGACACACACTATTTAACCTGCAATCAAGGCTTTTCCTGCTGCTTTCTCCCAGGAAAAGAGGGAGAAAGAAATGCCCCACACTTTCAGAGATATGATAAATGAGACCAGTTCAGTTTAGCTTTCTGTTTCAAGAAGTGCATTTTTACAGTCAAGTGAGGCAACACTTCACTGTAGAATAAACATGGGAATATTTTACATGCAATTTACTTAAACCTTCCCTTAAGTTGGAAGCTAACACTTGAGAATGTCTTTGGTGTTAATGATTCAAGAACCTAATGTATCCTGACCACTAAATACAACTTTCTGTGGTTCTTTTCATGTACACACTTGCCTCAAACCAAACACATGTGAAAACCCAAAGCCCAGAGAGAGAGGTTTTATAGCTCCCCTTCCTGGGCTGTGTGACTCTGGCAGAACTTTGTTTAGGTATCACAGGGACAGGATCACTATTGCTTTGAAGATTGCAGTTCATGCAGTGATTGTTTTACCTGATTTTTCCCTTCTCCCTTCTACATCCCCACCACAATTCCTGGGCTGGAGGCTGTGGGATGAGCTGACAAAAGGCACTGTGTGTTAATGAAGCAGGGAAGAACTTGGGCAGCTGTCCAGGGGGGCAGAGTACAGCCCCAGAACACATCCCTCCTCTCTGGTGGGCCCCTGTGGGTTTTCTAGGAAGGCTGAAAAGACACCTCCACATCCAGGATGGTGCAGGGGTGACCTGTGGAGTTAAGGTCACCCATCTCCTCTCTGTCCAACACTCCAGCTCTGGAGGGCTCTCCAGGGCTCTGCTGCTGCCTCACATAGTTGCTAAATCAGTGCAAACACACTCCAGGGCTGCCCAGGCACATCTCTGGCAGGGCTGGTATTTCGAGAGCAGCCCTGCTGCCTCTGGCACGCTGCAGGGAGCAGAGGGAGAGCAGAGTGCTGTGTTCCACGGGCCCAGGGGCTGCGGGCACCACAGCTGCTGCACCCCAGTGCCTGCCGTGAGCAGCCCAGGGCAGCCACGGGGAGCTCTGCTCTGCTCCTCTTAGGATCCTTCTCGTTCAGCATTCCAAGAATGGCACTCAGGGATATTCCTAGGCCTCCATTTCCATCCATTAACAAGAATAATTGGCGTGTTAAAGTCAGTGAAATCTGAACAAGTGCTGAGAAGCTTCCCCCACTCTGAACACTGATTTGTGTGTCAGAAGCGTTGCTGCAGTCACAAACACTCTGCAACATCCATCCTGGAGTAACAGCCTCACAGAGAACAGCCCCACAGCCTCCCTGCCTGCTGGTTTTAGCACAAGATCACCAGCTGCAGGAAGGTGATCTCCATGGAAAGCTTTAGAGTGACTTCTTATCATCTCCAACAGAACTCAAAGCAGCCCAAACTCCACAGAACGCTTTCAGAAGTGACCACAGCTGACCTACGACTCTGACCAGAGCTGATAACAGAGCTCTGTTCCTAAGTCTCTTTGCTGCCTTCCTCAGGGACTGTTCAGAGATGTTTCAGAGGCCAGTCAGGTCCTTCAAGCCTCCAGCACCATTTGTCCACACTTCAGTGCCTCTCAGATTTAGTGGGAGTGTGAACGATGGTGGGGAAACCAAACCTTGACAGGGAAGCCCATGCTGGAATTTCAGTGTAGACATTGTGGTAGCAAACCAAGACATTGTCAAAGTCCTGCTGGGATACAGAAAAAGTTGGAACAACCTCTTAATTCATGCACTGAGGCTGTGAGGAAATCCCACGGGTACAGAGCATCTTTCTCTTGGTTTAATTTCAATTTCAAATTACAAAGGCTTCTCTGTGCTCTTACTTTATAGTGAGTGTGGATAATGATTCCATCCCTGATCATAGATTTGCATAACTTATGTTAATAGCAGTTGGGTTCATGTTACGTTCTTCATCTTAAAATCTATAATTGATCAGAGAGAATCACTATTGTGAGCCTTACTAAAACACTCTCCCCCTTTTTCACACTGAATTTTACTGCCCCATACATTGTGTTACACAGTGAAGGCAAAGAACTTTAAAGGAAACCAGGGGTACATTCAATTTTCTATAGAAGGAGATGACCATGTCTTTATTATTTGTAACCTTTCTCTGGGTTTGAAGATGTAGGAGCATCAATGTTCATATGTAAATAGATTTGTAAGTGATCATTGCAAAGCCAAGCAGCTGAAACCTGCTCAGTACTGGTGAGCAAATGCCATAATGATTGCTAATAGTTGCATAGTAATTAAATAAAGGGAATATTATTTAAGATCACTCGATTAGAAAATCAATCATAAATTAAGATAAAAGATGCCAAAATTTTTAACATTATTCCTGTGTATTATGTATTATACATGTATTATTACAACTTTAACAATAAAGAAATACACATGAAAACCCAACAAACCCAACCAAAACACAAAACCTTTTTTTTTTTTTTTTGCTTATTCCATTCCCTTGCTTATCTTTATTTAACAAAGTATTCTGCATTTTTGAAAATTTGGTTGCTTAGCATGTGGCCTTGCCAGAGCCCTCTGTGCAGACCCACCAGAGAAAGGGGATGTTTTCTAAACACAACATTGTCCAGCCTAGAAAATGTTTACACCAAAACTTTCCTTCCCTTTCACTTCCAAAAATCTCTTCCTCCAAGCTCAGACCTACTGAAATCTCTCAATTTAAGGTTTTCTCATGGGCAGAAATACTGAATTATTCCCAGACAAGACTGAGGTATTTGCGTGAATCACAGAAGCAGCGTATCCTGAGCTGGAGGGACACACAGGTGTGGAAATATATTAGGAAGAAAAAATAAAACAATAAATCCTTGAATCACACTGAAATGGCACATTTATTTCCACCTTTGAGAATCTCTAGGTTTGGTCAGATTTGGACCAGGAACACAGCCCCAGGCTAAAGGCTGTGCTGTTCCCTGAGGGCTGCTCCTTGTCACCTCCACAGGGAACTCTCCTTCAGAGAGCTCACAGAACTGCTTCAGTTACTTGTTTAACTTCCCTTCCACTATCTGAAAATTAGCAAATAGGCGAATGAACTTTTTTCTTTTTCTTTTTTGAAAGACTCCCCAGGGCTCAGTTTGTAGCTCCTGCTTGGACACAGGGAGGTGAGCTGGCCCCCTTCCCTTTGCCAGCCTGCTCACATCCCTCCTGCACCCAGGGGAAAGCTGTCCTGTGGCAAACAGAAAATTACAAGGATTTGTACAAAAATCAAAGGCAGTTGCTGGTATTCCATGTGTTTGCAGGAGCTCCCAGGGAAATCTGCTGGGGCAGAGCTTGGCCCGCTGGTCACTGACACTGTGAGTGAGGCATTCTGTCATTCTTTTGGCCTAATGTAAAGTGACATCTACATTGTTGCTTTTACACTTTGCTTGCTTATCATTACTGTGACCATTCCACACCGGGAGATTTCACTCCCCAGTGATGACTCAGGGCAGAAAGCAAAGTTGTTTGCAGTGGGGTTTCGAGAATTCCCTCTCAAAACACTGCTGAGACAAAGCTGGTCGGATCCTGGAACACAACCCAAGCTCACCCAAATGGAATAATTTATTTATTTCTTATTTGGTTCTGCAGACACAGCCCATCATTACGTCCCTCCAACACGGGGGGTGAGGCTTTCAAAGACTCGATGGGATTTAGCCACAGTTCCCATTAACACCAGTGACTCTCCCAGCACCACTTTGGGGGGTTTCCTGGGGCAGTTTTCCTCTCCTCCTGCACAGGGGTTTGTACCCCCCGCTCCTCCCGAGGTGAGGAAGAATTAACTTTGTCTCTTTTCTGTTCCCTGATCACAGAATAGTTTTGTAACTTCTGACTGATAATCTTCTAAGTCCCAAACTTAGGTGGCTGTTTTGCTTTAGGGAAAGGAGGATCAACAGGCTCAAGGTTTTCCAGCCTTAATATCCCTGTTGTTAATGCTAAAGAGCACAGTACATGTATTTTCAATCTTGCTGTGTTAAAGCTTCATTTAATTAACTATATGTACATACACACAAACCAGTTCTGTTTTACAGTCCTTAGCCAAAGCTTCATGTCAATCTAAAAATTAAATAATAGAAAACAGACATTTAGCTTAGTTTATATAACCTGACAGTGCTCCTATCCTTCCTCTGTTTCACCTAGTGTCATCTTTCAGTGTTCCTCTCTAATTTTATTTGGAACAAAATAAAAAGATTAAGATAAAATAATTCCCAAAAGATAATTGCAAAATGATTTATGTGCAGGTGTTAAATTATTTCTGGCATTGATGTTCCATAGAGTGCAACATTACAACATTGTGGTATTCAACAGAGCATCTACATTTGATAATCCTGCTAATCATCAAAAGACACTGGATCTGAATCCCGAAGGCAACGTTACATTTTGATTAAATTTTATCACCCGTGATTCTGTTTACGGTTCACTAAGGTATGAATTTCTTTCACATTCCATTGGGTTTACAGCTTATTGTGTTTGCCTTGGAACACAGTCAGCTGAAGCTCTCCCTGAGCCACCAGCTCTGCAGCTACTGCCCCTGCACACTCCAGCCACGCTGAGGGATCCTGGGCACGACAATTCTGCTTTTCCAGAGCCTCCTGCCCGTCAGCTCCATCACCACCACCACCATCAAAGGCTGAGCCCTGCCACAGAGCCCTGAGCCCCCAGCACAGAGCCCTGAGCCCCATCACAGAGCCCTGAGCCCAACCACAGAGCCCTGAGCCCCCAGCACAGAGCCCTGAGCCCCATCACAGAGCCCTGAGCCCAACCACAGAGCCCTGAGCCCCCAGCACAGAGCCCTGAGCCCCATCACAGAGCCCTGAGCCCAACCACAGAGCCCTGAGCCCCCAGCACAGAGCCCTGAGCCCCATCACAGAGCCCTGAGCCCAACCACAGAGCCCTGAGCCCCCAGCACAGAGCCCTGAGCCCCATCACAGAGCCCTGAGCCCAACCACAGAGCCCTGAGCCCCCAGCACAGAGCCCTGAGCCCCATCACAGAGCCCTGAGCCCAACCACAGAGCCCTGAGCCCCCAGCACAGAGCCCTGAGCCCCATCACAGAGCCCTGAGCCCAACCACAGAGCCCTGAGCCCCCAGCACAGAGCCCTGAGCCCCATCACAGAGCCCTGAGCCCAACCACAGAGCCCTGAGCCCCCAGCACAGAGCCCTGAGCCCCATCACAGAGCCCTGAGCCCAACCACAGAGCCCTGAGCCCCCAGCACAGAGCCCTGAGCCCCATCACAGAGCCCTGAGCCCCCAGCACAGAGCCCTGAGCCCCACCACAGAGCCCTGAGCCCCCAAATCTGGCTCTCTGCAGGCTCTCCAAGGCCTAGCTCAGGCAGCAGAACCCACTTCCAAACCCGAATTGCCAAACGGCAGAACAACTTGTAGGGCAGGCTGTTAGCATGTGTTAGTGCTGTGTACACTGCTGCAAGTGGTGTAGTAATGCTTGAGAGAGCTTGTTGTAATTAAACTCTACTCCTTCGGAATCTTAATCCCGAGGCTTTCTGATTTGTAAGTCCAACTTCACGGCTGCACAACCAATTTTCTGTTCTCCAGCCGCCGCGCTGCAGCCCCGGGCTGTGGGATCTTTCCACACCAGGGTGCACATGACAGCAGCTCCACTTTAAAACCATATTCCTGGCTGGAAGAGCCGTGGCTTCTGGAGAGCAGCTCCGTGCCTGCTTCACACTCGTTCCACGCCAAATCCCCGCAGTTTCACAGGTTTGCCCCCTCCTTCTCTTCCATGCCGCACCCAGCTTGATCCTGCACCAGCTCCCAGCCTGGATCCCATTGCACCCCTGCACACACAGCTGAGAACACGCCTGGCAGCTCTGAGCAGAGCACCCAAATGCTCCTCTCCAGCCAGCTCAGAGGGTTTGGGAGGCTGAAGGAGGGAAATTGCTGCTCTGGGAAGCGAGGGTGCACAAGCAGACTCAGAGAGCACAGCTCACACCCACAATCAGCCTCTTGCAGCAGCAGCTCTTGTAAGCAGGACCACATGAGAGAAGCCCCCCAAACCCCTCCTTGCCCTGCAGGGATTCTGCCATTATTTGTGCTAATAACAGTAATACAACCGCAAGAAGCCCTCCAGACTCCTGAGCTGGCTGCCAGCTGTGAGTGAGTGCCAGGCTGCCATCCCGGTATCCCACAGAAGTTGCACCCCTGTCCCATCACAGCCCTGCTTTCCTCTGCTTCAGGTGCATTTATGCCACCACAAGTAACCACAACTCTGGCAACTCAGACCTTGGCACAAGAGCTTATTTTTGATGTATCACAAGGCAGCAACAAAAGCTCTGGCTGGGGGAAGGTGAGAGGAAAACAGGAAGATGGATGGTTCTTTATATTCTTCAGTTTACACATTTCTCACATTTACAGGAATAGTTTCAAGCTGCTTTTTGATACATTATCAGGTTTTGCATCAAACAAATAAAGAATAAAAAGAAAGGAAAATGCTTAGAGAACAAAGAGAAATGCCTTTAGCACTACAGGTTAAAAAAATGGAAATATGACTATGAACGTTAACTTTATTTTCAACATTCCTCGCATTTTTTTTGGTGATAAATTACTTCACATGTAGTTGCCTTCGGGGTTATATCCACAACTTCGTTTCATGTTATTCTGAATAAAATTTAAGGTGGACACCAGAAGAGGCTTTGCTAAAGCCCAAATGGCGCGTGCACACAATCCCCATTTGGTTCTCACAGGGCAGAAAAACAGAGAGAAGCGATCACAAACCACTTGTTGCAAGCAGAGCTGGGATTTTCCTCTTGCCTCCAAGTGCACTGCTGCATGATTGGCCTTTGCTGCTGGGTTCAGCCAAAATTTGGGATCCACACGGAAAAGGTGAATGGTAACAGCAGTCAGGCTGCTGAGGGAGCACTGGAATTTCTGCAGTAGCCTGGACTCTTTCCTGCACACAAATAAATAATGATTTCTTGTAATGAGTGTGTGGCTTTAGTTACAAGAATAAGGCAGAGGGAATGGTAAGAAATTCCCATATTTCATCACAAGTAATGAAAAATACCAACTTAACGCCTGTGACTTTCTAGGAGTCAGTCAATGGGGGCACACAGCCAAGCAGCGTGGGGGACACGGCATTAGTCTTTGTTTTATGAATTTGCTCAGCTCCACTTAATTGTTTCAGAGGTTCGGTTTGAAATTCAAACAAATATTCCTTTATTTATTTTCTTTTTCTGTGTAAACAAAGAGTTTGGCGTTGACAAAACTTCCTCGGTGGCCCCTGAGCACCTGCAGCACCCCAGCACGGAGTGCTTCACGTGTAGTTACCCTGTTTGGGGCTGGATTTGGGGGGGACAGAGGACCTAGGGTATGTTCACTTTAGAGGAAATGCAACCTCTAAGAAATCTTGGGGCAGCAAGGGCCATAGGAGGCTTCTTACCTTTCCCCTCTCTGAGAGGGCTGAAGATTCCACAGAATCCCAGAATCATTAACGTTGGAAAAGAACCCCAAGACCACCGAGTCCACCCTGTGCCCGATGCCCACCTGGCTGCCCAGCCCAGAGCCCTGAGTGCCACGTCCAGGGTGGCCTTGGACACCTCCAGGGATGGGGCAGGCACAGCCTCTTGGGCAGCACTGGTACCAGCTCAGTTTCTGCTCGTACATCAGATGTGAAAACAGATTAAAAACACCTCACTCCAGCTGGGCATTAACAAGTGTTTCCCCAGGACTCCAAGATTATACCTTGTCCTATAGGTTTCGTAAAGATTTCTTTATTGTGTTACAATTAACCAAACCTTGGGATGGTTTGTCAGAAGAGAGCTTCACCACAGCGTGTTTTATTTGGAGCACTGTGCTTGTAGGGCTCAAAAGCTGAAGGAAATGATGACAGAAACTCTTGATTAGATTCTTATCAAAACATCTTCCCTATAAATACCTCGGCATTATTTCCTGCATGTAGTGTGGCTTTTACATCAAAATGGGGAAAAACCTGAAAGGCAGCACAGAGCAAACAGGAACCAGAAGCTGACAGCAGTTCAATCTGCACTGGAGTGAGCTGTGATCAATTTATTCTTTCTTCATGCTCAGCTGGATCTCTCAGCTCCCACTGATGCTGCCTGCATTGCCAAATGCTACTCCCAGAATTTCACTGTCAAGCTCTAAGGAGACACAGCCAGTGCAAGGCCCTCCAAGTCAAGAAGAACCCCTGGAATTAACCTCCAAACTGTGATCCCGAGGTTTGAGAGCAAAATGGGCTGATTTTTGTACGAGTTAAATGTGTGGGTGTACCCAGAGGTATCCATCAGAAAGTCACGAGGTGGAGCCGGGGTTTCCAGCAGAATTACCACCTGAGTGCTTTTGTCAGGAGGCAAAAATTCTGCAGGAAAATTCTGCAGGAAAGCGAAGGCACCTGAACCTGCAGCATCTTGGGATGAGCCACTTCCCTGCCTGGAGAAACAAAGTCTGGATTGTGAAGGAGATGGCAAAGCCTCCTCTCTGCAGGCTGCAGGGTGGGAGCCACTGCTGACAGTAGCAGAGCAAGTGTAGATTGGTATCTTGGTGGTAATGGAGGGAGTTCAGAGCAAGAAGTTTGGGAATTCAGAAGAATGATATTCTTGGCTTACTTTTTTGTTAGTGACAAAAGGAAAAGAGGCAGAAATAGCTCTAGGAACAAAGATCCTGGTTCTCTCCGAAAAGATTTGAGTCAGGCTATGGCCATTTCGAGTCAGTTATCTAAGAACACCGGAGGGACAGAGATTATGGGGATGAAAGGTACACTATTATACTGTTTATATGATCTGTCCTCTAATAATCTATATTGAATTCTGTAGGCAATTTTCTGAAAGATGATGCTTACTTATTTGAACAAATTTAGGGAGCCCTAAACTGCTCTGAGGCAGCGAAGATCACTGTGCTGTTGGATATTAGGATACAGCTGAGTCTCCACTGCTGTTCTTATCTGAAATCATATTTTTTAAGATGCCCAACACAAGGATGTACTTCTCTGGGAATGGAGCCCTGCTCAGAGGAAATCCCTGCTACTGAGTCACGTAACAAGAGGTCTGAAACCCTCCTGGAAACAGCTGACAGCTCCTGGCTTTGGAATCCCAACACTCTGCTTGTTAATGTAAAGGTGAGCAGAGGGAATCAAACTGCAAGGAACTTGTGAATAAAATTCCCACCTCTGTTTTTAACTGTCACTTTGTATAACAAATACAATCTGTGTTCTTTCTATAATTTATTTCAGGAGCCCCTGTAACAATCTTGGATTGGTAACAGATCATTTCAAGAAACAGGTATGTACCTGGAAACCTCCCTCATTCTTTACATTTTTGGAAAGCTGACTTTTGTTCTAGTGGTACTACAGCTCTGCATCTTGCACCCTCAGGAACCTCTCCAGTGCCAGCCTGGCAGAGCCCAGGGGTGCTGGGGCAGCTGGCCCTGGCTCCCAGCACAGCACAGCACAGCACAGCACAGCACAGCACAGCACAGCACAGCACAGCACAGCACAGCAGCTCCTGCAGCGAGCTCCGGGCTTGCTCGGTGCCTTCTGAGCAGGCAGGGTGCAAATGAAGCTCCATCCTGCCCTGGAAGGAGAGGCTGGAGCTCTTGGCCTCCTGAGGAGCTTTGCTTTACCACTTGTCTGGGCATCTGCAAAGGTGAAAATTGACTTCTGCTCTAAATGCGACATTGTGTGTGGGGGGTTTATTAATTCATTTATATATTTATTTGAAGACGATTTATATATTTATTTGCTTCATTTCATCCTCATGAAACAAAAGTGAAATATTATTTCTTGGAGAGGAACTCGCTGTTACTAGCAATACAAAGGGAGGGTCTTTATTCCTCTCAAGGACCAGTCAGATTTTTAGTTTACAATGCAAACAGCTGCGGATTTCACTTTCAATTTCTTGAAATTCAGTTTAAACCTGGCTTGACTGAGGAGAGCTGCAGCTGCCCCGTGGCTGAGATGCAGACGAGCCACAGGCACCCTCCCGAGTGTCTGTCCATCTCCAGGAGCAGCACCAGCAGATGGTGCTCAAGAATGAGCAGCACAGCCCAGGTGACCCGGGGCACTGGTCCAGCCCTGCTCCATCAGGGGCTTCCTCCAACATCTCTTCACCTTGTAAGGCATCACCACGGCAGCCAGCAGTGCTCAGGGGGTGTTCTGCTGCATTTCAGCCTCATCTCTCGTGGGCAATGTTAGAGGAACTCCTCCAAGATGCAAGAACCAGCCCTGCTTTGGCACCAGGAGCTCGGGCACAAGCCAGCAGTGTCCCTGTGCCCACCAAGCCCCAACCAGCTGCAGCAGCAGTAATCTCCTCTGAAGGACAGGGCTAGTGCCAGGCTGTGTAACACCTTGAGGGAGGAATTTCTTTGTGGGATAAGGCAGAATTTTCCTGCTTAAGTAAAGTTTTTCAGCAGTGTGCCTGGCTGACCTCAGGAAAGACCCAAGATGCTGTGCAGTCCACCTCTGCCATCAGAGCTAGTGCAGCAAACTGGTTATTTGGGAGCAGCAGTTATGGTCTTTGACCAGGCATTGCCATCATCTTTTTGTGGTTTTTAACCTGGAGATTTAATTTTGCAATCCCATCACAGACGGAGTTCTGGATGTAATGCACAAGTTTGCTGGAGTCACGATTTTTACCCCAGCATTTAGAGGTCGTCACAAATGGACAAATTCAATTGCTAAAATTGTCAGTTCTTATGACATCTCGTCTGTAAAAAGCACATACGGGGCTCCTTTCCACAGCAGGACTCAAGACAATTCTTGTATGTTCAATATCACCTCTCATTCAGGATTTATTTTTTGCAGCAATGAAAAATCTGCCTTCATGTCATCAGTTTACGTGCAAATTATGGAGCTTTTGGCTATGCATCAATGGGGTCCACTGCCCTTCTCCTTGAAATCTTGTTATATTTTTGCAGAAGGAATATTGCACTGGAGGGATTGCAGCTCCAACCAAAGCATTTGAAACTTGCAAATCTAAAACCTTGCACTGTTTCCTAGTGAGAAAAGAGAAAAGAAAATTACAGGACAGCAAATAGGACTTTTAAAATTATCACAGTTTTTCTTGGTGTTTTTTGAGCCTCAACTCGTTGGCACCTTGCAATGTGGGAACTTTTCCCTCTGAATTAGGTGGCCAAGACTCTCCTTTTTCTTCTTTTCTTTTTTTAACTCTTTGAACGCCATTTGTAAACATGTCCACTGACTCAAACTAAAATATGGTGAGCCAAAAGCCAGGCATGTTTAAGGAATCTGATGAGGAGAAAAGGAGGATGGAAAGGAGTGAGACACAGAGAAACCTGCAATTATCAATAGGATGGATTTTCTTCCCTTTTTGACAGGGATAGAGTTACCCAACCTATTATTACGTGGTCCTAATTACATACCTCTGCAATAGATCACTCAGGTAAGGAGAAATATCTGCCGACTGGGAAACATCACTAATTGTTCCTTTTTTGTTGGCATACTATCTGATTGGAGTAATTATAGAGCTGCTTCCCCATTCTCTTTTGCTCTGAAGATTTTGAAGACATATTTCTTCACAGATTCCATAAAGTTAAGCACCTTCAACCTCTTAATTTTGGCTTTTTTGTTCCTCTTTCCTACCTTTTCTTCCCTTGGACAGAATATTGCCAATATTACTGTGTGTGAAGAAGCCTAATGCAACAGCCTCAGCATCCCACCACTCTGTGCATTGTACCTGCTACAAAAAGTCCTTGATTTCAATCATTATTAAGTTCTTACACTAATTTTAGAAAAGATTTTGACTTCCAAAATTATCACAAGTAGCAAAAAGGAGAAAAAATAGTTTAGCTCTATGAAGTAGCTTATCTGAAATATAAGCAGATCGCCAATTGGCTTTGATGCACTGAAATCAAGTTCTGGCAGTCTGGGAGATCCCTATCTCGGGTGTGTCAGCAGGTTATTTATTTATTTATCAGGGTGCTGCAAGCCCAGCCAGAGCTGCCCCAGCACCCCCTGAGACAGGTCACAGAACGTTCTGCAGCAGAGCCTGAACAGGAGAATGCAGGAGTAGAATAAAGCCCTTTAACAGACAGAACCTGCAGATTGTCACTGGTTCTTCACTCAGCTCCAGAACTTCCATTTCCAGCAGAGCTGATCTCTGTTAATATTCTCAGGTCAATTCAGACCCAAGCCTTCTGCTCTTCTGCTACGTTTTTGGCTTTTCTTCACCTTCTAAACCCATCAAAACAGGAGGAAAGTATTTATGCCTCACTTTTGGGTTTTGCTGTAGAAATGAAGCAGAGTTAAAATCTCCAGCCCTTTCAGGAGGTTGTAACTTCCTGACCACGGATCTCTGGAAGCCTCATTCCTCTATACAATGAGATGCTTCAAGGCTGAGTAACTCAAGTTCAGTTTTCCTGGCATGGGAGTTCACTTATTCCATGAAAAATCACCGTGAGAAGCCAAGGCTCAGAAGTCCCTCTGCCTTTCCTCTAATCTTGTACCATGGGTTTTGTAATGGATTAAAAGACAAATTTCACCTCCTTCTGCCCTTCCCATGCCAAGTTTTCTCTTGCCTGGGGGCTTCTGCTCAGATCTACGTGAAAGGAACAGGCAGAAAAGAGATCCAAGAGCTTGATTTTATTAGGCAGATCTTAAAACTAGATCCAACACCCAGTCCAGTGAGGGGGAACACTTCTTACAGCACACACAGGTTGTGGCTGAGCCTGAAGTCTGGGATGGTTTTGTTTATTTACTGGACCTATCTCCCACCTAAGAAATGTACTAAATTTTCCAAGCATCCACACAACCTGATGATATGAAGCTCCTTCATGAAGATGTGTATCTTCGGAGTAATTAATTTATCGTGTGATGGAACTGTTGCCCTGGTTACAACAGAAATTATTCAATAACAGAGCAATTGGTATGTAAACAGTAACAGTTATCTAACTTATTGGCACAAAAATAACTGCTGACAAGTGCATTCCACACACTCCAGAGGCTCTGTCCAGCTCAAATGCACTTCCTTTTTCAGACTCCTCCTTTACTCAGACGCTGTTCCTTGTTTCAGTGAGGTGCTCCTCAGCATCCCAATCCCCCTGAGAGCACCACCATCAGTAGTTGGAGCTGCTGAAGGCATCTTTCCCTTGGCCTGGGGCTGAATTCCCTGCAGACATCAAACACGGGAGCAGTGTCCCAGAGCTGCAGGGTCCAGCAGGGAGGTGTCAGCAGCAGCCCATTCCTTATCCTGTTCCTTATCAGATCGAGAGCTGAACTGAGGAGACCACTGCTCACACTTTTCATAAAGGATTCCTGGTTTGAAAACAGTGGTCAGCAGGAACACAAATTCCTTCCCTGCCCCAGAGCAGGCTGGAGGGGTCTGCACACGGCAGGTCCATGTAAATTCCATACAAATTCCCAGGGCCCCACGATTCCAGTGGGGCCAGAGTCACCAGAGGGATAAACGTGTGCGAGTTGTGAGTGCTCGAAACTTGCACAGAATAAATTACAGACAGAAGCACCCACATAGCTGAGGACACACCTTTCTCTCCAGCTCCCTGTGCAAACAGCCCTGTGTGCTTCCAGCACTCTGCTCCCTGAGCAGCCATTCCCATGGAATGCTGAAGGTATGAGAACCTTGATGGTACTTCTTCTTCAATTACATCGATTTTTTTTTTTTTAATTGTCTGCAAAAACACGACCAACTGCTACCTTGGTAAACTCTCACATGCATTACAGAGTGCTTTTAACCCTTAAGATACCCTGTCCTTTCAGCAGACTTTACTGGCTTCTTTTGAAGAAAACATCTCTAAAAACAACTCCAAATGTTCTGTGCACATGCTGAGCTTCACCAAAAGACCCAAGAGTTCCATAATGAAGCCTCTCTCAGGTGCTCAGACACTGCTGTGGAAATCCAGCTGCTGCAGATCCGTGTGTGCTCCCAGCAGGAATTCCCATCTGGGGAACTGGGAATTGGCTGTGCAGGGACTCAGGGCTGGCTGCATGTGCAGCTCAGAAGGTTATTTCTGCGCCTTGTGATGGACAAGACAAAACTATTACCAAAGTGTGGGCCTTGGCTGTGTTCAAACACCCCTGTGCCCACCTGGCTGCTGCTCCTCTCTTAAAACCAGCCAGTGAGAAAGTTCCTGCCTTTCAAATTGGTCAGAGGATCTGAGAAACACCACAGCACAGCATGGCAGAGTGTTTAACTATTATCTTGTGCACAAAAAAGTGGCACAGGGAATTTAAAGGTGAATCCCAAGTTCAGACAAACTAAGATGTTTATTTCAACTGGATAAATTTAGACTGATGGGGTAATGAAAGGGGCATTGACAACCACTTGTGAGCTCCTTTAACATATCTATTTTCAGGAAATGTAACATCTGGTGTGTACCACATCCATTATCCTATCTGTCCAACTTAAGTGCACACAAATAATATATGTGCATGACTGATTTCCCTGCTGATGTCTTTATTATTACTTTGAGCAGACGAAATCTAGACCAGTCTTTTACTGTTACATTTTGTTTTCTGCATTCCAATGTCAAATTGCTTAATTATGTGATACCTGGTCACACTCTGCAAATGTTTCTTGCTGTCATTTTAGTGCCCAGTAGTGAGAACAACAGGTAGAAAACCCAGCCAAAGTGCAGAAACAAGAATTATTTCAACTCAAAACTGTATCGGTCCATAACCACATTACTTATGAAAACCAGAAGCAAAGTCTTCAGTGATTTGTCAGACACAGCAGCTAAAACTGGAATCTGCTTCCTGTGATTGCATCCAGTGCAGCCCCTGGCCCTGCACAGGACCCCCAACAACCCCCAACAATCCCACCCTGTGCCCGAGGGAGCACTCTTTTGCTTTTACAGAAACTCACATTCAGAGCACCTCAACCCCCACAGGATCATGTTTTGTACACAAATAAGACCTCAACAGGGAAAAAAAAAAATCATCCCAGGCTCCTCTGGCCTTCCCCAGCAGATACCTGCTTATATTTCGAGAGGAAAACAGCTCTTGGAGGAAGCAACTTGTAGATTTAGAATATTGCTTTTAAAGTGCCCTGAAGGCCACACAGCAGCTTGGAAGCTGTACAATGCAAATGAAATGAGTGGCAGACGAAAGATTTTAATAAGCATTGAGAGCAGGATAATTTTGAATCAGTCACAGCAGTCATTTCTCGGCCACGGGACTGGGTGCCAGAAAAAGAACCAGGAGCCTGAATTGTGAGTGTCTGTCACAGCCCCAGCAGCTGCAGACAGACCTCAGGGAGCAGAGCACAGGAGCTGGGCTGGGGACAGCAGGGGTGGGAGGGCAGGGGGGCACGAGGTGCCAAAAGGCTGCTGGATTTGGGTGCTGACACCTCTTTGCCATCACTCCCTGGACTGCTGCCTCCACAGAACTCAGGGAAGAATAAGGAGATAATGTATGGAGGGAAAAAAATCTGTCCCTTTTATCTGAGTTTTACCACGTTCCCATGCCTGGTATTCCTCAAAATGTTATTTTTCACTTTAAAATAATCTGAAAGGTGCCTTTGAAACAGCATCATGTGCATAGGTGAAATGCTACTGAAAAAGAAATTAAAAACATCAACACACAATGAGTTTTGCGAGAAATCATGAGGAGAGAGGGTTTCAAAACAGAAATCACAGGCCGAATGCGTAAATAATAAATAAATAAGTAAGTGTGAATGTTTGCCATTACCAAGGCATCTAACACAGGTGCACGGCAAGCAAAGAGTCAGCTGAGCCTGAATGCCCCCACCCCGTGAATAACCTGCACTAATGTCATTTCGGATGGGAGAGGATGGGGGCAGAGAGCTGCTCTCTGAGCTCGGGGGCTCCAGCTCTGCCCCAGCTCTCAGCCAGAGCAGGAGCTGTGCTCAGGAGCAGCCTCAGCTCTGGGCTTTGGTGCTGCTGCAGCATCCCCCATTCCCTGCTGCATCAGGAGCCAAAACAAACGGGGAGGATGAGCATTAATGTGTCAAGACCCAAAGAGAGGCACAAAACCACCCCAAATGAGCAAGTCAATGCTGCTCTCAAGGAACCATTCCCTCTGTCCCACCCCCAATCCCTCTTTCCATATGGAGTTGCCATGGTGATGATAATTATTCCTGATCAGCAGGATACAGTAATTATTGCAATAAAAATCACATAAAGCTTGTCACTACATGTGTGAGACAGGGATTGTCTCTTCAATTATGCACCTTTGCTTGCCCTCCCCCTCCCTTCAAGGTAGGGTGTTGGGGGTTTTTTTGTTGCAATTATGTAGTAAAAGATAAGAAATTCAATTATTTCTTGCTAATATCAACTTTGCCAGAGATGCTGGCAGTTGCCAGCAGCTGTTTGGATGATCCCAATCAGGCATTTTCTGATTATTTCCACAACAAAGGAGGTAAACAGGATTTGAGAATTCACTGCAAAAATTAAATGCCTTATTTTTCAAAACACATTCTGGAGAGTTCAGAGTAGTGGTCTAAAGGTTTGCAACCACTGGAGTCCCTCATTCTCCTGTTTGGTGTTTGTTTCATGGGCCTGAAGCTCAGCAGAGTCCCCACGGCTCCAGGTCCCATCCTGGCTGCAGATCCCTGCTGGGTGTTCCTGGTTCTAGAGCAGCCCAGAGCATCCCAGCTCGGTGCTCCTGCCCTCACCTGAGCAGCTCTGAGGCACCCTAAGCTCTAAGCCTTGTTTACCCCCTATTTGTCATTTTAATTGGCTGACCTTCATTCCCAAAGCAGTTGCACACACGCTGTGATTGATGGGGAGGGTAACGTGATATCAATATTCTGGAGGCATCCATCACGAGCTCTAATCTTAGATATAACTGTACATTGAAGCCTTTCTGGAAATCAATCCCCTCCTTTGTGTGCCCAAGTGCACATAAGAAGTTAACACACACACTCAGACAAAACCACTTTGCTTTAGGACATCTGCTGTACTTCCAGCTGGAAGAACCACCTGAGTCATTCCTGACTGGCTTTTGGGCATTTGATGCTCTGGATATTGCTTACAAACTGTGCCAGACACAGTGCTCAAACGTTTCCATCTCCCCCGAGCCCACAAACAGCATCCCTTTCATGGATCAGGCAGGATCCATCGAAATTGCATTTTACAATATCTTATTTCATCTCTACATTTTGTAACTACTTCAAAAGAAGCAGGGGGAAAACAATATCACAGGATATTTTCAGCAGGTCGTAGGTTGGACAATAGCACAGCAGAAATCAATCAGCATTTCAGTAATGCAAATGTTTTAAAGAGCACAAAAAGTTGTTTATGCGAGTTTAAGATCTGCTGAAGCAACAGGTTTTGAAGCACTGCCTTAGGAAGGTAACTGGGGTTTTTTTAGTGCCTAAATGACACAATCTTTTGTTATGCTTCCCTATGACATAATGTTCTGCAGTCATTAATGTGGGACTAATCTCACAGGCATCTCCTCTGCCCTCGATGGAACGGGAGCCGGGCCAGATTCCTAAGTATGCAAAAATCCAAGAAAAAGATTTATCTGTCCATCAGCATGTATTCATTACACTTAAATTATTATTTGCTCGCTATCAGCGTAAGCAGCACCTCACATTGTACAGAAATCAGAGGCACAGCAGGTTTAGGGCAAAACAAGAGTCCTGCCTCCCTTGAGGTGAGAGTGAGGAGCTGCAGAGCAGGGTCTGCACAGGGAACACAACCTTCTCTTTGCCATGTTTTGGAGACAACAGAAAGGGACGGTGGCAAATTAATGCCTGTGACAGGTCTGTTTGGTTCGTGCCTTCAGCCAGCTGTAATTTTAAATTGTCATGCTTATAAGCCTCAAAGCAATATAAACTTGTATTTTAGATGTGGATCCTGGAACCAGAATTCGTGTTCTACTGCCCACTGACCATGAGCTTTCTCTGTGGACTTGACCAAATCACTCAGCCTTAAATTTAATGTTCATTAATCTGAAGGTTTTCGAATTTGGGAGGATTTACCAAAACCCCAGATCTCAGTGCTGGCACGCAGCTGTCAAGTGAAATCACGTCTGTGTCCTTCTTGCACACCACACATCTTAAACACAGAAACCATAAAATTCTTCAGAAAATGCTTCAGAATCACTTAACTCAGAGGCTGTCACAGCATGAATTCAGCATCACCTGAACCATCAGAGCTTTGTCCTTTGGGCAGGCTGAGCACCAGGAGCTTCTGCTGTGCCTTCAAATGCCAGTTCTCAGCTCCTTTCCTAAATCTGAGCTCACACACACAGAGTGTTTCTGAATTAAGGCTAACACCACCTCCAGCTGAAGCCTTCCCATCATTCTGCTGTTTGCTGCCATCTCAAATTATACTCTGAATGTTCTGATAGTCTCATTCAAGAAAACCAGTGTTTTCTTGCCAAAGAAATCCACAGAACTTCTGCCCACTCCCATATGGGGTGCCCTACACACCATGCCCTGGGACTGGCCAGTTCATTACCAGCTCTTTGGCCAACGTATTATTTTTTTCTTCCTAAAAATCCCAAATTCTCTGTCCAGCACAGCACAGGGGAGGTGATCAGTGTTTTCCTGTCTCTGTCAGGTGTGCAGACCCCTCTGCCCCCCAGGACAATGTTTCACTTGTTCCCTTCCCAAGGGGGTGGCTGGAAGATGCCCCGGCCCCGGGAGATCAAAGAGCTGCCAGCACGGGCTGCTCCAGCACTTCCCTTTCATCTCAATATATTGTTTGTGACTCTGTGCCTTCCTAAAGGTGAGGAAGGCTTCTAATCACGGCAGGAAGAGCCCTTGGAGATGACAGCAGGAGAAAAGGGAAGATTGAGGATTGCTTATAAACACCAGGGGAGCAGCAGGTTACGTATCTGGAGTAAACTGCATTTGTTGGTTTTAATTAAACAGCAACAAGGAGTTAGAAATTCATGCAACATAAAAGAAATATTCATTAAGCTTTGGTACCTTATAATGGAGCAGGGGCTGCTTTACTCCCAGGAGATGGATTATACTGTAAGGTGTGCATCTTGTAATATTTTGCATTTCCAAGAATTAACACTGCACTACAATGAAAAGGACTTAAATTATTTTCATTGCACTCAATAATTTTGCAGAGAGTCACTGAATTCATAAAGCAAAGAAGTTCTGTGTCCTCATAAATCACACAGAGAAACTGAAAACAAATCAGAGCTTTCTAAACTGCACAAAAAAACCCCAGACCGTGGAATTTTAAGTTTCTTCTAGCACAGCTTTTTCTTTCAGTTCAGCAATCCATTTCCAGAACAGTGAACTGAAATTTATCCAAATTTCACTTTGTTGTTGTCATTTCCCATAACAAAGCAGACCAAGCTCCATCTACAACCCTTTTGCTTTGAGGATGAGCCCAGTATCCCTGGAAGGAATCTGATAAGGTTTCTGCAATTCAGCCAAAAGGAACAAAGACTTTCAAATTTTATTTTTCATTTCCAATTTTCCCCACCGTGGCAGCACTGAAGGAAGAGGCAGTGAGGAGCAGACCCCATGAGGGCTGGGTGAAACTGCTAACAGCAGGCTCAAGGAGGAGTGAGAGGATGCAAGGATCCGGGAGCCTGATCCAAGCCCTGCCCCTGCAGCTCCCGTTCCTGACCCCAGGTAGGCAGAGGGCTGTGACATCACACATTTTCAGGATGAAATATGTTTGACGTGAGAATTCCAGCTCGTTCAGATCCACCAAGGGGTTCAGATGCTGGATGAGGGCCGAGGGCTGTGCTTGACCTCCCAGAGAGGAAAGAGGCCAAACCCTGGTGGGTGCCCGGGTGCCCTGAGCCTCTCCCAGGGTGACTCTGTGCCAGCAGCCCCCAGCCCCGGGCTCCTCTCCAGGGCTGCTGACACAGGAGCTCCTCAGTGAATAATCAGTGAATAATCAGTGCAACGTGTTCAGCCTGGAGAGAAAGATGGACCTGCTCCGTGCAGAGGGGCTGCATCACATTTCTGTCCTCTATTTTAATGGTCATATTTTCACTAAAGCAAAAGGAAAATAAGCAGTGTTAAGTGCAAGTATCTCCCGTATAAATATTTATCTAAGGAAGAAAAAGTGTCCTTGTGTGCAACCACAGGTGCACAGACAAACACTTCAACACCAAATTCCATCAAATAGCCTTTGGACAAGTAGCTGAGCAGTGTTTGGACAGATGGCCAGTCCTTCTACAAATGCTCCATTTTCCTTCCATTGTTTCATTCAGGGCTGGACTGGAAATAATATTCTATAGCACCCTTTTCATTTAATAGTTTCCATGAATTATACAAATCAGAGTTTACCACAGTCCATGAATAAATTGCAGGGTCACGAAAAGCTTGAAGGCTCTTGTCTTTGCACAGAATTCACAGAGTACTGGGCACAGCCTGGGGATTCCTGCCTGCAGAGGAGCAACTGGGAAAGCTGAAAGCCTGGAGGGTCCAAAACTGAGAGACTGAGGAGTCCCATAAAAGCTGAGAGAGCCAGATTAAAAAAAACCAAAGGAAAAAAAAAAAAAAAAAAAAAAAAAAAACAAAAAAAAAAAAAAAAAAAAAAAAAAAAAAAAAACAAAAAAAAAACAAAGGAAAAAAAAAAAAAAAAAAAAAAAAAAAAAAAGAGAGAGTGAGAGAAAAGAAAGGAAAAAAAAAAAAGAAGCTTCAGTGAAAAGTGTCTGAAATCTGAAATAGAGGGAAGAATTCTTTCAATCCTGCAGCTAGCTGAGGCAAGTTCCTTGGTATTTCTTACCTGGGAAGTTTCTTCCCTTTGGCTATACAGCAACTCTTGCCTACAAGAGAGGAGAAAGCTGATAACCAGGATTAGGTGAACTGGTCTAGATAAAGAACTGACTTGAACCTCTGCCCAAGGTTTGAACCCAAGGCTTGCTCTTAAAATCAGTTATTAGGAGGCATTTTTCTCCCTTTCCTTTTTTCCTTGCTTCCCCTTGTCTGCAATCTCTTCTTTTCCATTCTGGGTGAAATCAGATGTTTTAGGACCTTGCATGCCAGAGAACCTTTTCCTTCTATTTGCCAGTGCTGTAAACCTTGTAGCTCCTTTCCAGTGCCACGATGTCCCAGATTTGGGCAGATGTGGGAGTGTGGGACCTGTCCCTGTGTCACACCCTCACCTCGTGAGCTGCACCACTCCCTGTGCTCTGAGCCCTGAAACCTCTGCAGGAACGCTGGGATTCAAAGGTCCTTTAAATCATGGGGTCACGATGATATTCTTCATCCAAAACATTTGAATTACTCTGACATTTTTAGGGGTTCTGCAGCCACAACATTCTGTGACCTGGATGGAGAGGACACACCCACGTAATGCACGGAGCTCCTGCACATTTGAGAGCTTTCTAGGAAGCATTTCATCAAATTTCATCAAATAGTTAGTCCAGGTACTGCTGATGGCCACCAAAGTCACGTACTGAATGCAGTTTGAGAATATTCTCTTCTAAAGCTGCACTCTATGTGTTCTGAGAAGAACTTTTTTAGTACTTGAACATACGCTTTAGAGATCTCTAAAGCTGCCAGTCAAGCATCAAATGTCTCTCTGCAGACAGCCTCTTTTCTAAAGCCAAGGGGATGGTATCAATAAAAAGAAAAAAAAAAAAAAAAGAAACCCTTCAATGCAGTAGTCATTCCTGCTCCATCATTCTTTAAATATTTAGCTAATTTATGAGAAAGACAAGATCAAAATGCAGGATAATCGATGTAAGCTAACACAAGGCCTAAATTTTATCTGCCTTTCCTTATTTCTCTTCCAGAATATCAGAAGAGGATGAAATATGATTTTAAAACGGGCATAGTTAATACATCCTGGCATGAACAATAAACAGCTGAAACAAGCTCCTCAGCCCGTTCTTTCTAAGTGCCTAATGTGTAATCCTAGTAACACTTAACATTCATTTGAATATGAAAAGGCTTCAGGCTGGAGGTGCTAATAAGAACACCCCACACTTCAGCTTTAAACAGACATGGCAATTTGTATTTCAATAAGGGGAAAAAAAAAAAAAATCACTGCTCAGTCTTGAGGAAAGAAATACCTCCACTCCTACACTGTATCCGTTTACAGTACTCACAGGCACGCGTTTCAGCATCGCTAATGCAAACCCCGCGTCAGGGAGACAATTTAAATTGCCCTTCAAAAGGCAGAAAAAGGAACATATCATTAGCATGACATCTCCACTCCTCTGAAATGCATGAAAGGCTGCTTGTGCTGCACAAAGGTACAGGTAGGTGTAAATGAAAAAATGCATTCTCCGCTCGGTGATAAGGAAAATGTGGAAACAGAAATGCCAGGGTGACAGACTGTCTTCTGCTTTTTCTCACTCTGCAGCTCTGACAGCTCCACGCTGAAGCTACGTTAGAATAAGGCTGGAATCCTTTGCCTATTGGGAATGTGGGACTCGTGTTTGCTGGTGCTTTAATAAAGAAAAAATAAAAGCCCAGCTCATCAGCAGCACTGTGCCTTGTTGTCTCATTTCTTGTGAGCCTCATCAACATTTTCTGTCTTGTCAAAGTGAATGTTAGTTGCTGCAGGGTGACACGTTTCTCAGTGCCACCTTTTTTTGGAGCCATGTCTAGCTTCAGTTCCTGTACACAGAAGAATGTTCTGTTAGAAACCTGGAGTGAGTCTTGAAAGCAAAATCCTCAAGAAAATTTAGTTTTAACTGCCTTGATTTTTTATGTGATTAAACGATTGCTTGCGTTTTCATAGAAGTCAGAAATAAATCATTTTTTTATGAACTGCTTCTCTCACTTCTAACTCATCAAACCGAGCTTAAATGACAAATAATTACTTCTAAGAGCTCATTAGCAAAGCTATCCCAGAAAAACCACGTGCCTGTGTATAGATGAACATCTATACATTAGAACTTCTCACTAGAAGGTACTGGAAAGCTGGGGGAAAGTCCAGAGCATAAATGGGAACGAGCAAATCAGATTACTCCTGTTCTGGAGATGGAACAGAACTGATCTGTCTGAACTGTTTTGGATGTGATCACTGTGGATCCAGGGCACATTTCTGCTCAGGCTGTTTGTGGAAGTCACACATTCCAGGGGTGGGCTCTGGGAAAGAGGAGAACATTTGCTGTATGGAAATTAGTGCAGGCTGTTCTGGGAACACCTTCAGCAATTTCATGGAAAACCTCAGGAGCTGCCAAGCCAAGTTTTGGGCTACAAAGGGGGATGATAAAGATAAGTAGTTCTGAAAATACGTCGTTGAAAGAAAAAGCTGCACAATAAACCCTGAACTTCTCTCTGTGAGCTGAAATAAGGAAAAATTGAAGCTTATAAATAAATCTAATATTAGGCTTTCTGAGATAAATTTCCTAAAGTACACAAGTTGCTAAAATCTTCCCTCTCTTCCTCACGTACAGATTCTCATTTCATCAGCCCCACAAACCTGGCTGAGACATAAGATTGCTGCTGCTTCTCTTCATCTTCTTCTTTTTTATTTTTTTGTGAGCTTTTTTCCCCTGTGACTTTTATGCTTTTGCCACTGTTCAAAAATATCTTCTAAAATCTGATGTAATAAAGACAGAATTACATCCCTGGGCCCTCAGGAAGATCAATAAGTAAGTTAATTTCCTGAGTGGCCGTAGAGCTGCTGGTTTGTGAGAGAGGAAAAGGGACTGAAGGACACAGAAATATGGGCCCAGGGAGAGCTCCAGCAGCAGCCCTGGCTCCCTGCAGCTTCAGACACCTGCTGTGTTCCTGCTCTCCTCTCCCTGTGCCCCAAAAACAGCCCCAGCTCTCAGGAATGAGGAGTGAGAGTCCCCTTCCTGGGGCAGCATCCCTGGGGAGNCTCTGGCACAGGAGCAGCACAGCCTCCCCTGCCCACAGAGCAGCCACAGCCCTCCTGCCCCCCAGCTGCTGCCCCGTGGATGCTGATTTTCACTGCCACAGAGCAGCCACAGCCCTCCTGCCCCCCGGCTGCTGCCCCGTGGATGCTGATTTTCACTGCCAGGAATAACAGGAGCAAACACAACTGATCCCAGAGAAGGGAAAATCCCAGTGTGAGCAGGCACTGCACTGCCCATTCCAGACACAAACAGGTGCACTCGGGGATAGGAAAGGGGAAGGCTGTTAAATCTTTCTGGTGAGGAGAATCCTGAGCTTTCTCTATTCCCTCCTCAGCCCAGAGCCTGCTCATGCAGCCCTTAGATGACAAACTGGAGCTGGATTAGTGACAAACCCCAAAGCAGCACAGCTCAGATTGCTGTGGAAACTCATCCACTCAGTGACCTCTCCTCAGTTTATAGTCAAAGGTCTCATTTGAGTGGATCTTAACCCATTTTGAATACACAAATTTCTCCCACTGTTCCGATTTAAGGCAGGAATACCCAGCCCAAGCCGAACTGGTGTTGCCTGCTGGATGCGATGCCAGTCCCCCCGAGTGGCACCCTGGGCACTGCAGCAACAAAGGGGCTCTGGGCAGAGGGAAGAGTCAGAAAAGTGAAGTTACTCAATCTCATGGCTGCTGGAATGAAGCAGGTTCATTTCTCCTGCACTGCAGTCCCTGGGTACCTGGATGAAGACCTCACCTGGTTTGCACAGCACCGAGAACCAACGGGACAGAGGCTGGCACGGAGAAGTGGAAGGGTCTTGTCTCTGGATAGTTACTGCACACGGAGTCTCACCAAACCCCAGTTCTGGCTCGAGGGCTGTCTGGAGCAGACATTTCAGCAGATTTGTCTGTGGGAGAGCCCTAGAAATTGCCACCTGTGAACGTTTCCAGGAGAGAACTAATGAGTGCTGAAAAACCATCATGCTGAATTTAAGGTAACACAGCTTCTGCGCTGCGGCCTTGGTTTTCAATTAGCTGGGTTCAAATGCAGTGTATCAAAAGCTCTAGGAGCAATGAAATCCACTTTAATGGGCCTTTAGTATAAAGGGTAACATGTATAAGCTTTCCTTAGCAGGCTAAAAAAAAAAAGTTTACATTAAAAGATGTAACAGATACACAACTATGCTCAAATATTTTTATTTGTCTAACATAAGGAATAAAACAAGTTACAGCAGAGCATGAAATCTGATGAGGATTCTACCTTAAGGAAAAAAAAATTGTCTTTTATAATAACAAATAGTTGGAACCAGCACATTGCTTTCACGACATTGTTCCCTTCAAGACAAGTCCAAACCATTCAACATTATGAAAACTCTGCCTATTGCTTTGTACCAGAAAATTTATTACCCCCAAATCATTTACAACAGACAGCATGCATTCCAAAACTGATTTGTTACTTTAGGCCACAACAACTCACTTTCAAAGCTTAAAGGATCCATTATACTGTGCAAAGGAAAGCCTGTGAACAAGACACATATTAGAGACAGCCTCAGAAGGAATTCCATTAAAAAGTTGGGATGGAAGGAAGGAGGGAGCCTGCAAACACAGCCACACAATTCACTGGAAGCGTTCTGGGGCTGTGGGCTGGGGGGAAAGATTGAACAGGATTTTTATTCCATGAAGTGTGCGAGCATTTGTCCCAATTTCAGCAGCCTGAGTGGCTGGCTGCAGAAGGAAGGAGGCAGTTAGAGAATGAAATGTGGTTCACACAGGAGCCCTGCTCTTTGGGAGATGCCATCACCTGCTGACACAGAACCTGCCATCTGTTTCACCTGGGTGCAGCACAGAACACAACGTGTGTGCTCAGCACTCCTCTGCTCCTCCTGCTTTGTTGGGAGCCACAACAGGCACTTGGCTCTGCTTGATTCCTTTGATGGAAATGCCTCAGTCATTCTCCAGCTATGGAGGCACTGAAATTTAACAACTGCTGGTGCTACAGCTCTGCTGAGAGCAGAGGGAGTGCTGCACCTCAGGAGGCAAAACCAGCTCACAGAGAGCAGGCAGAGCAGTCCCACAGAGCCTGACCCCACAAAAGCTCTGCGTGAGGGGCCCCAGGAGGTGGGAGCAGGGCTCAGGGCTCGGGGTGCAGGGCACTGAGCTGGTGGCACTGAGGGGACACACTGAGCTGGTGGCACCAAGGGGACACGGGGCCTTGGGTGTCTGACTCTGCCGTGGCACCAGGCTGAACATCTGCATCTGAACATCAAAGAACTCAGAGAGCAAAGCAAGGCTTAGAAAGCTACCTCCACACTTGATTTACAACCTCTTTAATCACAAGGGACAATTTGCAGGAATTTTTTTAAAAATCGCTGCAAATTCACGTCATTAAGAGTCTTTTTCTACTAAGTTATCACAAAATTTGAAAAGTGACATAGAAACAGCATCTAGAAGTGATATGTGTTTGGTTAGCATTCAAAACTCTGTATTTCTTTGAACTGAGCATACCCAAACAGCTCAACCAGGGCTTTAAATTGTAATTCTATATGACCAAAATACAGGAAACTGCTTTGAAAAGAAAACAAAACCCTACGGGACCAGCGTGAGTGAGTGGCTGTGGGTGCTCAGCTGCCCCTGGGGTTGGCCAGAGCAGGAGGAACTGAGCTCTGTGCAG
>VWZT01008688.1:169249-191870 GCA_013397055.1 Pachycephala philippinensis | reverse complement strand
TACAAGACCTTGGCTCCCCATATGAAACATCTTTACATCTCCCTTGATTTCCAGTCCCAAACCAGCTCCAGAGGCCCGAGCCCTGGCTCACAGTGATGATTTGTTCTGCTCCCAGGAGATTTGAGTTTTTCTGCTCTCCCACACCCACACTCCCAGGCCCACTCAGTTTGACCAGTGGCCGAGCCCACGCCTGACCTCCCCTCTGGCCACGCACGGCTGAGTGACCACATATCTTTATTCTATTTAATCCAATAAAAGAACAAATTCCCCAGATTTCCTTCAACATCCTCTTCCTTAGAAGAGCACACTTCAGCAGCCAAGGCACAGCAGCACAGGTCTGTTTAGCCTCAGGAAAGTACAATACCTGCCTGCCTCCCAACTTGCTGCAGCTTGTGCTGTTTTCCTCTGTGGTCATGAAATAAAATTAAAGATCAATTTAACCGCCTGGAAGAAACAAACCTATAAATAAGTAGTCATAAAACCTAGAAGACAAGACAGGAAGAAACAAAATCTAACGAACAAGAATAGAGGCTGAAAATTCAATTCCAGAACTCACTAAAGAGAAATTGCAAAACTGAACAGTTCTGGGAAAGAAAGGAATTTGCAATTTTTCCTGGAAGCACTTGCCAGTCATACATATGCTCTGAACAAGGCAGATTCATGTATCTTATGGCTTTTGCACTTTGGTGCAAACTAGGAATTGCTGCCCTGAAGATTTTGCAGTCTGAGGGTGTGATCTGCTGCTGTGGGTGTGACAGTTTCTAAACAAACAGGAGTTCATTAGTGAACATCTACACAAATAACCATTCTCCAGAAACTCCCGAATGAGGATAACATGGCCCAAGACATCACAGCTCAGCCCCATGAATTATAACACAAACCCCATGTTTGCAAAGATGTGCAGCTCCTGGAAGAATTTCCAATACAAACTTTCCTAGTTCAGAGTGTGAAACCATCCCAGAGAGAGTGCAGAGGAACCAACCTGGAACTCAGTCATTTTGGGGGAGAAGTGCTGAATGGGGTATTCTCAATTTTTTCATTGCATTTTACGGAAAAGACACTTTGCCAAGCTGAAAGTTTCATTAAATCAGTGTCAAGGATCCTACTGACTGCTCTCGGACCAGGATTCATTCTCATCAGTGTGGCATAAGAACCTTGCCCAAAATCCAGATTTTTAATAAACACTGACAAGTAACAAAGTCAGAGAGGCCACTCTGCTGCTGGAAAGGAACCAGACTCTGGAACCCAAAGGCACCCACATGCACATCCTTCTTAAGGATGGTAATTACAGTCTTAGGACAGATTAAGCAATATATTCAAGGGGTGAGGAAGAGGGAAATCATAATATTACTCAATTCTTTCACAGAGCAATTTATTTTCTCTAGTTCTCAGTGTTTATTTTAGAGATTTAATATCAGATATTTCAAACTGCAGTTCTGATGCTTCTCGTGCTTCATGGATAACTTATTAACCTGCTGGATAGAGAATGTTCTAACCTCAAACACGGCCTGGGCTGTGTGATTCCGTGGTTGGCTGGGTGCCTGTATTC
Source organism: Pachycephala philippinensis (assembly GCA_013397055.1). Classification (NCBI taxonomy): domain Eukaryota; kingdom Metazoa; phylum Chordata; class Aves; order Passeriformes; genus Pachycephala; species Pachycephala philippinensis. The sequence continues at coordinate 190,321 of VWZT01008688.1, read as the reverse complement.
CAAGTCAAGCTGAACTTGCACGCGCAGACCTTGAAGTGTCTGCTCAGTTTGGGTGGGGATTTCTCTCCAGAGTACATATCCCAAGGGGTAAACATTTGTTGCTGCTTTTACTGCTTGCTGAGTGAGTTTCCTTCACTGCTGATTTGCAACACGACAAAAAACAAAGAATAACTCAGAATGAGAAGAACCAAGACAAAAACAACTCTGTCTCTTTCCTTAGGGTAATAAAATGTCTTGACTGTTCACCAAACACCGAGGCTGTAAAGCATGAGGATTTTATGTGTTAGGTGCTTTGCTGATTCAAGAGTCTTTTAATGTCACTTCCAAGTGACACTGGAAACTCTTCTGCCTGATGTGCTGATCTTGATCTTTTTTTTCTCAGCAAGAAAAAGATTAGATTTTCACAAATAGATCAGGATTTTCTCTTAAGTGTTTTTCTTAAGTCTTAATTGTTTTTAGGGAAAAAATAAAAGAAAATAAAAGAGGTCAGGAAGTTTCCTTCACCTGAAAGAGAATCCCCAGACCCGGGTAGGTGGCACTGTGTGGTGGCAACAGGAAGAGGCAATTTAATAGGGTTCTTTCAGGACTGTTTCACCTGGGAAAAAAACATAAAAGATGGGCTTCTCCCTCAAAGTTTGTCAAATAGCGAGTTTGCCTTTTGGCATCCCATTATGAGATCCTACCCCCTAACAAAAAACAGGGAATTAACCCAAAGATTTGTGCAAGAAGAAACAACTGTTTCTGTGGCTCTTGTCCCAAGTCTTACCAGGCTTGTGCTGTTGGTCACAAACAATCAGAAAAAGGGAATGTGAAACACAGCAGCGTTTGACCTTTCCTTGAGATAATCCTGATTCCAGAAGAGCAGCTCAGCACAGACACAAACATCCCTCAGGGTTCAGCCACCAAAAGAGGCTGAAGAGTCACAAGGGTGTCACCAAACCCTCCTCTGCTGCAGATGGGGAAAGGTCCTGGAAGTAAGGAACCCTTGGGGAGTGAACCTGGAAACAAAACCCTGGGAAATCCCTGGGACATCTCCATGCACCTCACACCCCAAACAGCACACCCAGCTGTTCCATTATGGGATGGACTCCCACCTCTGGCTGATGGCTCTGAGCAGCTCAGCCAACATTTCAAATTGTACAAATAGATGATTATCAAAGGATTTAACCACAGACAATGCCATCACAAGGCAGATCTCCTCAAACCATCGTGTCTAAAGATTCTTATATTTGAAGTATGAAAAGTCTATTTTTCTTCACCAAACAGATTTATCTTCACATGGAATATTTTGTAAGGTTTGGGTTTTTTGGGGTGGGGTTTGGGGATTTTTTACTTGTCTGGGGGCTTTTTGCTTTGTTTTGTTGGTTTCTTTCCCTTCACCCTCCATCCCTCCACCAACAGCCCTGCTGTTCCTCTAGCTGACTCTCCATTGCAGAGGAGTTGCATCCCTGCCACTGGGCTGAGCAGTTCCCCAAATTCTAATTCTTCTACCTGGGCACAAATGCAAAAAGTAAATGTAAAAACCAGAAGTTTTACAGAGGCATCTTAAGACAGAAATTAGGCTGCTTAGGACAGATGAGTCTTAAGTAATGAACTTCTTTCAGAATATTTATTCAGGTATCCATCTGTATTTGTGAAAGCTGAGGTGAGACTGAGGAGGGGCAGGGGAACTTCAAAGCCCCAAGCCACAGGTCTCTCTTGGAGATTTTTGCAAAAACCACCTGAGGAAATATGTCAAGTGGTGGGTGTTATGCAGTGATTTTTCATTAATTTTAATTACTGTCATTCTATAGGATAGTGAGCATCCTCAGACCTTCGCCTCCAAATTGCACTGGGATTTGTGCCAAATTTCTTCTCCCTCTTTGGTTCCCTCCAGCAGTATTTAGTAATGGAATCGCTTAAACATGTTTAAATAAGAAGGGTAAATGCCAAACACTTCTGAATGAGCAGGAACGTGTGTCTTAAACGGCACATGAAGCCTTTATTCATAATTCTATAAACTGAAAACCTGGACTATTTGGGATCAAATAGAAGGCTTGATCAGGCTTGAGAAGAGAGTAGATGGAACCTCCCCGTGTAAGGAAAAGCAAAACAAAACACAGGGTGACTCTAACTCTTCACAAGCATTAGGAGTGCACACTGCAGGAGGGGGAGGAAGAGACAAAAACCCAGAATCAATCCCCTTGAAGGGAGCTTATTGGTTTACTTTAAAATAAAAATAAGATATTTTCGGCACCAAATTTGCAGTGCAGGTGACATCATCATCACCATCATCATCATCATCAACAACAACATCATCATCATCTCGTCCTGGCTCCCCTGGGGCCATGATGACTCCAGATCCCATTCTCCCCTCACATCCCCCAGCAGCCACAGGAGAGCTGCTGTTCAAACCTGGGCATTTTCCTTGCAGAGCCCATTTCAGAGAGGTTATTCTGAGAGGCAGGAGCACAGAGCTCTCACCCTGCCCTGCCTGGAGCTGGCCACACACGGGCCATGGCCAGCCCTGCAGCAGCACAGCTCCTGGAGCACTGTTCTGAGCCCAGCTCAGCTGCCCACCTCCTGCGAGGCAAGGGGACACAACAGGGAAATCAGCAAACAACAAATTTCATCTTTGGAATGACCATTAATGGTCTGAGAGCCAGATCTTACTGGTTTGTGAAGTAAATATTCCACTGAAGCCTGAATCCTAACTGGAAGCTTAAAGGCAGCAGCAGCAAGACTCCAAATTTTCTATTCTTGGGTAGCAGCTGTGGGGCAGGGATGGCAAACCCACGTTCATCAGAAGCATCTCCTGATAGCTGTGGTGTGTTTGCCAAGCCAGAGTTTTCTTTTCCATGTTTGCAAAGGTTCACTCGAGTGAGCCTTTCCTGCAGATGTGCTGCACCCAGCACTGCAGATAAAATGAGTCCTCCTCCAAATAAAATGACTGTGCTGCCCACAGCAGCCGGGTCACCTCCAGAGACATTCCCCACTCCCAGAGGGGAAGCCCAGAGGACAAACAGCCACTCATTTTCCTCAGCTTCCCGCAGTTCACCAAGCAGTAACCCACTGTTTTTCCCTGGTTTATATTCCTGCACACCACAAATGGGGCTCACCCACTGTTTTTCCCTGGTTTATATTCCTGCACACCACAAGTGGGGCTCACCCACTGTTTTTCCCTGGTTTATATTCCTGCACACCACAAGTGGGGCTCACCCACAAGCTCAGTGTTTTTCATGCTAACAATGGCAGCAGAAAGGGGAGCACCTTCCACCCTCCACCAGAACAAGTGCCAGCTTGGGATGGTGAGTAAATACAGCCACCATTCCTTCCCAAAGGCACCTACATTATCCTCTCAAAGCCATTCCAGTGGAAAGCCCTCCACTCCCTTTGTGGAAAGGCTCCTTGTCACGCCTGCCTGGCCCCAGGCTCGCCTGGCCCCACCTTCCCCAGCTCTCCTATTCAATTTAGGAAAAAGCCAGCTCTGTGCCAGGCCCTGGGCTTGCACAACACTTCTTACTCTCTGTTTCCTACAAAAAGCCTCCTGAAGAGCTCCCTCTCCATCTGAAGAGGAGAGTTTGCTTGGGGTTTCTTTGGGGTGGGTCTCTGGGTGTGTGTGTTTGGGGTTTCTGTGTGTTGGGGGTTTCTGTGTGTTGGGGGTTTCTGTGTGTTTGGGGTTTGTGCATGTCCCATCCCTCCAGCTGCAGATTTCTCTCTGTGTCTTCACCTGCCCAAGGAAATCTGCCATTGTGCAGTTTATAGTGGCCTTGTGGTACAATTTCCCTGCACCTACTAGTGACATTTTGGGAGCAAATGTATGCTGGAGGCTCTTTAGAGACTTAAATTTAACAGAGGTAAAACCAAGGCTGAGATACAACTCAGTTAAAGAATTGCCCTTCAATGTTCAGAGTGAAAATGTTAGAGGGGATTTTCTCATTCACTCTCCAATTAGTTTTCCCCCTACAAAATATATCTAGTTGTCTTGAAGCAGAGATGAACTTTCTGCAGGGAGGGGATATTTCCCTGTGCAGGTATTTCACACGAGTATGTGGTAGCCAGTGCAAGACCTAAAATGCCCCATGGACCTGAAATATCTCTGCATTCTCTACCTTTAAAGAAGGCAAAGCAGAAGCAGCACAGAGAACATCAGCACTTTCCCCATCCCCGTGCTGGGCTCTCTTTTGTAACAGATAAAGCATTAATGAGAATTCTTCATGTTCCCCTTATCAACAGCCCAAATCCTCGCTCTGATGAGGAACACCGAGCCCTTTTTATACCAAGAAATGATGTTTGTTTACCTTTGCACGACACATCAGAGCCCAGCCTTCAGGAAACAGAACGAGGTCAGTCCTCTGGAGTTCTCTGTGGCTGTTTGGCACTGAGACGTGGACATGTGAAGAGACACATCTTTCAGCATCAGCAGATTTGCAGAGCACATGCTCTGCTTTGAAACTCGGGGAAATGGATCCTGCAGGGCTGTTTACTCCATCAACACCCCTTGGAGTGCTCTCCGGGCACCTGCAGCTTGCGTAATCCTGCTTCTCCCTCTACCAAACACCAGCAAAATTTGTAGTAGGCAAAGGTATAATCACAGGGAGTGCTGCAGCCAATTTTCACAGCTCAGACATAAAAAAAAGAAAAAAGCTAATTAGCAACATCTGTTCTGGAGCCTACCTGCACTCTTTGTTTATTACCTGCCCCCTGAACCAGCACTAGCTTTGGGAAGGGAGCTCACCTGAGCACGTGTGATAACCTGGTACATGCACATGATTTCCTGAGTGATACCACATCACTTGATACAATATTCAGTAGAAATTTATCCAGCTTTATTTTCCTGAGCTTTTAAAACAGTTTCTTTTACATGATTCATTAGCTTTACTTAATTTGATGTTCACACATAGAATTAATGAAGATAATCCTCTGCTCCCTGAGATGTACAGACAGATCCTTCCCACTCCTGCAAGCTGCAGCCTCCTTTAGTCCAGGCACAAGTCAGAGCTGACCCGCAGTGGTCACTCTGCTGGCAGTGGCTCTGCTCCATGAAGTGACACATTGTCACCCACAGGTGAGATCTGGGCTTCCTTTGCTCTTTCAGCCTGCCCATCACCTCTCACATCCCCCTGCAATCCCATGCCATGTTTGGTACTGGATTGATCCCTGCACAATGAAATCGAGCAGAGCTCATGTAGGAATGCAAGGAAATTTCATCAAGAAGTTAATTTTTTGGGAAATATGCAAACCTGGAAATTCTTCATTTAGCAGACTGCTTCCCTCTCATTTTTTGACTCACACTAACACAACTTCCTTGACCTCACTTTGTCCAGCTGCTCTTTTAAAACTAAACTGTTATCAACTACAACATGCAGCAGTGTTGTGGCTTCAAAAAATGCCCCAATCTTCATCTGTGACAAGTTTATGCTGCATTTTCTGCACAAGTAAGACAAAAGATTTAGAAGAAAAAAGCATGTCAGAACATTAATTTGGACCAAGAATATACGGCTGTTTTGTGAAGGGTTTAGTGATTCTTTACTTTCACTACTTCCCCCTATTCCCCATGGAATTATTCTTAAAAACTCCAAACCAAAACAGCAGCAAACCCCCAAATTTTGAAGATTAAGAACCAACAGAGCTGCTCCCATAACCACGCTCCTGGCTGAATGCTCTGATCCAGTTCAGCCTCCGAATTTGATCTCAGGGTCTGGCTTTGGGTGCATCTTCAGTGGCATTTTGAGAAGGGGCTGCCCAGCTCCCAAAAAACCCACCCTGGCTGGGGTCTGCACACAACATCACGGGGGAGAGGATGCAGCCCTTGCCAGAACGCAGAAATGGATGAATAAGGATGCTCAAGGGTATGCAGCAGTAAGGAGATACTTCTCATGTGACTGATCAGAGTGAAAGCTGTATTCCAGTTTATTACACTGCCTGCAGATATAAAATTGAATAGTAATTGTTTGAACTAGATTCAGCAATACCTACCACAATCCACTAATGAAAGGGACCTGTGTTGTCTTGCACTGTTGGATTAGGATTGTTGAGTACATTGTATTTTTAGAACAGCAATAAGGATCTTTTACATCACTCATGGAACACACGGCACAGGTTTAGCCAGGTGGAACAACTTGTCTGGCTGGTGCAGAGCTGCAACGGGGGAAATGCTGGGACTGATCTCTGTATGGCACAGGAGAGAAGGCTGCAGCCTAATTCAAGGCTTATCTGAGGTAATAGAGCACTTGCACTGGTTTCACTGGGTTTTCCTCAAGTCTATATTGAGATCAATCAAGAAAGTTGCCCAATTAATCTCGATGGAGCAGTTTTGTGATTGTTTATTTTTCTTTTAATCTGGTCCTGCTTATCGTTGAAAGCCCTTTTAAAACACCAAATCTTTCATGTCTGTATAACACATGCATGAGGCAGATTAAAAAAAAAAATGCAGATCTCTACCTCATGAAGTATTTTGTAACTATCTGTACGACCTTAAAGATGGAGCAAGGATGTATCTAGAGACTGATAAACTTCTTCAGGAGCGACTGATGCTGAACAACACCCACATAAAGAAGCAGGGCTTCGAGCACAGCTGGTGAAGCTGGAATGTCACCACCATCTGGTGCAGAACCCTTGCAAAGAAGTCAGCACAGACACCAGTGACTGAGGTCCCAGCTCTCCAGTCAGCCTCTGAGCAGTGTCCCAGCCTGTGACACTGACTGTGTGAGCGTGGAAGAACATTGGCATTTTCCACATGCAGGAGCTGGATTTAGTCACCTCTGTTCAGGAAACCTTCATGGAAAACACTGTGGGCTTGGGCTGAAGAGTCATTTCTGAGCTGACTGCTCTCCTGTAAGGCTCTCACTCAGAGTAACTGGGCTTTAATTCTTTTTTACATTTCCACTGGAAGCACTGTGTCAGGTTTATGAGGCTGAGCAGAACTGTTTCCATCAGTGCTTGAGAGCAGGATCCAGCTCAGAGCTCACCTAACAGCAGTTGCTGGGAGATTCCCAAGGGAAAACACCCTCCTGATTGCAGCAGGGCTGTGGGGAAGCTGCTGGGCACAGGGAGAAGGCTGAGAAGGAAACACATGGAAGAAGATATGGCTGTGGGAAGAGGCTCCGGTTCCCTCAGCACATTCGGATTTGCAATCATATCTCCCTTCTTTGTAGGAAGCTGAGGAGCTACACACCCTGTTATAAATGTGGCCACGGAACTGCCCGTCACATGGCAGCAGGTGGCATTTGTCACCAGCAGCAGGAGCCTTTCCCAAGGACACGGGAAGCTGGAGTCCAGTTCAGGAGTGCAGGGGATGGGAAAGAGAGCCCTAGAGCATGGGAGAGGTGAGCTGTGGTGCCCCTGCATCACACTGCTGGGTTTAGGGAGGCAATTCTTGGCATTCTGATTCCCCTCTCTGGCAAGCCAGTCCTGTTATCAAGGAAGAAAAACATATACCAACCTCTTTTTTCTTTTGTTTGTTCTGGCTCTCACGCTGCCGTGCCAGCGCCTGTCCCGTGTCAAACGTGCTCCTCCCTGCCCAGAAATGCTGCTTGTTGCCACCTTGTCAGGGGCTGCTGGCCCTCGTGCTGATGGCACCGATGGCACCAATGCCACCCCACGCCAAGCAGAGCCAGGGCAGCGCTCGGACAGCCCTGCCTGGGTTTAACCACACCAACATCCATCCCCAGGCTGGGCACCTGCACAGGGCAGGAGCAGGGTGCCAGGGCAGCAGGGAACACCCCCAGAGTGCCCTGGAAGGCAGGGAAGGAGGTGAAGCCAACACCAGCGGGGTCCCACCTCAGCAGGGGCTGGAGAACCACAGCTCAGCCCCAAAGCTGCCTCCCCCAGCCCAGCTCGGGGCGTTTGTGCTGGGGAGTGGGCACGGAGAGCAGCGCGGGGTGGATGCAGCTGGCTCACACTCCCTGTGGCTCTGTGACTGACTCTGAGCACTTTGAGGGATGTTTTTTGCTGCCTCCTCTCCTGGGAGCTGGGCATGGTGATATCCACCTCTGCTGGGAGCAGGGCTGGGGCGTAGCTGCATAATCTGCGCTGGAATTGTCACAAAAGGGCTGTGAGTACGTCAGCCACAATATTCCACTCGAGTCTGGCTGCAAAGGGGGATATGGAAAAAATCAAAAAAGTGTTAATCAAGTGCTAATCTGGCTGCTAATTATTGTAACTGCTTACATTTGGAATTTCTGTATATGTCTCTCTTATTTTCCTTCTCTAAATGGGAGTAAAATGTACAAAAGGGCAGGTATTTCCTCCTTTCTAGTCCTGCTCCACCTATTTATTGGGCCATACTACATGCCTGGGAGTTTCATAATGGGAATTGGAAATGGAATTAAAGAAAAGGAAATTGCTACAAATGAAGCAATTTCCTGGGTGTAAACAGGGCTCAGAATTTTGAAGAACAGATTTCACATGAAAACGTATTTTGTTCTGTCAAACAAATGTGACAATTTCTTGTTAGATACTATTTAGCTGAGAGCATTAACAAATAACCTGATTATGATTGCTGATGACATAAAACACCAAGAACTGAGCGCTGGAGCCCTAATTTGGGCAGAACTCCAGCACTTCAGTGATACTTTTGTCTCAGTAATCACATCAGGATCTGGTCTTGGCAGGTTCCAGCCCTAATGGATAACAATACACCCTGGACTAACTTCTCCAGAATCTGTTAACCTGCTTTACAAACATAAATTGGGACTGCAGGAGCTGAACCCCATGGATTTCCACCAAGAGTGAAACTTAGTGCAATTTTATGACACCTGGGTGTCTGCATGAAGTACAGCCTGGCCTTGGACACTTCCAGGGATCCAGGGGCAGCCACAGATTCTCTGGGCACCCTGTCAAATTATTTCAGAAATACCAATTTGAGCTTCTACTCATTTAAACTTCTTAAATAATTTCCCTCCTCTTTCTTCCAGCACTGAGGGTTGGACACTGAGAGTTGGTCTCCATATCAGTGAGTGGCTTTGAATGCAAAAAGTTCAGTTAATTTGCCCAAACTAAGAGTTTGAAGTCTCTGTATGAACTAATATTTTCTGAACACCTTGTAGATGGCCCTGCTGAGCAGCCCACAGCCAGATGTGCTGGCAGCTGCATTGGTTTGAGCACTCAGGGCTCATTTCAGCCTCCTGAGAAGCCCACTGAAGCTCCCTGCCTGCCATGAGGAATGCACGTGGGGCTGTTGGTTTTTTGCATGTTCTACAACTGAAAAGAGTAAAAGTATTACATCTGCAGGCACTGCCTCCTGCCAGTGTGCATAACTCTTTTTTTGGAAACTCTTTGAAGACTTTGGATCAACTTTAGAGGTATTAAATTCCATTTTAGCCCTCTCTCTTCCAAGTGTGGCCTGGTGATTGTGTACACCATAAAACATCGGTGTCAAAAAGCACCAGAGCACACACCCACATCCATGGGGTGGATCTCACCACCCCACACTGGTGTTCCACTGAGGCAGAACATGTGGCTGGCTGGCTGTCACAGCAGCAAAAGCAAATCCTGGATGTACCAGAGGTAAGAAAATCATTCATCCAAGAATAATCAACTTTTGGAAATCATTCACTGCTGCCATAACCGAGCACAATGCACCAGCAATTAGCTGTGCATCATTGCTTTCAAATTGCACAGAGCTGACTGCAGTGGGGGTGGTGAATATTTGTGAAGCTGGGTTTGTATGAAATAAGAGATCACCTGGAGGAGGAATATTACTGGAATTTACATTTCAGGTCGTATCTGGGAATTTACATTTCAGTTGCAGAATGTCTCCTCTTGGCTTTCACAAGCAGTGATGTCATAGATCAGAGATACTGGGTATCTTAGAAAGCCCTGCTGAAGACACAATGAATAATTCAGCGTTTGCACACCAGCTCCTGCTCTTATTTGTACTGGAGTTAATAAGAAGTCATTCCAGTGAAGCCAAGGGAGAATTTTATTCCAGTGTGAGGGATGTGAGGATGAGATAAACAGGGCGCAGCCGTGGCTTTGCTGCCTTCCCAGAGGGCATCAGACCCAGACTGAGTCACCCCAGGGTAAGGGAGCTCCTGGGCTGCTCCCCACAGAGAGGGGCCCTTGGAGAGGGCAGAGGCTGCAAACCTCGGGCAAGAGGCAGGCAGCTGAACCCTGAGCTCCAGGGTGTCCTGGAAATGTTTGATGAGAGACCAGAAGGACTCTGCACACACAGGAGAGACAATGAAAACACAGATCTGAGCAGGCACCAAGGGTCTGCCTTCGGCAGAGCTCCGTGCTGTCCCTTTGGACAACAGAGGAAATCATACTGGGGCATGACAAGCCAAAGCACCTCAATTAATTATTTTCCAGCGTAAAATTGGACATAAAATTGATTATTTCTCAAGGCTTGTTGGTACCACTGATACCTCTGTAACTTTCCTTTCACAGACTCCTGTTCTTGTATTCACTCCTTCTGTCCCACTCCTGATCCTAGAGACAACCTCCCCGGTCTTGAAGCCTCAGATGAGTCCCAACTTTTCATTTAAATCCTTCCTTCAAGCACCTTTCTCTAAGAATCCTTTACTGTGACTCCTGCAGCCACACCGAAACAATTCCCATCTTTTTTCTGTGTGTTTGTAAGAATGACTTCATTTTTTTCACAGGAAATTTTCAGCAGCCTCTATATCCCTTTCTGCTGCTGTGCAGGAGCTGTTCCTTTGACTCTGCACAAGTGAGAAACACCTCTGGGTACAGTGAATGTCTGGGTAAGTTAATAGAAACCCCGAGTTACACAGAAATAGAATTACAGCAGACCCTTCAGTAAAGGCAACTGGAAGGAGCAACAAATACCACTATCATTTACAATTAGAATATAAACACTCTCCACCACCAGCCTGGCAGTTCAAAAGCGAGCTAAGAACTCCATCAGCAGCCTGTTTTGCTTTGAATAATTGGTTTTATAAGAGAACATTGATCAAAGGCACTGGTAGCAAGTTTAGTGAAGTGTTCATCATGTACAAAGCCGCTGGAAGATTACTCAGCCCTGAACTCAGCTCAGCCAAAATCAGGTAAACCATAAATAACCAGGGTTAAAGATGAACAGCCAGCTCTGAACAAAGGAATTCCAGAGACAGCAAGGCATGGCTGCATTCTCAGCAGAGAATGGTTTTAACCAGGACCTTTCAGAGGTCCCCTGTCCCAGCAGTGGCTCAGGGGTGCCAGCTCTGAGCTGCTGTTTCAGCACTGCCAGATGTGCTCTGGGGAGCAGAGTCAGCCCTGCTGCCTCTTCTCTCAGCAGAAAGTGCCTTCCACAGGAGGGAGAGCAGCTCCCCTCTGGGGCAGCTGTGCCAGGCCACGAGAAACCTGCAACAACAGAAATGCAAAGATCCTTGGTGTCATCTCATTAACTGAAAGGACAGTGAAATCCTGGAGATACGGGGAAAGTTCTTAATATGTGGTTGTAAACAGAGAAAATAACTCGGGCTTTCTGGAAGGAGCTCATCCACCTGAAACATGGGCCAAGGTCTCATCTCCTGCTCAGGGCTGCTCAGTTTTCTGCAGAAACTGAGGTTTAGTGAATGGTTGTCTATAATTTTTTGCACATTCCAGCTAGTTAATAGCTGAAACACTTCTCTAATGTGGGGGAAAATGTATTTCTCCTAAGAAATCTCTTGTGTTTGTGAAAAGGCTGCCCCCTAAGCCTTTCACCTCTGCAGAAAGGCTGGCAGCAGCTCTCCTGAGGACAGCTGTGACCCTGGCTCAGCTCTGCAGATGTTTGCTGAGGAGCAGACTGGGAGCTCTGACACCTCCAAGTGAGCACCTCTCAGATGTCAGGGATTTCTGACCCCCATCTGCACAAAAATAGAGATGGTGTCCCCCAAACCTGGAGTCACTCCTGACTCACTTGCAGCACTGGACAGTTTTAACCTACAACACTTTACTTAATTACACATGGTAGTTAATAACCAGTGATTCTTGCACACCTGATTAGATAGAGAAACAGTTTTCCAAGTACATAAGGCACATTTTTGCCCCAGTATGGAAATAAACTCGGAATTTCAAGCAATTCAACGTGCACCTGCTGAACCCCCAAGTAAGCATATTCATTCCTTACTCCTTTTTGTGGGGATCAGGGAGGGAACCACATTAAAAATGTTCTCTACCAAATGCTCATCGTGGGGATATAATCAATGAAAGTAAATTAGAGAGGGCAAACCAGATGCTGCTTGAATTAATTTCCAGCCTTTTCAAACAGTTAAAGCTCCTTCCAGCACTGGAGCACACGCCAGCATGAGCCCTCTTGCTCTTTTAATGCCACCACCAATGTATTGGCCAGTATTTGTCACTAAGAAAAAGTCACATTTTCTCATTCCTTGTTGAAGTTCACGTTCAAGACAAAACTCCAAGGAACTGAATTTGACCTTGAACCGATTCCAAAAATTTAGCTTGTGCACTTCCAGTTGAAAGAAAAATCAGGGATCCTGGCTCAAGGGTGAAATGGAAGCCTTGTTTGAACTACAAAATTAGTGCAGTTTGAGAAAAATGACTGCATAGTGCGGGAACATAAATTAAAGGTAAATCATGAAAACAATGAAGTTTTTTTAAAAATAAAATCACTTTCCGTTAAAAGTCAATTATTTCTCTGGAAGGTCAAACTTATTTTCAGTAATAACACTGTTCACTGGTAGACCATGAAGACCTGAACACGTCTGAAATATGTAGAACTTTTAATATGCACAACAGAAACTGGGTGTTGGAACGGTGTCAAAGAGTCTCTGCAAAATTACAATGCAGGTCGGACGGCATGAAGTAATCAAAGTCTCAGTTTATTAAAATGTGTTATTTATGACTTACAGAAAATATTTCTTGTCTGTGAAAGAGAAATGAGTTAAGGATTAACCCTTTTAATATTAAGAGGTTCCTTTTTTTCATTAAACATACAAATACCGAATTTTATTCATGAAGCAGGCGAAACAGGGATGCCAAGTCTCCCACATTATCATCTACTGGATTCATTCTCTAGCTAATAAATCTTCTGATTCACATATCCTGCCTGCAGCATGCTGATGCCTTCCCTGCTGGCACGGTGTGTGTGAGGATTGCCCTGCTGCTGGCACAGGCTGGCACTGCCCCATCACCTGCTGGGCAGGCAGGGGGCTGGAGGGATGCTCTGGGGTGGGCAGGGGCTGGCTCAGACCAATGGGTGCCAAGGTACATTGAAAAAGAGAGATAAAATAGGTTGGGTCCTCCCAGACCAATCTCATCGGCATGAGCACTTGCTTTGCTTGTAAAATAAAAGTTTGACAATCTTATTTTTCTATTTTTCTGGGGTTTTTTTTTGTTTTTTTGTAGGATCTAGTCTCTCTGTTCACCTTTATGCCTCAGACAAAAAAACTGAAGGACCAGCGTAACATTCTCCACCATTGCTGCTCCCTGTCTTTGGTCAGATGAACTTGACCAGCCATTATGAACTTGAAATATGCAGGTTCAGCTCATCTGACCCGAAATGTGTGGCCAAAACGTGTCCCCAGAGCCACGTCCAGGCAGCACCAGGTGATGGCAGCCTGTGACCATCCCAGCCTGGAGCCAAACCTCAGCTCCCCACATCCTTGGTCCTCCAGGGCTGCCGGATCACCAGAGCCAGGAGGAACTGGGCAGGAATTCAGCCCCGGCTGGATGGGGCTCTGCTGACAGGAACCCAAACCCCAGAGGGAGCCCCGGGGCCTGGCACTGCTGCAGGGCAATAATCCTGCCCCAGGGGAGATGCTCACACCTCTCACACGTGGACACACTGCCACCTGCTCTATTGCAGTTTGCATGTAGAATAGATTTGCACGTGGAAGGTTAATATTTTATGTGTCTGGATTTTTGCCCTTTTCAGGAAATTTCCTGCTTTGCCTCTTATTCCAAATTTTCAGCTGAAGTTGAAAAATACATTTTTACATATAAAGAAATGTAAAAACTCGTATTTTCACTTAAACATAATTCACAGTGCAATCCACTCCAGGTAATGATTTCCTTGAGCTCCCCAGTTAGGATTCCTTGGCTCAGTGGCTCCTGAATAACTCCGGTGACAACAGCTGACAGTGGCATTAATATGAACAGCAAGTCCTAAATTAATCCAGAACAAACGTGGAGGATGCAGGAGACACCTGATGCCCTCTGCAGTTGTGTGCTAAATACACTGCTGATATAATACACTGCTAATAACCCTGAATATCTAACCAATACTGAAGTATTAACTTGTTATCAGAGAATCCTGGAATGCTTAGGGATGGGAGGGACATGAAAGCTCTTCTCATCCCACCCCTGCCATGGCAGGGACACCTTCCACTGCTCCAAGCCCTGTCCAGCCAGGCCTGGGACACTCCCAGGGATGGGGAATGCATCCAGTAGGATGGCAAAGTTAAATATTTTCCCTGTCCTTGCCCAGGAAAAGCCGTGGCTGGGAAAAGGAAAGGCAGGGACAAACACACATGGAGAGGATTCACCAGGCTCAGCCCAGCAGTGCCACCCTGGCAGCCCCAGTGCCAGGAGCGAACAAGGCTCTCAGCAGCTGCCCACGGCTGCACATCATTTTAAAATTAGTGTACAAAATCCAAGTTCTTTTTCAGGTGCTGTGGATTTATTAAAGGTTTACATAAAACACACCACAGCCGTGCTCTGCTCTGGTTTTGTTGGAATACAGGAAAATGCCCTCAACACACAACAACAGCTCCTTGCACTGCATCTGTTCTGTGAGGGTCTGCTGGGTGTTTTAAGTCACAATACTGAAATGATAGTGGGTTTAACACTTTCCAAAAGCTTTTATGTCTGAATAGTTCAGACCTGAAGTAAGTCTTCCCTTAGGGATTTAATGTATTTAATTATCTCTGAAGTTTTATCCATCATAATAGCTAAGTGAAATCATTGCTCTTGTATAGAACAAAGGGAAGCCAAACATATAAATCAATATTTGATTTTTAAAAGTTATTTACTGGAGTAACACATGACAGACATTGAAACAGTAAAAGAATTCCCAATAATTGTTTTTTTTACAAAATAAAACTTAACAGAAGGGTATTTTAAAACAACAAAAGTCAAGACTAATTAGCCAAGAGAGCTGGAAATGTCCTCAGCAGCATGGTGGGAGAGGCAGAAAGATGAACAATGGAGACTTTTAATTACTTCTGCATTACTTTTGTGGAGTTAGTTAAGGCTGGACTGGTCAGTGCTTACATAAAAGTGATCTTGAACTCCCCTTGAGATGCAAAAGCCCTTCACAAAAGCCCAGGGCAGTGACACCACTTTGTGAGTGTTGTTCCACTGGGAACTTCGTACTGGTTTCCTTTGTGGTCACATCCTTGTGCAGCCCCTGGAGTTCAGAAAGGACATGGGGACATCAATTCTTTTCCAGTTCTGTCTTTCAGCAAATCGTAGCATTCCTCCACCAAGGTGCACAGAACTATGGATCCAAAGCAGCCATGTGAATTGTGAAGTGTAAACCCATGTGGTATTTAGGGGATTACACAAGAGTTGCAGAACACATCGATTTACTCATTATTGTATCCTTAAACTGTGTTTTATATTGCTCTGTTTTACCTTTACACATTTCCTATCGTCCTATTAAATACACAACCTACAAGGGATACGATTTGAATCATTTCCCAAGAAGGCACAAAAAAAAAAAAAAAAAAAAAAAAAAGGATTAATCCTGCAGCCCATTAATCAATGCTTTGCCTTTGGCACGGGTCCCTGGTTCCCCCCTCTGTGCCTGGAGCTGGCTGCCACTGCCTGCCAGCCCTGGTGCCCCTGCAGCTGGGGCTGGGAATGGCTCTGCCAGGCTGGCAGCACTCTCACACCATTGGGAGAGTCACTCCTGGCACAGAAGGGAAGCAGCAAAGAGAACACAGCCCCAACCCTGCCTGGATCTGCCACCCCTCTGCAGTACCTGGAACCCGTGTGTCCTCCCTGCAGGCTCCGAGACACCATCAGCAGGGCCCCACCCTGCTCAGACAGACAGAGGCACTGCCACTCCTCTGATAAGGAAATTCGAAGCATTTCCTTGGATTTATCAACTCCCAGTGTTTCCTGGCCCAGAGAGTTTTTGCCCATGTAGGGAGAAATCTGACTCTCATCTCCTGTGCTGTTGCAAAAGACACAGGGGCAAAGCACGACCCCACAAACACAACATGGAGAGGTTTGACAGAAATCAGCAATCAGGGTTTGGTTCTGCTGGATGTGACTATTGCTGACAACTGTGGAATAACAGCTTCAAAAAGGAGATTTACATGGATCCCAGTTTACAAAGAAGAAAATTGAAGCATATGGAGGAAAACAACTTGCACACCTTCCCAAGGGGAACCAGGGCTCCTCAGGGAACAGAATCCAAGAGCCCACATCACAAAATCCCTGTTAGAGGGATGCATTTGGTAAACACCATGGTAAGTAACAAATGGTAACCAGAATGTATTCCAGCTATGCACGGGGTATCAGGTATGACCAGGTGTGCATCCAGATTGGCATTCTCCCTAGTTACTGTGCAGAAGATGCAGTGAAGGACCCTAAAACTGAGCCACATCTCACAGGATGAACTCCAGATGAAACTGGAAGGAGAAACACAAGCACAAACCGATCAAGGAACAGGATGTTCTATGCATTTACCAACACCTGGAGAGATGTTCAATTGAAGGAAAATAAATTATCCCAACCAGGCCATTAGAAAGTGAGTTCCTGGGCCATTCTGGTGTTGTGTTTAAAGGTAACCCTGCAGCAGTTAGATACCAATCACATCACCACCACAAATATTACAAAGAAGTTCCAGGAAAGGAGCTACAGCCCAACACATCCACCCAGGTTTCTTTAATGCTTTTTCCTTTCAGGCAAATTCCAGACTGTTCCCAGCTGCCTGCTGTACCCTTGCTGATCCATGATCCTCCTGAACTGACAGTGAACTGCTGCAAAGGGTGAAGGTGGCTGCACTGTCCCAGAGCCAACTGCATCACACGAGATGTGCAAAGTGCCCCCAGAGGAGAGAACAGCAGCAGTGGCACCGATGTCCAGCCCAGGAGCTGCCTGATGGGGACCATTTGTTTTCTTTCATTCAATAAAAGGTGTCACTTTCCAGAGACTACTCCTTTAACAAGCCCTAAAATGATCAAGAAGGATGCCCTGGGCACGACACCTGTCTGAGACATCACGTTTATTGATTCAGATCATTTGGTGCAAAACAATGAGACCTCACTAAAAATGTGCTCATTCTTTGGTTTAACAAGAGCCTTAAAGTGTGAAGCTCTTTGGCTGATACCCTCAGAGGACATCAAGGACACCAGGAGAGGTAAATTTTACCAAGAGGGATTTTGGCTGTCCTGACACTGAGCTGTAGGTGCCACACTGCACAGCCCTCACTCTTTGGGCACCACTCTTGGCTGCTTTCTCAAGAGTGTCAGTATTTATATTTATCGGCATAAAAACCATTTAGTGACACAGTAAAGTTAAATTGGGATACCTGCGCTCTGCAAACAGCACCCAGAATGATCTGCCTTACAGAACACACTAAACTTCCTTTAAATTTTAAAAATTGGTGCTCACTACCAATCTGGAGTCATTTTGAATTGCTGTGAGCTTTTACAGATGCCCCCTGTGTCTGCCTGGGTGCACAGGTTAGGAGGGTGCATGATGACACTGTTCAAACTTTGCATTCTGTACTCTGCAGGCAGATTGTCTCCTCTGATTCGAACTTCCAGAAAATGATTAGGTTATCATTTTGTCCCAGCACTTGGTTTTCAAGAATTCTGCCCCTGAAATTTGTGAGGATTATCTTGATCTGGAAAAGATTCCCCCTTCCTTCATTCCTTGGGCACGTCCTGACAGGCCGTGGTATTCTGTGAATGTCAGAGAGCAAAGGCAGCAGCAGCAGCAGGGCACTGACACACGCTGGGGACGTGCTCCCTCCTGGGCAGGACCAGCCCCAGATCCCCATCTCACCTGAGATCTGTGATTTCTTTCCTTCTCTTTCCAAAGCCAGAATGAGCAGTTTGCTCCAGCGAAGTTTGCTCAGTGTGAAGCCCAAACCCTCTCCTAATGAAAGGGCACCCGATCATCTTCCTCATTAAATTAGTAAGTTAAGAGCCTCCAGAAGCCTCAGAGAATGATTTTGGATTCCTCATCACAACCTGTTCAAGAACATTCTACCCTCACCACAGCAGTAATCAGAACTTCCTAGAGCCAGACCCTCTGGAGACGTGGAATGTTTCCTCATTTTGCCTACAGCCAAGGACAGTACTGGAATGGTTTCCTAAAGAAACATTTGGTTTTAAAAATTTTCCATTAAACATATCAATAACCAAGAGAGTTAATGTAATCCTAAAGCTTAATCCAGACAGCCCTGAAGCTGAGGGGAGCCTTTACTGATACAATCCCATCCCAGGAGCTGTTGGGCAGCACTCAGAGTGGCCATGCACTGCTTCTGAACTGTTGATACAGGCAGACCTGTCACCATGGGCACTTGGTTCAAACTGGGGATTTTTTCCAAGAAAGGACATCATAGTTCTTCACTGGGTCATTGCATCATCCCTCAAAGACACTTTTATTTGCAGGTATCAGGGACTACACTTCTAACCTGTGTGAAGTGGCCAAAATTATTGTTCCATCTCTGCTGAAAGTGAGAGCTTGAGGTCAGGGGTTGTGTGGCAGACTTGAGTCATCCTCCAAGCTCTGCAGAGCTGGGGGTTGGCATCCCCTTTCACAGACCTTTAGTGCCCTTCCCAGTGGGACTGAGCTCCTAGAGACCAAACAGGGAAGTAAGTAGCATTATATTGAATTAGAGACTTTGGACACACCTTTTACTCCTGTTAAAGTGCAATAAATGCCCCATTGATTCTCTGCCTCAATGGTTTAAAAGTGCTAATTCTGTAGAGGTGGCGATTCTGCTCGTGGAATTCACACTTTGATCATGACCTAACCCTGAGCTCCCCAGCCTGAACAAGCCATCAGATAACTGTGGATGTTTAAGGCATTGAGAGCTCTTATCTCCACCTGATTTGATGCAGTCTCCCTTTCCAGTGGGCACTGAGGGCACTCAGCATCCTCTCTGGATTCATTTGGTGTCTCACAAGCCCACGAGGGTGTTCTGCTTCCACAGCAAAGAGCCCCTGCTGTCCCATAGCAGGTGAGGTGCAGCAGAGCAATCCAGGTGCTGCTTTTGGGTTTGTTTTTCCCTTCCTTGTGTGTCTTTACCAGGTTTCACTTTCCTCAGAGCCCAAGAGCTCTCATTTGTGTGGGAGACCCAGGGATTTCCTACAGCCCTGAGCACAGCAGAGGTGCTGGCACCAGAGCCTGCAGCTCCCACAGCAGCCCTGGGTTTGTCTGAAACAAGCACAGGCAGAGCTCAGAGACCAGCTGTGATAATGGAACCTTATCAATGTGCAACAGCTTCCAAGGGTTTGGGAATGCTCCCTACAGCACCTCAGGCACTGGGCCAGAAATCACAGCTTTGTGGGCAGTGATCCCCCATGTCACATTCTGCAGTGCCACCCACACCTGAGTAAAGGGGGACAAATAAAATTAAACAACTGACTCAGAAAAATCATTATTGCTGACAGGGAACAGCACAGGGAGATTCAAACACAAACAGCATGGGACTCTGCAGCACAGACACATCAGAGAAAGGACTTCCCATAAGGAGACAAGACAGCAGTTGGGCACATGAGTATTTCTCTAGACCATTAATTCCAGCTGCATAATTTCCCCTTTTTTATTACAAGAACTAATAAAATAAAATCACAAAACTGCCATCATTCTCTAATAACTTCTGTTCACTACAGTGAACAGAAGAAATAATGAGCTCTGTGCCTGCAAGGAGCTGCTTATTGCCTTAGCTTGTCTTTGGTCAGAATACAGTGATGTAACAAATTTGCTATTGCATTTTTGTGTTTCATGCACTTATCTATGAAGAAGCCACACAAGAGATTTGTGTTTTGCTGTGACTCACCAGAACAGATGCAATAATCAAGGCCACCAGCAGCAGGGCTGCTGCAGTTGGGTTGGCCCCTGATTGCTGGTTCGTGGTCCCAAAATACACAATTTTCCTGCAGCTGGGGCACTCAGGACATTTCTCACCTGTTTCTCTAATAAGAATTCACCCTCTGGTGCCTTTTCCAGTACTAGGGAAATCTCTTCCCTTTGACCAGGCATTTCTGTGAACCCTGATGGAGCTCAGAAATCATTTCCCCTTGACCCAACCTAGCTGGAAATAAACTCAGTATCAGAGGCTGCTGGGAGAATCCCACCAGTTCCTTAGAAAAGAAGATAAAAAGATAAAGATTGAAGAAATTAGGAAAATGACAACAAAAACTCTTTCTCAGCCATGAAACCTAACAGTCTACATACAGTTTAATTGCTTGCTCTGTTTTCAGTTTTCAGCATATGCTGTTGTAATCATCAAGTAAAAACAGGGTTTAGGTATGCAAGATAAGTTTGTGGATAATGTGAAAGGAAAAATGTTGAGGCATACTATACCTTGGGTATTTACATTCCTGTTTTTATAATTATCTTAATTAAAGAGTAATTATTTCACTTACAGATAGGCTTATCTCTAACATGAAACTACCTGTCTACCATAATAAAAATTGGAAAACATCAAAATTGCATTTTTTACTGTCTTTAATAGCTGTTCTGTGCTTTAAATGCTGTCTTCACCACAAGGAAAACACATTGTTATATTCCCTTGGTATTCTTAATTTGTAAAAAGCAGGCAGGTTGCTAAGAATGGAAGCAGGATTTCCAGCAGCACAGAATTAGCTGGCTAACAAAAACATGTGTGAAACGAAAGACAAGAACACAGCTAACACAGGGTCAGGCATGGGAATGTGAGGGAAATGGGGAATGAGGCAGGAATTCGTGCTAGTCCCTGTGCTGCTGCTCTGAGCCTGGGGACAGCTCTGGAGCAGGCTCTCCCTGGGCACAGCTCTGGAGCAGGCTCTGAGCCTGGGGACAGCTCTGGAGCAGGCTCTCCCTGGGCACAGCTCTGGAGCAGCCCCTCCCTGGGCACAGCTCTGGAGCAGGCTCTCCCCGGGCACAGCTCTGGGGCAGGCTCTGACCCTGGGCACAGCTCTGGAGCAGGCTCTGAGCCTGGGCACAGCTCTGGAGCAGACCCTCCCTGGGCACAGC
>VWZT01008688.1:150783-168471 GCA_013397055.1 Pachycephala philippinensis | reverse complement strand
CTGGGCACAGCTCTGGAGCAGGCTCTCCTCTCCCTGGGCACAGCTCTGGAGCAGGCTCTCCTCTCCCTGGGCACAGCTCTGGAGCAGGCTCTGAGCCTGGGCACAGCTCTGGAGCAGGCTCTCCCTGGGCACAGCTCTGGAGCAGACCCTCCCTGGGCACAGCCAGGTGCAGCGGGGCTGGCTCTGCACCGAGCTGTTATCGAGCTGTCCATCGAGCTCTCCTCCTGGCTGGCACCTGCCTCTGGATTCCCTGACGAGACAGATCCAGAGCTCCTCTGGGAGCTGCCCTGGACACCAAGGAGAGCCTGTGTTTGGAGATAAGCAGCACCAGGCAGCAGGACACGGGGCAGGAGCTGTCACTGGGGCTGACCCCGGTGCCAGCACCTGACCCCTCACCTGCGCTGAGCCCAGATCAAAGTGGGACCAGAGCAGTGAACAGCCTCAGGGGGAAGCTGGGCTCCTGAACTCACAGAGACCTGGCAGGGGAGCAGGTGGGACCTTAAAACAGGTCAGCTCACAAACCTTAACCAGCATGTTTTAAACACTGCCCAGAAATAAATTAGGCGGGGTCTTATAAAGCTGCCAGGAGTCAGAGCGAGCCTTACTCTCCCTGAGACCAAGGGCAGCACTCAGCAGAGGGAGCAGCTTTGTCCCTGCTGTATGTGCCGGTTAAAGAGATGTTACTGCACTCGGCACCTGAGGCACCTTCTAACCCCACTTATTTTCCCAGTCCAGATGTTTTTTCCCCTTTTAAAAAAATTTAATAGAGGAAAAGGATGCACTCGTCGTTACCCAAACACCTCACTGCTCGGGTGAGCCTGGGCTGTACTTGAACGATTGCATCAAAGGTTGATATTTATGGCAAGATATGCAATAGTGGTTTATTTATGTAAATAGAGAAATTATTAATCTGTCCAGTTTATGTGTTTTCCAAAAAAAAAGTGGATTTCCAAAAGCTTAGTTTCTATTTTTGATTCCCAAAAGTTTTCTGTGATGCCAGCATTCAGCTGAAGCCTGTGCTTATGCTGCTGTCCAAGGGATGCTTCTGGGGTGTAAATTTGGGGGTGTTTCCCCTGCTGCTTGGTTTGCAACATCCCTGAGCTGCCATGTGCCATCCCTGCCCAGGCTGGGGGCTGCAATGAGATCATCTTTAAGGTCCCTTCCAACCAAACCACTCCAGGATTCTGTGATACGACCTGAGGGCTCAAGGAGGCTCATTCATCAGGCTTGGAAAAAAATAAATTGCTAAATAAAATCTTTTGACTCTTACTCAAAACAAATGGACTTCCCCTCTAATTATCTGTGCCAGGATTTCACTGGGTAAGGCTTTAATCACAACGAGTGGAAGTGGGGCTGCAGGACACTGAGGATAAATGTCCTGCACACAGGAATCTGTGAGCCAGGTGGGGAGAGCCCCGGTCTGGAAAGAGCTTTCCTTTGTTTCTATCCTGCCCTCCAGTGGTTTAACTGGGGGTTAACGAGAAGATAAGTCAAGGCAGAGCTAGAAAAAAGCACCAACCAAAACATTCTAGCCTGCTCCTCTGACTGGCTACAGCACAAACACAGGACAGGTCACACGCTGAAATTACTGTATTTGCAAAAACGGAACAAAATAATATCAGTCTTTTTTGTCTGATGAAGTAATAAACTGATAATAAAACAGAATTCCTGAGATAAATGCTTCTCAACACTGATTAAACCCATTAAGAAGCAAAATCACTTTTCAAGTATAATTTTCAAAGCCTCATGTAGAAGACAGATTTTAATTGACTCTTTCTTTATTATTTTGGAGATGAATGGCATGAAGCTGGGCCAGGGCATGAAGCTGTGCCAGGGGAGGGTTAGGGTGGATAGCAGGAAAAGACATTGGACACTTCCAGGGATAGCCACAGCTTCTCTGGGCAGCCTGTGCCAGGGCCTCCCCACCCTCATTTTACTGTGAGGGTGATTTGGTTTCTAAATAATAAACTTAGGTGATTCAAGTCATTTTTTTTTAAACCTCTAAATCACATTTTCAAGTCTTTATGACACCAGGAAATCTCTAATTCTTGAAATACCCAATTTCTTCTGATTAAAAGGAATTGCATGCAAAGGAAGCAGTCCCTGTCACTTTCTCCCTTGCCATGTGGGTATTTTACCTGCTGAGCAGAGGCTTAAAAACTCTGCATAATTCCCTCATCCCCAGCAAGTACATGAATGGTGGTTATTCCTACACCAATTGTGCAGGGCCTTTGTTTCACTCTGACAAAGCCCAGGAGAATACTCATTTTATTCTGAGGAATAGTGGGTGTGGGAAGGAGTTTCTGTCACTGGGAGCTGAGGAGCCCATTGCTCCCAGCACCCAGTGCCCTGAACAAAACCTGCAACCATCCGGGCACAAACCAAAGTGATCCAGGGCACAAACCAAACTGACTCAGAGCCCAAACCAAACTGACTCAGAGCCCAAACCAAACTGACTCAGAGCCCAAACCAAACTGACTCAGAGCCCAAACCAAACTGACTCAGAGCCCAAACCAAACTGACTCAGAGCCCAAACCAAACTGACTCAGAGCCCAAACCAAACTGACTCAGAGCCCAAACCAAACTGACTCAGAGCCCAAACCAAACTGACTCAGAGCCCAAACCAAACTGACTCAGAGCCCAAACCAAACTGACTCAGAGCCCAAACCAAACTGACTCAGAGCCCAAACCAAACTGACTCAGAGCCCAAACCAAACTGACTCAGAGCCCAAACCAAACTGACTCAGAGCCCAAACCAAACTGACTCAGAGCCCAAACCAAACTGACTCAGAGCCCAAACCAAACTGACTCAGAGCCCAAACCAAACTGACTCAGAGCCCAAACCAAACTGACTCAGAGCCCAAACCAAACTGACTCAGAGCCCAAACCAAACTGACTCAGAGCCCAAACCAAACTGACTCAGAGCCCAAACCAAACTGACTCAGAGCCCAAACCAAACTGACTCAGAGCCCAAACCAAACTGACTCAGAGCCCAAACCAAACTGACTCAGAGCCCAAACCAAACTGACTCAGAGCCCAAACCAAACTGACTCAGAGCCCAAACCAAACTGACTCAGAGCCCAAACCAAACTGATCCAGAACCCAAACCAAACTGATTCAATGCACAAACAAAATCAATCCAGGGCACAAACCAAACAGATTCCTTGTGAAGAGTCCACACCCAGGTATTATTAAAGAATGCATAAGACACAGGGACAGGACCATGCCCCTTACAAAATAAGTACCAGTTTCTGCAGAGTTCTGGTAAGCACTAGTGAATATTATTTTTAGAGTAGTAGGATTTTTGCCCAGCCAGTGGATATCTGGTATGAGACTGATTTCAGAATCAAATACCAGAAAGGAAGCACACACATGAAGAATGACAGAGGCATGGCAACAGAGACCCCCAAAGGAGTCAGAGTTCTGTACACCTTTCAGTCTGGAGTGGAACTGTTCAGATGTGGAGGTCCCTCCGACACCACAGCAATGGTCAGTACTAAAACAAATGAAAAATATTACAACAGGTTGAAATCTGTTCTTGTTTCACCTCCTGTTTCTGAATATTTCACCTTCGATCAACTGCATTATTTAATATTTCCCATGGGGGCACACTGAACTGCTCCAGGTGAAGCTTTGGCTGGCCCAAAGACTAATCCATGAGCTCAGTTTTCCTCTCGGTGTCACCAGAAGGACTGAAACAGTAAAGGGAGTTTCTGTGATCTCACCCAGCTCCCTGTGAAGGGAGGGCAGCATTTGGCCCCAGCTGGGAACATTAAAACCTTTGACTGATCCTTGTGAGCCATCAGGAAATGCCACCAGCACCTGCACACCAACACCATTGTGGCTTTGGATAAACTTCTGTTGTGCCCAGAACCAGGATTATACAAAGCACAGTAAGAAATGGAGAGCAGGGCACCAGCTTCCCATTCCTGTCCCACCACATGACACAGTTTTTTCCAAAGGGAATGTTTAAACATTCTCTGTTTAATGTTTAATCACAGGGATGCAGAAAAGGGGAAGGAAAAAAGGGAATTAATAATTATATTACTAGAATTAGTTATAACCACCTGTAAAATTACTCCCTTCATTTATCATAAGTGGGTATGGAGAGGGAGACTGGAGGCATCTTGAATAAGTTTTAATAATTGATAATAATAATAATCTTCATTATTGTTTTTACTATGGCAAACTTCCAAAAGGCTGTGCTGATCTTTAATTTTAGTTCCTCCAGACAATTAGAACACTGAATTTTTTTAATATAACATTAAAAACCTAGAATCTGTGCACTTTCCACAAACCATAAGTATTCTGCAAGTGCCAGATCCTGCACTGATTATTGTCTCCCCGTTCATTAGTGAATCTTCTCACCCATTCAATCAGAATGTCTCTGGTCCATTTCCCATCACTTGGGATTACGAAAAACAGCTTGGCACTCAGTCAAACCAGGACAGCTTTGCTGATAAAGCCGGCGGGGGAAGCAAATAATTTGTCAAATCTCCCTGGTCCCAGGCATAAAGAGCCCTGGAATCAATCCCCGGAAGCGCTCCCAGCCCGGGCAGGGAGGAAAGGGCAGCACCGTGCTCACTGTCCCCAGCTGATGGAGGGGCAGAGCTCCCTGCAGCGTATCTGTGCTCACAGAGAGGAAACCTGCCAGATACTGGGGCAGGCTGGAGCGGGGAACGAGCACAACTGAGAAAAGACTTCTTGAATTGCACCTTCCTTGGGCGAACACGGCCCCAGTCCCTCCTTAGTGCCACAGAGCTGGCTGCCTGTGACCTGATGGGTGGAGGAGAATTCAACAGTTTCTCATCAATGAATCTCAGTGAACTTCAATTTCATATCAAAGCACCTATGAACAGGCTGGGAAGCAGCCAGGGTGGCACCTTTAGCTGCCTTTACCTGGTTCCATGTTGCCATTTGACACAACTGTTGTTTTGTGCCATCTGCAGTCTTGAAAACAAAAACTCAATCCGTGCATGCAATCCACTTGCCAAATTAATGTTCAAAACTCCACATTTTTGCTGATGGCACTCATCTAAAAAGTTTATTTCATTTTTTGTGGAAAAATATTCGTACCTGTTACTAAAAGCCAGACCTGCCTGAACCATGCCCAACCCGTGTGCCAACAGTGGTACCCACCACGCCTGCCCACATCCCCACGCTGAGATGGGCAACTCAAACATGCCCAAAGCCTGTGCTGAGAGCCCCCCTCTCTCTGCAGGGACACGGGAGGAGCTGAGCTGTTCACAGCACAGTCAGCACTGTCACAGCTCGCTCATTGGCAAGGCAGGAGTTACCCCAAGAGCTCAGTTTTGTGTTTCCCCAGAACACTCGTGCTGAGAAGACATTGCAATGTTATGGTCATTGTACCTACAGTTCTCTCCATCTAAAGCTCTGCAGGGAAGAGATGTGGAGAGGAATTTCACGTGCTTTTGCTTCCCCTCAGTGTCTCAGGGCTGACACTACGAGAAAGGAAGGTAAATTCTTTAGTGAGATGATGGCCTACAGAGAAAAACAGCCTCTATTCTGCTCCCCCACTTCGTATCTCTGGCATGGATTTCATGCTTCCCAGGCAAGCACAGATCCTGTGCTCAGGGCAGAGCCTCTGTCTGCCTAAAGATTTAAGATGCTGCTGTCTCCCCTCTGTGACCAGCTAACCTTTATCCCAAGGGCTCATTTCTCAGATAGTTTGCCTCCCTGCCCTCGAGCTGCTCAGAGCTACCCTCCTGTTTCTGCTCATCTGGGGCTGCCTCCTGAGTTTCAGGGAGCAGCAGCCAGCCCTAAGGCTGGCCCTGGGCTGGCAGAGGCATCACTGCACTCCCAGGGCTCTGTTCCCAGCAGAGCACAGGGTTCACATCCCCAGGCACCTTCTGAAGGGCAGAGGTGGGGTGAGCTGGGTTCCTGTTCCTCTGGCATTGGCGGCCCCAGTTCTGTGAGAGCCAGGGTTGTGTAAGAGCACACGGGCAGCCTGCCCACCCCAGACACTGCTTACCCACAGAGACACAGCCACACAACCTTTCAGCACTCAGAACAAGCCAGATTAACCTCAGCCCTTTCACTTGCATGTTTGTGGACTCTGTCAGACCCTAAAGCTTCAGCAATAACAGAGTGACACCCAAATTGTTTGGGACGTGCTGGAAACACCCACACGAGCCAGGAAAGCAGAGTGAAGGTACAGAACTTCTGCACTGCTTCAGATGGCACAATTCCTGCACACAGCAGAGTATCTGTGCCCCAAACCCTTTGTTGCAGCAGTGTGCAATACATCAGAACTTACCGCCTTTGTCATGACAAAGAATCTCCTCTGCCAGCATTCTCAGCTCCCAGCCAGCCAATTAATTCTCATTCCTCCATCAGGGCAAGTACTCCAGAGTTAATAACACACTAAGGAACACCTTCTCAGGGAAATTCTTCCTTCCTGGGATGTTTACACAGGTATTCTGAGAGGAGAGAAAACCTCAACCTGTTTTTCTCTAAAAGAAAGCACATGAAATAATTAGAAGAATCAGAGACATGCGGTTTTGTTCTTTTAAAGTGACCACCGGGAATGTAAATTACAGCAATTCTTTAGGGACCTTGCTTCTTTGGAGCTGGCTGGATGTGAGCTTCTGTCCAGAAGGTATTTAAGTGTGTTAGTATGGCATGATGACTGAGCTAAGAAGACCTGTACACCCAAGACAGCTCATCTTTGGTGTGTTTGGAGAGCAGAAAAGAGCTCCCTGCAGTTTCTCAGACATACTGTGAAAATTAAATGCCTGCTCAGGTGTGAAATTGTGTTTTACTATTCCCTATGAGAACAAGAGACTGAAGAGGAGTGTCTCTGAGGAATAACTGAGCTGGGAGTAGAACAGCCCCTGTGCTTTATTTCAGAGCAGACACAAGGGCCAACAGCACCCCCAGGGACACCAGACCCCAAAAGGATGCACAAGTGCAGAAAGTTAGATCCCAGAGTGAAAACTAAAACCCTAAGCTGGGGTCAGAGATTCCCTGTGTGGTACAGGAGCTTAAAAATCCCCTCTCCAAACTCAGCCAGCAACTGAGCAGGAAGTGCCTAAAGCCAGGTTTACAGGTACTGATAAGAGTGCAATAAAACCTCAGCTTAGCATGTCCTAAATCCCACAACACACAAGATTTGCAGTGATATCTGCTTAGAAACTTAGTCCATAACTCTTTAGGAATGGAGCCCCTGGCCCATTATTCCCAAAATGGGGACAGGGAAAAGCAGGACAGTTTGCTGGGGGCAGAGGAGGGAAGGTGAGTGAGCAGAGCCCTCCCACCAGCGATGATTCTGCTCCCAGCACCCTGCCCTAACCCCAGCTGGATGGGTTCTGATTCTCACTCACCTGAGCCCTGCTGGGGCAGAGCAGGGCAGGGACTGCAGCCCTCACCTGCGAGGGGAGAGGCCGGGGAGCTCCTGCTCTGTCTCAGCTACACCAAGAGTAATCTCGCTTGCTTTCAACCTGGAGCCAAAAGAACTTTGTGCTGCAGCATTGCACATCGGTGGGAATGCCTGCTGGGTGGAACTCAGACTGTTTGGAGCTGCCTAAAGACACTGAACATTGAAACTTAGCTTCGTAAGAAAGAGAAAGAGAGGAGGTTTATGGGCACAGTGCAAACGAAGCTGCCAAAGGGTCATATTTAAAAGCACTTCATTAAAATGTTTCATCAGCATCATCTGTTCTGTATTAATTGCATGCAAACATTCGGTATTCCAGAGCAGTAATTCCTGTCCCTTGAGTTCCAGCCCTCTCCAGACATGAGAATGGTTAAGGCTTATGCTGCAGTACAATTGACTGATATGGATCTAGATAGCACCGGATATAAATACCTAGAAATGTACACTTCTAAACAAACTAGATCAATTCACGTGAAAGTGTTTAGTGCATCACTGCATTGATTAAACAACATGTAACAGCACAGTGCAATATGGCATCAAGACACACACTTGAAAAAATGTCTCTTTTTGAAGCCAGATTATAATACTCTGTAAGGAAAAATTGTGACCGTTTACCTCGTGTCAGTGGAATTATTACCCGTGTTATATTTAGCTAGCAGACAAAAACGTTACAGGGCGTGAGCACACTTCTGCAGGAACATCCTTTGGCAGCTGAACCCCGGAGAGACATTGACTGTGGCCTTGGGAGGAGAAGGCTGAGGGGAGATTAGCGTTTTCCTGCGGGTGGGAGGCACCCCAGAGCCTGGCTGCTTGCTGCAGAGGCTGACAGTGACGGCACCACAGGCTGGGGGATTGTAAATGCCAGGAGGTATCGCTCACATCCAGCAGATGAGGGTTGGGTAAGAGTCATGGGTGGCTCTTCGTGTCTCTTCAGAACCATAAATCACCTCTTTCCTGCCTCTCTGACCCCTTCTCCCCTCGCTCACGTTCAGGAACTCCGTGCCCCGTGCCCAGGGTGTGAGGGGTACTCCGAAAATTGCTCCTTCCCAAAAAACTCAGCCAGCCCTCGGTGGGATTGTCACCATGATCTGTGGTGCACGAGTACTGCTGGGCTGAGGTTTTGAGCAGAGGAGAGACGGTGTGTGAGATAGAAACCAATGTCAGTGGATTCAGCAGTCCTAATTACCCCGCTGAAAGATGCAATATTACCTATTCAGTAAGAATCAAAGAGAAACAATTCTTGGGGGTGAGAAAGAACTAGTTCTGGGCTTCTTTATCTTTCTCCTTTTTTTTTTAATATGGAATTTAAAGGTGTTCTTCGTGCTTTCAAATATTAGATTATTTCTGGCTGAGCACCTTCGCAAGCAGCTGCATTCTTGTCTCACAGAGTGAGATAATGCATCCACAGCTCCAGGCAGCGTGTCTCTTCCCGGAGCCTTGGTCTGAACCGATCGATCCCAGGGACACATCCTGGCTGCAGAGCTCCTGAGCAGCACCAGGTGCTGTTTGTGCATTCAGGAGAGGGCACAGCCCGGCCTGCCGAGCTCAGGACTGTGCACAGACTGATTGTGGAGCTCAGGAGCCCTGCAGCACAGCCCTGCACTGTGACTGTGGAGCTCAGGAGCCCTGCAGCACAGCCCTGCACTGTGACTGTGGAGCTCAGGAGCCCTGCAGCACAGCCCTGCACTGTGACTGTGGAGCTCAGGAGCCCTGCAGCACAGCCCTGCACTGTGACTGTGGAGCTCAGGACTGTGCACAGACTGTGATTGTGGAGCTCAGGAGCCCTGCAGCACAGCCCTGCACTGTGACTGTGGAGCTCAGGACTGTGCACAGACTGTGATTGTGGAGCTCAGGAGCCCTGCAGCACAGCCCTGCACTGTGATTGTGGAGCTCAGGAGCCCTGCAGCACAGCCCTGCACAGCTCTGCCACAGCAGCACAGGCAGCAGGAGCAGTCATTCCCACGGGAAGGGATCACTCCTCGGAGCAGAGCTCACGCCCGGTGTGCCTGGAGGAACCCCAGTACAGATGGACACACACACACTGAGAGAGGGGAACAGAGCTGTGGCTCAAATAAAGAAAGGCAGCCTGTGTTAGAGTCCCGCATCTGCAAGAAAACTCCCTTCCTGTCCCTCGCAGTCAGCCGAGAGGCTTGGTGCTGCTGCTCCAGCTCACGCTAGCTCTCACAGGAGCACACTCCGGGCCCTTGCTAGAGGAGTGTTTTCTCGGCAGCAGAGGGAAATGTGCGCCTTTGGCAGAAAGAAGCTGCTCTCACCTGAGCTCTGCCCCTGCACACCCCGGGATCTGGCTCTGCTGTCAGACTCAGTGCTGCCCTGGGGAGCACTCCTAGGAACCAGCTCCCCCGGCCCCAGGCAGGTCTCTGGAGCCCCGAATGCCTCGGGGTTAAGTGAAGGGGTTGGGCAAGGTCCCAGTAACAATACACCAGCTTCCCCAGGAGCGAGCGGCTCCCATTGTTTCCTAGTGGCATTTTCCACTCGCTTCCTAAGTGTTTACACACGCCTTGTACCCCTGGGCTCCTCAGGATGGCACAGAGAGCTCCCCAGGAAGCCCCAGAGCTGCAGGGTGACAGGCGACAATGGCTCTGGAGCCAGCCGGGGCTGAGATGCGCGGGGCCGGCGCTCAGAGCCCGCCGGCAATTGAGATAATCCCTAAACAAATAATCACATCCAGCCTTGGTCCTGGGAGCGCTTGGCCTGAGGCTGCCTGAGAGGAGCTGCTGAGGCAGGGAGCATCAGAGAGAGATTTGGGGTGCGGATGGACAGATGGACAGACGGAAGGGGGCTCCTTTGGCTCCCTGGATTCATGAAGCCAGACCCTTTTTTCACTGGGAGAAGTTTACATCCCATGATGGAGCTGAACACAGAGGTTTCATTTTTTCCCCCTCCCTTCAGTGCAGCAGAGGAATTTCTCAAGCACTAACTTTCCTCAGAGAACTCTGTAGCTTGAAAAGGTAGCTACTTCTCTCATGAGCACAGGTGGGATCTGCCTTCTGCCCACACTTAGGGCCAGTGGTGACCCTTGGGGAACCTCTTGGAATCTGAGTTCATGGACAAGAAAGGGAAGGATGAAGGTTAGCCTTATAATAATTTTAAAAGAGGTTTTGAACAGCAGAGCTGGAGCAGCCCTCCTGTGCTCCTGCTCACACAGGGATGGTCTGTGGTGTGTTATTTCCACTGAGAGAAAACAGAAAGGGACCTTGAGGGGAGGGGGGAAGCATCTCTTCATTCAGCATTATGAAGAGAGAATAAAACAATCGTGTTATGGAAATGCATGGCAAAGAGAAATTAAATTATGCTGTAATAAAGGAAATTGAATTAATTGTTTACAAGTAGTTATGATTTATTTTTAATGATAGAAAAGACAATGATCCTGAGTGGAACATACAATCCCATATATATATCAATGTCCAAGTCCTTTTCACACCCTTTCCTATATTTATAATTAAGAAGGAAGTCTTCTAATGACGTGCCTTGGGAAGAATGAGAAATTACTTAGGTGGGTTAAATTGCAGTTTCAAGTCCTCCTGGAAAATTAATTATGATCAGAGGTCATACTCATCAGCAGGCCTGCAGAGAATGAGAGACATTCTTTGGACACATTATCCGTGTGTAAATTCCTTGTGTTTTTGTGTAACCAACATACAGCATATAAATAGAAGGTGACTTCATGTGGGGGGTTTCCTAGGAACTGCTTTTACCCAGGCACTGAGAATTTGCTTTTAAAGATAATGTCAGAGTGTTATTTTTGTTCCATAATGAGCAGAGATCCTGAAATAAGAGTATGACTGCACAGATGGGTGGCTTGGAGTACGTTAATGAAATTAATTGAATTGAATAGGCATTGAATACCATCTTCAAATATAAATAAAAATTAGTACTGGTCTGAGTGAGGTCAGAAAAGCGTCTGAGTGCTGTATCTATGCAAATCTCCCCCCGCTCTGAACACACCTGCACTTCACAGAATCACAGAATCCCAGAATGGTTTGGGTTGGAGGGACCTTAACTCCCATCCAGTGCCACCCCTGCCATGGCAGGGACACCTCCCACTGTCCCAGGCTGCTCCAAGCCCCGTCCAGCCTGGCCTTGGGCACTGCCAGGGATCCAGGGGCAGCCACAGCTGCTCTGGGCACCCTGTGCCCGGGCCTCCCCACCCTCACAGGGAACAATTCCTTCCTGATACCTAACCTAAACCTACTTTCTGTCAGTTCGAAGCCGTTCCCTGTGTCCTGTCACTCCAGGCCCCTGGAAAAAGTCCCTCTCCATCTTTCTTGCAGGCTCCCTTCAGGTGCTGGAAGGCCACAATTAGATCACCCCAAAGACTTCTCCTCTCCAGGCATCCGCTCAGCCAGGAGCATCCTTCAGGAGCTCGTGGCTCCTCATTCACCAGCTCTGAACGTGGAGCACACACTCGATTATCACAGCTGGGTGCATGGTTTATGGAGGGGGAGCTAAATTGTCATTATGGGAAACACTCTGAAGCACTTTAACACTGCCACAGGAGCCCAAACTCCACTGGCTGCTGTGGGTCACTCGAAGTCATTTTAAGGTCCATGATTGACCACTCTGTTTTCATCTCCCAGCCTCATACAAAGGCTTTGAAAACTCTCAGTCTGTTTCCATTTTACCTCTTGGATGCTGAATCTTTTACCTGCAGGAAAGGTTGTGTTTGCTGCTCTTAGGGCATGATGGGTTTTGTAAACTACTCAAAGCCTTCTTGAGAGCTGAGCTTTTCTGGATGAGAGCACAGCCACTGGGAGAAGGTTGATTTCCCCAAAAACGAGTGCCTTTGATCCTCTAACCGAGCATCACCTTGGGAATTGTGACAAAAGCAAACTGACCTTGATGTTGTACATTCCTCACCTTCCTTTTTTCATAGACAGCTGGAAAGACCCACTCACTCTGTTCTCCAGCCTCCAAGATCTGCCTTTCTCCTGCACACACCAGTTAAATTATGGTGCTGTATACCACAGGATATGTATGGTATCTATGTGATAGGGTATCTATGCTTTCTACATATCATGTAAATATTTGGTTCCATATTTGTCTAGAATTTTGTTCCTTGTGTACTCAGCTTGCATTTATCCATTGAGATAACCATTTCCCTTATGTAATAGGTCCTGGAACTCTCACCGTGGTAAGAGGCAAGAAGACAATAATATTTTGACAAACTGAGATTTTCCAACTGAGCGAGCGAGAGCTGGGAACAGGTGAGGCAGAGCTTCCCTCTGGTTTGTCACCTACACTGCAGGGCCCTTGTGGCTAGTGCAGCCTGAAACAGCCCGGCACTGACCCACCTGGGTCACTGCTTTTCCCCTCATGGCTTCTCGCCAGAGTTGCTGAACCCTCTGATTACCAAAAGGGCAAGAAATGGGTGTTCTTTGGGTGGACCCCACCATGCTGGAAGTGGTTCTTTATCTTGGCCCACACAACTGAAATTGCTGCCCTGCTGAGTATACTGGGAATAAAAAGGTTTGAAGCAGGTCCAGTTCTGCTTCCCCAGAAGACGCAGAGCAGAAAGGCCTGAAGAGCCCTGGAGCTGGCATCACTCACCCACTGCAGCCTGGGCTCCACGATGCCACTGTGAGATGAGGTCTGGGAGGGAGGGCAGGCACTGATGGGGGTTTGTGTGGGGGCACTGGCAGTCAGGGCAGAGCCCAGCCCCTCTCCCAGGTCAGTTTGCTGCTCCTGAGCCTGAGACAGCATTAACAACCCAAGCAGCACCAGCGAGATCTATTTGTGCTGTTATTGCAGACAGACTCTGCCCTGGCAGCCTGGAGCAGCTCTGAACTTGTGTCGTTTCAAACACACGTTCTCACTGGGCATGGAGCTGGGCCAGCAACCCCTGCAGGAATGCTGAAGGATTTGGGTACATCCAGGCAGTGTGCCGGGGTCAGCCTGGCTCCTGTGGCTCCTGAAGCCTCTGACGTGGGCAGATGTAATCTGCCTTGTCCTGGAGGTGCCTGCTCACAGGTCACATCTTGTGCGTAACACGAGGTGACAGCTCGAAGGAAGCAGGACGTATCAGTTATCCCAAATCAGCGGATTTCGGTTTTAAAGTTTATAGTGAAAGTTTCCTTTAGGAATACCTCCTTTTTCCCCTCGCTATTTTCATTTGTTAGTGAAAAAAAATTATGTGCTAGGGTCAGCAGTGTACTTGGCACATGTCTGTCCCAAGGAAAAGGCTGGAGCAATTACACATGTCGCCTCTCAGCATGGAAAATACCAGATTACAGCCCAATTCTGACAAGACCCATGTGGCCATGTGGCCACGTTCCTCTGAGTACTCCATCTCTATGGAATATTCCATCTCTGTGGCCAGACTCGTTTATCCTTTAATTTACAGTGCCTATAGCCAACACTAAAGCACTGAAACGTGGCTGAGGTCGAGAAGCACTCTGGGGACACCAAACACCTCAGCCTAAGGCAGGGTGTTGTGACAGCTGCTCATGAGCCCTGGGGACACCCCACATGAGGAGGGGACCCAACACATCACACTGAGGGGCACACAGTGTCCTCCACTGCTGGGAACACCCCACCTTGAGGGGGACACCCCACGCTGAGGAGGGGACCCAACACAACACACTGAGGGGCACACAGTGTCCTAGAGTGCAGGGACCACCCCACATTGAGGGGGACAGCCCACGCTGAGGAGGGAACCCAAAACATCGCACCGAGGGGGCACACAGTGACCTAGAGTGCAGGGACCACCCCACATTGAGGGGGACACCCCATGCTGAGGAAGGCACACACTGCCCGGCACTGCGGGGACAACCCCGTGCCACTCTGGGGTCACACAGTGCCCTACACCGCGGGGACACTCATGATGAGCAGGGGACATCCCCGTGCCACTCTGGGGTCACACAGTGCCCTGCACTGCGGGGACACTCATCCGGAGGAGGGCACCCAGCGCCGCAGCCCGAGGGCGCAGGCATGGCCCGCTCCACACCCGATAAACCCCCGATATTCCCTTAAGCACCCGCAGAGGGTGTCTCTGGGGCGGCAGAGGGGTCCCGCGCCCATCCCCGGGCGGGAATTCCCGGGAAATCCCTGCAGGATTACGGAATCCCGCGGAGAAGCGGGACAGCAGCGCCCGTGTGAGCAATATCGCGAGCAGCCACGAGGTGCCGTCGGTGATGCACGGAAAGCCGGACCCGAATTTTGCCGATTTCGGGGAATTTCGTGCCCCGGAACAAGGCTGGGGAGAGGCGCTGCCCCGCGGCCTCGCTGGGACCGCTTCTGCTTTGCTCGGGTTTGCTTTTCTCCGCCCGGAGCGCTCGGCACACGCAGCCCTGCACGTCCCAGGGCTGCTGAGCGCCTCTGGAGCATCCTCGGCGGCACTGACAGCATCCCCCGGCTTCGGACGGAGCTGCCCACCCCAAACCTGCCTTCCCAAGGAGCTGCCCACCGGGAAACCCCCAAACCTGCCTTCCCAAGGAGCTGCCCACCCCAAACCTGCCTTCCCAAGGAGCTGCCCACCGGGAAACCCAAACCTGCCTTCCCAAGGAGCTGCCCACCCCAAACCTGCCTTCCTAAGGAGCTGCCCACCACAGAAACCCAAACCTGCCTTCCCGGAATTGTCTTCCTTCCTGGAGTTCCAGCCCCAGGTATCCCAGAGCAGGCTGCCTCCCTCCCGTGTCCTGTGCCACCTCCTGCTGTACACATACACCATTGGTTCCCTTTGTTTAGATGGGGTTAAGCACGTTTCCCCCCATGGATACACTTCACTGATGAAATTCCTTGTGATTTCTTCTTTTCTAGAGTGCAGCTGAGGAAGGGGACACGTGCAGAAATGAGCTTGCAAAAGGATGCCAAGGCTAAATGGCACATCTGGGCCCTGAAGAGCAAAGGAGAATCAAAGGAAAAAGAGGGAGGAAAAGAGTTCCAGGGCAAAACTAAAGATAGGTATTGCTGAGCAGAGGAGGCAGGGGGAGGAGTGAAAGCAAAGTAATACATGCTGACAAATCCTGGGATGTTTTGAGGTTGGAAAAAAGGATAAGGTGGCACTTCATGTACCTCATGACAGTGAAATAACCCAAGTGGTAAAGGCATCATCTGGAAGAGATTTTGTGGGTGGTTACAGCAATGTTCGCCTAATAAGAACTCAAAGCAAAATATTCCTAGTAATTGGAGAAAATATATTAAAATTCCTGCTGCAGGAAGGGAGCAAAGACCTCTTCTATATTTGTTTGCACCAATAATTTACATAAGTAGAACTACACTAATATAAAACTTTTAAAGAGAGAACTGGCCTTGTGTTTGGCAGCTTTTTTAAGTTAGATTTTTATGGCTTGGCTAATTGTTCTCCTTCCTATACTCCCCGAAGAATCCTGATTGGCTTCAAGTTAATTTGCTGAAAGCCAGAAATCTAGTAAAAATGTAATTTTACCCTTGCTAACAGCTGGAGAACCGAAATCAATTTCAGCAGCTTGCTGAGTAATGAAATTAGAGGGCTCACGAGTGACAGGAGCCTCCCGTGCCCGAGTTGAAGGGCAGTGCCACGGCTTTGGTTTCAGCCCTGGTGCAGACACCCTCCAGACACCGCTCAGCAGGCAGCACCGAGCTGATCTGCCTAAGCTCACAGGATGCTGCTATTAAAAGAAGAGGCAATGGTGGATCACAGAAAGCCTGGTTTGAACCAAAATCTGAGCTAACACACAAAGGGAGGTGCTCAGTGAGCTCTGATACCTGTGCCTGTCCCTCAGCCTTCTGCACAGCTCTCACCCTGCCAGGAGCTGGGAGCAGGACAGGTTCACTGGGAGAGGTTGTACACTCACCAGTGTCACCTGGGGAGCTGCCAGAGCTGAGTTAGCTGTTTTTAAAGCTGGTGTCTGCATTTCATTTTCACCCAAATCACTTCAGGAGCTGTTGGACACCGTTTAGGAGCTGCTGCACCACCCTTACTCAGAGCTCAGTTCTGCCGCACCTCTGCCTGGAGGAGGAGACCCAAAGGGATGCTGCAAGAGAATTTCACGAGTGAAACAGCCCTCCCAGTCCCCTCCCAGCTGCTCCTGAGCCCCCCGGGGCTGCTGACCCACCACCCTCCACAGCTGGTGAGGAGAAGGGGCTGAATTCCTTAGCAGCAGCCAGCACAGTCTGGGTTATGGGCTTTAAACACACAGAGGGTGAAAAGAACCCATGAGCAAAGACAGAGCTCTCTCCATCACTGCTTAGGGAGCCAATTTTTAAAAACAGACCTAGATTCCTGATGTGCTTGCTACAATGTACATGTAACTCCCCTCAGAGTGGGGAAGGCTGATATTTAAAACTGAAATCTCCATTCTGCAAAACTGTAAGCTGAGCCGAGGGCCTAGAGAGTTAACAAATGCCCTTGGATTGTTCTTGCTGCTGCTGTACTGCTTATCTGGCACCCCCCTCTTTAATCCAGAGGATCCTAAAGCCTCCAGAAGGATGAGCTGAATAACCTCTCAGCATTTGTGGTGGGCAGATGGGTGACAGACCTGGAGGGACCTGCAGGGCTGAGGAGGAGCCCAGCAATGCCTCCAGCACACAGGGAAACAGCTCTGCATGAGCTGCTCCTTTACTGGGTGGGTCTGGTCGTTGGGAAAGGCAGGAGAATACAAAAGGTTTGCCCATAAAGAAAGCCCCAGAGTTCCTCTCCTGCTACCCAGCTCCTCCTGCTCTCCTGGGTTGCACAGAGTCCCCCTGGCACTGCTCACTTTTCCAGGAAAGCAGAGCTCTGGGATTTGCCACTCAGAAGCAAGGACACAGCTTGGGCTCAGCTCAGCTAGGAGGGACTCACATTTTTCAGGGCAGACAGGGTTAGAACAAGGGGGAATGGTTTTCAAATAAAATACGACAGGTTTAGATTAAATACCAGGAAGGAATTGTTCCCTGTGAGGGTGTGAGGCCCTGGCACAGGGTGCCCAGAGCAGCTGTGGCTGCCCCTGGATCCCTGGCAGTGCCCAAGGCCAGGCTGGACAGGGCTTGGAGCAGCTGGGACAGTGGGAGGTGTCCCTGCCATGGCAGGGGTGGCACTAAATGGGATTTAGGATCCCTTCCACCCCAAACCAGCCTGGGACTCTCTGATTCCCCTTCACAACCACCACAGGAACTCAGCTCACACAGGTGACCAAACACATCACTCTGCCATCAGTAACAGGATTGCCAACATAGGGTTGGGTTTATTTTATTCCCCCTGAACAGGATCTATCACATACTTGGTAGTATTGTTCTTACAGATGATTTATTTTGTACTTCTGAAAACTGACTGAGCCTCCTGAGGAATAAGGAGGAAGAAACTGATACTTTGCAAA
>VWZT01008688.1:129830-150754 GCA_013397055.1 Pachycephala philippinensis | reverse complement strand
AAAAAAAAAAAATTGAAATGAAGTGATTTAAAGGCAGAAAGGAAGGCTCAAAGATGATTGCTTTATGCAACCACAGGAAGAATAAAATCAATTAGAGCAAGAGGTTCAAGGACTGGCTTAGGGATTAGAAAATCTGATATTGGAAAGTGGCTGATGAACTTATTTATTCTTTTGTAAGCAGGTTCTGAGTTTGAACCAGACTACTTTATATGGCAGATGATTTATTTATCACCAGCATACAGGAACCTCCTCTCACACCCCCAATTAGTGATGCTGGCAGTGTGTCCCAGGGCCATGATCCTTGCAGGAGAAGGATATTTGTGTATTGGAATCTCCTCCAAACCAATGGGTGGCAGCAGAAATGTTACCTCCAGACAGCTGATTTATGTGGGCGTGGAGCTGCTCATTAAAATCCATAAAGTTGATTAGCAATGTGCAGCTGGCAGGGATTCCCTGAGACCCAGGTGAAACTGCTGGGTAAGAACTGTCTGGCAGCAGCAGAATACAACTGTGTGTTTGTCCATGCCACTGAAAGGCAGGTGAGCAGTGTCATTACAGGGAGAAAACAAAACCTTAAATTCAATGTACGCAGCTGTAAAGACCACAGCACCTTTTCCTCACCCTTTTCCTCAGGATTTAATCAAAACCAGAGCTGGATTAGAAGCAAACTCCTGGCTGAGTGTGCAGGCTTCAAACCAATGTGAGCTAGAAGAGCTCAGAACATTAACTGCATCTCCAGGGCAAGTACCCAAAGGCATTTCTAGCAAAAACCCCAATTCTTTTTACATGCTGGCCACACCAGTTCTCTCCTGCTTTTACTCCTCAGACACAAGAAACAGAGACAAAGGCAACACCAGAGAGAGGGAAATCACCTGAATTTCATCTCTATTTCAATTTCATCCAGGTCCTTACTCA
Organism: Pachycephala philippinensis; assembly: GCA_013397055.1. Classification (NCBI taxonomy): domain Eukaryota; kingdom Metazoa; phylum Chordata; class Aves; order Passeriformes; genus Pachycephala; species Pachycephala philippinensis. The sequence continues at coordinate 149,839 of VWZT01008688.1, read as the reverse complement.
GCTGTACGTGACCTTCCTCCCTGTCCCTCATTCTCACCTAAATGAGATGTTTTCCTCGTTTGCAGAGCAATTGGATTCTTAAATCCTCTGAGCTCATCTCCTGGCACTGGAGCACACAGCAGCAGGAGCTTTAGGCTCCTCAGAGGTTCAGACACAACATAAAGGTAGCAGAGGCACAAGGATGCAGCTTCCTGAGCTGCCTGGGGTACCGAGCATCTCCTCAGGGAGTGCTGCTGCAGGGGACAGGCAGGAGGCAAACAAGGATCTCTCTGCACAGAAAAGCTCCAGAATCAGTTAGAAACCGGTTTAGGATGAGGTGCACGAGCACCTTCAGCGTTTAGGGACAATCCAGTTTCCCCCTCAGCTGAGGCATGAAGTTACACATAGGCTGCAGCACTTTCAAACTACCGGTTTCCTCTGAAGTTAAGTAAGCAAAACCTGAATGCTGAAATTATTCAAAGAAGGATTTTTCTAGAACTCTTTTATTATTTAAAATAATTCTCTTTTTTTTTTTTCTGGAGAAAAAATAGGAGTGAAACGTAATAAACCACAAAATAAACCACAAAAACCCCACAACAACAACAAAACAAACAGAAAAAAATCCACTCACAAAATAACCACAAACCCCAAACCAAACCAACCAACCAACCAACCAAATCAAACCCACAAAACCAAACATATCACACACACACAAACCCCAAAACCCAACCCATCCTCACCCTAAAAAACCCCCAAACCAAAATACACCCCCAAAATGAAACCAAGCCAGACAATTCTCACAGCAGGCAGTGGCAGTAATTGCACAGGTGAGCCACTTGAGGCTAAGGGTAAAACCAAGTAGAACAGAACAGGAGTAACAAATCAAATAAATCAAATCCCAAGAAGTTTGTAGGTGTTTATTATTTTTAAAGGGTACAATGCACTCCCATATCTCCATAAGACAAACCACCATGCCCTGTATTTATATAACATTTTCATTCTTTGCAGGCAAGAACCTCCTGCAAAAGCTGGGGACATTTTCCCAGGCTAATCCAAGCCACCTCAGCATTTGTATTCCAGGTTTTTCAGCATTGATGCAGGCGTATTTATTTATTTTTAACACTAAAAAAATAATTAAGGTAGAAGGTTGACATCCTGGCTCACAGCCCAGAGGTCTTAAAAATGTTTAAAAACAAGAACCCCTTGAGACTGTAGGTTATAAGAATGTACAAATACAGAAGTTTACAAAAGAAATGGAAATCTAAGAGGCCATTCTGCAGAAATTTTTATTCATATTTTTCTCTTGGGCAGGGTCTCCATCCTGCCCAACAGTGCAGATTCTCTTGGAGGATTCCTTTTGGCAAAACATCCTGCAGAGAAGTGTGAAGCAGCTACTGGCAAACAACAAATTCTCCTCCTTTTGATTTACTGTGGAGGTGGGCCTGTGTGGGATTTACAAACCTTGTAAACTCTGGATTTATGGGCAACATAGGTTGTAAATGGGCACAGTGCTTTGGTGAACATTTACTTTTTATATTCATTGTGATTCAAGCATGATTTAATATGCATATTTGCAAAGTTTCCAAGAGGAAGTTGGATTAATTTTGCTCCATTTGTGATTCTCTGCATCACTCACTCCAGCAGCCCAGCCTTTGCCAAATTTTAATCTGCCTGGGATTTTTAGAAATAAGTGTTGAATAAATAAGTAACTCGCTAATCAGATGGGTTGGCCAACATCCCAAGGCACAATTAACCTGCCTCAGCCAGAGCTGGGAGTGCTGAGCTCTGTTCTGCATTGCTCAGGAGGAAGGAAGCCAAACTCCCCTCAGGAACACCTTTCACCAATGAGATTTTTAGGTGGCTCTAGTTTAATATAAATTCCTCCTGGTCTGTGCAGAAAAATAGGTGTGCCCTGTGCCTCCCCGTGTCTCAGAGGAGCAGGGATCCCAACCCACCCTTGCTCCTTACAACACACGTTCAGTTTGGCTTTTCTTTGGGAAAGATGCTGCACTCTGCCTCCTGGGGAGGGTCCCTGCAGGGAGAGACCCCTGGGCCTGCACAGAAAGTCCAGCTCAGGAGGAGATAAATGGGTCACAAAAAAGCAGTGTCCAGCAGGAAATACACACACAGAGGGATCAGGACCTCACACCAAACCCGAGGATTAAGGTTTCACCTGTGCAGCCATCCCAAAGGGTTTTGTGGTGACAGGCACAGAGGTACCACTCAAACCTGCAGCGTGTGTTTGGTTTTTACAATCTCTGCTGCAGTTACACTCACAGGTTTGATGCCCTCTGTATAAGGCTGATAAACACAAAAAATAACATTTTCTGAACAAAAAGCAGTTGTGATGGAATTGTTATTTAGAGCACATTTCTACAGAGATAAATACAGATCTACTGACAGTAGTCACATCAGACTACTGCTGCACAGGGGACTAAAATTTTTTTCCTTTACAGTTCATTACAATCATATACAGGAAACACGTCGATTTTCTCTGAAAGAGTGGGAATTTTGAAAAGCCCCGCGGCAGAGTGCCCAGCTGAGGGAGCCTGTGCAATCCCTGTGTGAGGCAGCAGTGGAGCAGAGCTGGGCACTAGGTGGTGGTCATGGAACACCAGAGAGCTGAGCTGGGCACTGGGTGGTGGTCATGGAGCACCAGAGAGCTGAGCTGGGCACTGGGTGGTGGTCATGGAGCACCAGAGAGCTGCAGCTGGGCACTGGGTGGTGGTCATGGAGCACCAGAGAGCTGCAGCTGGGCAGTGCTGAGCTCAAGGGACAGGGAGAGGAGCAGAAATGATGAACACTTAAGGGATGAGCTGCTCCGTACAGATTTCAGCGTTCGTGGGGCACACTGGGGAGTTCATCCCCCCAGGGCTGTGCACACACGGCTCTCACAGCTCTGGTGGGCAGGAGGGGCTCCAGGAGGGACCCAGGGACAGCAGTCAGTGTGTGCAGGGAGGGCAGGAATTGCTCTGAGCATCTCTAAGCCCCTCTCTGACCATCACAGCAATGCTGGGAGTGGGGCTGAGGGAAGAAGGCAGGGCCTTCCCCCTGCCCCAGGGGTCTGTGTCTGCTGGATGTGATGGTGGCAGGGTGCTGGCACCCGAACAAGGGTTATTCAGAGTGGGAACTCTCCGTCTCCCAGCCAAACTTACACAAACTGCAGGTTAATGTTTTCCCAGAGTCTCTGGTTTAGGAGGCAACAGACTCAGATTTTCACAGCATCCCTCAGAGGTTTGTTCAGAGTAGAGAACTATGCTGCTTTGTCAGGTAGAAAATGATTTTTCCACCATTGGTTATTTCTCACTGCAACTGTGGGTTTTTTAAGACTTACATTCTAGACCACACGTACCAGCAAGCCCTTAAAAGAGCCCTGTGTTGCTTTCCTGTTTCTAGAAGCTACGTGTTTTTAAAACAATGCTTCTCCCTAACTCCTTTGGGCAATCAGTCCAAGAAAGGTGAGGGTAGGGCTGGGAGCAATGCAGTGAGGCTGCAGCATGGAGTTAAACAGCAAAAGCAATCTGTTTGGCTTGATTTAAACCTCAGCCCTCACATCAGAGACTGCAATAAAGCTGAAGGTCACGAGCTGATGAGCCCTGCTGAAGGACAGCCCGAGCCCTGTCTGTGACACTCCAGCAGGGTTCCAGCAGCAGAGTGGTGCTGCAGCTGGGCCATCCATCCCCACCCCAGCCTCCGGTAATTCCAGTGATGGAGACAGGAACACCACCAGACTGAGAGATGCGCCCTCAGTGCTGTATTTCAGCCCACTCTGTTTCCTTCCCTTCCCTTTGTGTAATTAATATGTTGTTTCTCAGCCTTACTCACAGTGCCCCCCCTGCAGAAGCTTCCCCTTCCCAGCCACCTGCCCACTGTGGCCAGCTGAGAAGGCAGCAGACATCTGGATGTCTCAGAGCCCAGAAGCCTTTTCAGCACAGCATTTTCCACACCCTCGGAGCCCGTCTCCTGATGAAGGGAATTGTGGAGCAGCAGGAGCAGTAATGGGAGTAACAGGGTAGTGCAGAGCTGACTGTGGCACTCAGGGACTGTGACACTGCCTGACAGTGATTGATTAAGAGGTTCAAACTCCGACTGTGGCACTTGGCTGTTAAGAATAAAAGGAACTTTCTCTCCTCGCTCACACACATCCATCACGGGCAGACAGGCGTCAGCTTCTCCTGTAATGACTGCGGCTTCTTTTGTGAGAGGCAGGCACGAGATGGAAATTCAGTTCCTTCTGTGATTCCAAAAGCATTTTAATTCATCAACTTTTCTGAAAGGATCTTTAAAGAAGAAATAACACTTTTTGGTAACACAGCTGGGTTTCAGCATGTTCAGCATCTCAGCTATCAAAGGCTCTTCCTCGTTTGGCTGAGACCCTGGCCAGAGGTTTTGATGAGAATGGCTGGGTGTTGTTCCCATGAGGATGCAGCAGTGCCCAGGGCAGGGCAGCCACCAGCACCCACCAAAATGCAGCATCTGGAGCGTGTCTGCCAGGTTCAGAACATTCCAAAGCCCTGCCTAGAACAGAGAACACGTATGGATGCTGTGAAGGGCATCTCTGTGGGATCAGCTTGTGCATTACAGGGTGCTCTCACGTTTCTGTGCTGTCCCATGGGTGCAGCTCCAGCTGTTTGGGTTCAGGACTGACCCTGATGGCAGCTGTGTGATCCAGGGCCTGGCTAATGCCAGTGAGAAAGGCCTGTGATCACAGAATCTCAGAGTGGTTTGGGCTGGAAGGGACCTTAAATCCCATTCAGTGCCACCCCTGCCAGTGCCACCACCTTCCACTGTCCCAGGGTGCTCCAAGCCCATCCAGCCTGGCCTTGGACACTGCCATGGATCCAGGGGCATCTTAAAAAAGATATAAATGGGCTCCCCTGCTTTTGTCTTCTCCTTTAGCCTCAGGGCACCCTCATGCCAGCAGTTCCTCCCTGGACACTGCTGTGGCCACGGGCTGCTGTGTGAAGATGCCTGAAAACTTCATCAAGATGTCAAGTCACAAAATGAATCAAGAGCAACAGGCCCATCCAAGCTGCTGGAAAACAAGGATTATCTTTAGGAATAATGACAATACCACAAATCTCTGAAGAGGTAATTGTCCTTAGGAAGGCAATACTACAAAGTCATTTAAAACTGCAATTTGAAAGTGTAAAATAGAGACAGCGAGTATGACAGCACAAAGACCAACTCAGCTCCACATTTAAAGCAGCAAATTATCAGATGAACCATTCACTGCCTGGGCTGGCTCATGTGCAAGTGATTTGCTGAACCATTTCTCTTGGTGTCTTGGCTTTGCCATGGAGAACCATATTACAGTTCCCAGCACTGATCTCTCTTGTTCAGATCATAAAACAACTTGGGGTTTTGTAAATTAGTTTCACATTTCCCTCAGCTGCATTTAGCTCCAGTTTGCTTTGATCTCTCTTGCTCAATCCCAACTTTGGCCTATCTTCAAAAAAAATGAAGAATTTACATTATGGTCAAATTAAGGCCCATTCAAACATTTGCCATTTTGAGACGCTTATTTGGCTTTCCAAAAACAGCAAAATCTTCAACACAAGTTTCAGGAGGATCTCATCCATCCAGGATACTTCCAAACCCCATCAGCCTCCCCGGAGTGCTGCCACAGCACCCCAGTAGGATGATGGCTACAGAAAAAAGCTAATTAAGGCTACGATCACCTGCAACATCACTTGCTTAGTTCCCCACCTCATCCTCCTCATCTCTGCTTTCACTCTGTCTCCTCCACTTGCTGTGCCTGTGTGTGCTCCAGCTCTGTCCCAAGTGCTCAGCCAGTGTCACATCACTGCTGTCACCCCCCCTCAGTGCTCTAAAATGCTGTGGCTGCACTGGAGAGCACAGGATCTTCTCTACAAGTGAAAATGGAAGCTCCCCAAAGCCAAGCATTGCTCCATTCAGACCTTCATTAGCCTCAGATCAAATACTGTACAAATGCAGACATCAGCTAACAGCACTTGAACAATTAATTTATTTGCCAAGTTTTTTTTGTACTAATGACCTACCCAAACAGGTGCCAGCAGCTTTGATTATTCCCAAGACACACACGTTGCTCTGGTTCTCCGACAAGATGAGCATAACTTTTAATATTCTTGATCAAAACAGACTTCAAAAGTAGAATTAAAAGTCACCGTTTGCTGTGCTCACCCTCCCAAGTTAAAATGAGCCTGCACCCACAGCAACAAACCCGTAATGCCTCTCTGTTCATACAGGGGAAACACAAAGGGGTGTGAGCACAGCCAGAGCTAATCCATTCACAAAGCTGAACAGCTCTCTGCAGAAGGCTTTTTTGGAGTAGTCAATCAGCGCAGACAGCTCGGATGCTTTCCTCTTCAAAGCACGGCAGCCTTTCATGTAGGCTGCCTTTGTGCACAGGGAGAGTATTTTTAGCAGTGCATTGAATGGTTTGACATTGAGAGAGCTGAGGGACATTGTCGTACTGCGAAAACTTGGATTGTTAATTCTTGTTCTGAGGACTTTCTGGGCCCAGAGAACAGCCTGGAAGCATTCAGAGCCGCTATAATTATTCCCATTTCTACACCATGCGTTCAAAAGAAACTCCTGTACTCTCATATCATTGTGCAGTCCTCCCAGCGACTGCTGAAATATTCCTGTGTGAACAGCCCTCCCCCTGTTTCAGACTCAGGATTTAGGTAGACACAAGGTCAAGGACATTGGAACGGATGTGAAGGAATCTTCCCTGGGACTGATGCTTTGGTAGATGTAAAACACAAATAGAAGCACATGTATTTGCAAATGCAACCCAGTTTCCCAGGGAATAGAGAGCCAGGACAGCAGCTGCATCCTTATGGCACTTACAGCCTCAGGAACAGGAGATTTCAGGAGTAAAAGGGGTTTCCACAGAAAATCTCTTCTGTGGTCATTCCTGTTGCAGGAAACAAACCTTTGGAGCCATAACACCCAACTCGATCTAATCCAGGCAAGAGCCTGCCCCATCCCAGCACCCCCGAGAGGGGGAACACGGGAAGGTGAAGGGTGGTGGTGTCACTGTCCCTGCTGGGCACAGCTGCCCTGTGCCCTGTACCAGTGACAGGGACCCCAGGTGCCCAGGGGCAAAGCTGCAAACTTTGTTTTATGTGTTTATGTTACTGCAGACTAGAAAGGAGAGACCAGGTCGATATAAACACCTATAATCACAAAACTGTGTTTTCACATGCACTACAAAAGTTTTGAGTCATCACATTGACATTCTGCCATTGCAAGGGCTGAGTTCTGTGCTGAGGGAATTAGGAGACAAGAGTTATCTGTGTCATATAAAACAGATCTGTGCCATTGCTTGCTGCTACATGATGAGAACCTGCAGTCCTTAAACTATTCAAAGCACAACATCCTTTATGTCTAACTGAAAAGTATGATAACTAGTCAATGTGCACAGCCTTTCATCAGCCAGAAGTCTTAAATTATGACTGGTATTAATTGTATATAATTGAAATTATAAACTCCCCAAGATAAATCATATCTCACTTGTAAATCTTACAAATATTTTTCCCCAACAATTATAAATAAGTTCTCATTCATAAGCATTTACAGATTAAGGCAGAGCTGTGGATGTAATTTCTTTGCAAATGAAGCTCTGTCAATGTCACTGCTATTCATAAATCTCCAGGCTCCATATTTTTTTAATGAAGTGTAACAGGTTATGAATCAAGGCAAATTTTTATTGTTTGGTGGATAAGCCTTAAGAATCAGAAACAGGTTTTATAATCTAATTTCCCCAGAGATTATGTAACAAAAGTGATAAACTTACAGTTAGTACAGCAATGGTTTTGACAGCTATGACTTTTTCCCCAGAAGAAAGTAATTTGAATTTAGATTAAGACACATCACTATATCTTTCCTTATAAACTGTTGGATTAAGTTTTTGATCACTCTGTGTGCACATTTGACTGAGTGAACCAAAATGTGGAAATTAAAAATGCAGGAAGGGAGCAGCTCCCGCATTCCATTGACCTTTATATTAGTTAAGCATTTGAATTTTAATATATGTATGATACATACTTTAATTAAAGTGTAAATCAGAACTCTGACTCCCTCAGATTTATGAGCCGTGTATCACCAAAGCTCCATTCAACCTTTCCTCCAGCAGCTCCTTCATGGCACAGCCCTGCTGCTGTGAGACACCAGAGCTGATAGCAAAAGCACCTGTAGGTTAAAGGGGACAACTTCTGCCCAGTTATCTTTGGCTTTAATTTAAATTTGAATATGAAGGCAATCAGAAGAAAATATTGAGAGAGAAAAAAATTCAAGCTGGCTGTGCAAATTAATAGAGACAGAGGAGTAAAAGTCTCTTTCTGCTTGTACCTAATAATTTTATAGCAGAGCCTGTCTGGATTATCCCCCAGCCAAACACAGAATCACAGAATCACCAAGGTCAGAAAGGACTTTTAAGACCATTAAATCCAACCTCCAGCCCAGCACCACCACCCTGCTCACCACTAAACCACGTCCCAAGGTGCCACAGCCACACGTGTTTTGGAACCCTTCCAGGGGTGAGGGCTCCGCCACTGCCCTGGGCAGCCTGTTCCCATGCTGGACCAGGTTTTCCATGAGGAAATTTTGATGAGCACATCCATGTAAAGAGTTCACACAACTCTCAGTGCTATGAATAAATATATTGAGATAATAGGGGGTCTGCTGGCTTCCCTGCTGCCGTGGAAGGGAAAGGGTGAACTCCTGCTTTCAACACCATTCCAGTTTCCTTTTTTTTTTTAGTTCCATTTTCTTCAACACCATTCCATTTCCCTATTCAGAAAAAAATGAACAAAACCCCTAAAAATAACCCACACCCTACTCCCCCCTTCCCAAACCAAAAACACTCCCTCAGCACAAACTCCTGTGAAGTACGTGATGCTCAGAAACCTGCCTACGTACATTTTTTATAGAAGTGGAACACAACAAGCACATCTTTCACAAATAACCACTCTGGAGGATGTTAAAAAAATAATAGTTCCTCAGATTGGCTGTTTATTCCTTTTACAGTAAGTTGTGTATTTATAGTAGCTGAACTACGTTCATCACAATTGCCATTACTCAGTCCAGCGTGGTCCCTTCCTCTCCTACCTCTTGTCGTACTGCACAGTTCTCAAAGATGCTAAAAAAAACCCCTCTGGTGGAAGAAATCTTATTCTGAATTGCTTTTGACTTTCATTAGATCACTCACACGAATAAATGAGTTCTAGAACACCAGTTTGGATGGAAGGCTTCCAACAAATCGGTTTCTTGTTGGGATCACACTTCTCAAGGAGGCACTGAGTCTTGCACAGGATGGAGCACCCTGTCACCCTGCTGCTCCCAAAGACAGGGATGCACGGCTTAGCCCCAGTCTGAAAGCCCCAGGAGGAGCTGTGTTGTGTCTGGAAAGCAAGATCACACCAGAAATTAATCTCTGCCTGGAAAATTGCTGGAAGATTGCTTAGCTCCAAAAGAAACCCTGAAGGTGTGAGGTCTGATGCTGGTGGTACTTTTTTCCTGTGTGAGACAGTGGTACCCAGCATCTTTCTGACTCTTTCTGCTGCTGAATGAATGTAGTGCTGTGAACTTTATCTGGGTTTAGATCAGCTGATGCTCTTCTTTAAAAAGAGTCCTTTATCCTCTGAAGCTGGGAAACAGTTCTTGCAAGGATTCATCACGAATGACAAAGCCTTTAACAATGCTGTTCTCATTCTGGCCTATCTATAACTCTTAGATGTTGTTTCCCCTCGGAACAATGCTATCTGAGCAGAGCAGGATGGTTTGTGGGTGCAGATGGAGAGGCTGAGGCTCCCAGCCCCTCTGCTCCCTGCCTGCTCCTGCCTCAGCCGTGGCATGGGCACAGGGAAGGGACAAACATCCAGAACTTTGGGAGTGAAGGGAACCTAGGGAAATGAGAGGCTACCCAGTTGCATTAATTCCTGCCATAACTGGAGGCAGTGGCCATCAGCCTCTCCTCTGTTTTGACCTGTAAAACTCAAACCATTGGCACAGCCAGAGGGAACACCGAAACCCAGCGGGGAATGGGCGCTGTGATGTCCTTGTCCCACTGCACAGCCCGTGGCACCCTGTGAGAACACCCCCAGCTGCCCACAGCCTGTGCCCAGGGCCAGAGCAGCACCAGGAGCTCTGCAGAGGCAGGCTGAGCACCAGTTTCTGCAGTGAGATAATTAACCAAGGTCACTGTGGGATAACTCTGCAAAGGCACTGAATACAGCAGGGAGGAGCTGGGCTCAGGGCGAGTGGTGCTGGCACCCTGTGAGCCTGGCTGAGAACTGGCTGGGGCTGCAGCCAGAAAAGGTGAAGGGCTGCAGGTGTGGGATGCAGTTCCTGTGAAAGTGCTGTGGTAAGAGAACTGCTAATTAATTCAATACCAAAATACTCGCTTAGGTAGAAGGCTGCTTCTGAAACTCACGCAGATTGAAACAGCAAAACTGCAGCTCCGACGCTGCTCTGAGGTTTCCTTTCCTGAGAGACTCCAAAGATGTGAATCTTCACAAGGGAGTGAGAGAACTGCAAACCAGCTCCCTCTCAGCCATCTGTGGTGGGACCCCCACTCAGCCCACGCAGCAGAGCTCCCACCCCTGTCCTCACAGCAAACTTATCTCTAGAACTGTCCTGAGACCCATTCCCCTGCTCTGCCTCGGCCAGAGCCCGCCAGATTCCCACTGCAGGGAGCAGAAATGCATTCCCCTCACACATCTGAGGGGTAAAGAGCACACGTACCACTGCCTCTGGGGAATGGAAAATAAATTGAGGAGCACTGGCGTGCTCAGAGCCTCGGAGCAGCTGCATCACTTTATACAACAGGTTGTGCTTGTCTCTGGCAGCTTGACCTTGACTAGCAAGGCAAAGTCATCTTTTCCCTGAAGGCTGCTTTCCTTGGGCAGATTGGTCCCTTCCCTGCTGCCAAGGATATCTTTCATTCCCACTCATCCTGCCCCATCTCCCTCCCAGCTGTGGCTGCTGTTTGTTCCTTCCCAGTTACCTTAATCCAGTTTTGTCCTGGGACAGACTGAGAGCACACTGCTGCACCATCGCCCTTCAGGAGCTCACACAAAGCAAGAAAAGGGGTTCCTTCCCAGGTTAGCTCTTCTTTCCCTGTGCTGCTGCAGAAGTACAGGCAGAGTTTAAATGGGTTGTTATTCCTTCCATTTCACACAGGAAGGGAGGAAGCTCTGGAGCAGGGATGGTGCCCCGGGGTCCTGGGGATCCAGGAAAGCTCATCTGAGCTGAGCAGCACAGGGGGCTGGGCTCAGAGGGGCCACAGGAGCACCTCAGAGTGCTGAAACCCAGCAAACACAGAAGGCTTTTGTCAGTTTTCCACTTTACTCCCTGTTAATGCTTCACCCAAAGATGAGCTCTTCAGAAGTTAATGGAAAACCTCTAGCCAGCACTGAATTCTTCCTGCCAGTTTTTGATGAAGAAAATCCCTAAGGCTATAATTTCAATCAATCTGTTTGGATATACATTTTTATTCCTCATTACTATTACTTCTGCTTATATAGTAGAGAAATAATGTAAGATTCAACTGTCCCATGGTGAAGTAATTCTCTAGCTTAACATCCAGCCTGAATGCATTTCACCTGTACAAGGTGGAAGAACATTATATTTCACAATTTGTCTGAAGCAGTGATGCTGATGGGCCTGACAGGCAGTGAACAGTTTTCAGTCTGAACATTTTACCTGATTTAAGCAATAAATAAATAAATAAAATCTTGAAAATATTCTACAACCATAAGCCAGCTAAGGATACCTTCTGGAAGAAACCCAAACCTTGTGAGCATCTTATTCCCAATCTGGTCTGACAATCCTCTACATAAATAGCAAATAAACACAATTACTGCCTTAACAATAACCACACGGCTAAGGGAGACCAAAATGAGGGGGAAAAAAGATGCAGTTGTGTTCTTTCCTTACTTATTCCTTAAAAGAAAACGAGCAGCATCTCTTCCCTTGTCTTTCTGCCCATCTGTTTTGAAATGCCCCACCAAAGCTGCTGATTGTCCTTGGGAGCACTTTCCCACTGCACCCTTGCTTTGGCTCTCAACAGCTTTGGGAGAGCCCAACACCAAAATCAAAGTGGAGAGAGGAGGGCTGAGCCCAGAGCCCCTGTGAGGCTCCCAGTTGCTTCAGCAAGCCCAACAGTACTCCTAGGACTCAGGTTTTGCACAAACTTATTTAGTAACATCCCAGTGTACAGCTTACATGAAGTTAGGGCTTGAATATTTCTCAGTTCTTCTGCAAATAAATCATTATCTCTGTACCCATCATTTACCAGCCCATCTCTGCCTGTTCTAATGAGCAACACATTGCATTTATCACCCCCTCTGTCATCATTTATCATGGTGTAGCCCATTAAAATCCTTGAACAAACCTCTCCCTGCACTGAGGAGCTGCAGGATTTGACCCACTTAAAATTAATAAGAGACAGATTCTTTCTGAAGTCTCTCTGATGTTAGTAATTCACATGGATTTCTTTTTTTAGATTAGGTATTATTGCCTGGCATTGAAGGCTCAGATAATTAAGTAGATTTATATTTATATTGTCTTATTATTTACTCATGTCTGTTACTTAAAACCAAATAACAAACAATGACATTATTACTCAAATGCTTAGGATATCCATAATTGAAATCCGGATCCAGTGCAAATGACTGCTTATTGTGACCTGATGGATAAATAAACATTCCTCAGTCAAAGCAATGAGGACAGCAAATAAATAACAAACCCTTGCTCTCTTCATCCTGTGTCACATGGCCAGGACATTCAGCCTTGCCTTAAAGGTGGGAAGATGCAGACATCAATATCAGGGATGGGAAAGCACAAGTTAGAAAGTCAAATCTGGACATGGAGGTCTTGGGATACAAGCAAGACAAGGTTTGAGGGAAGAGATAACATCTTTATTGCACAGAGGGGTAGAATGGTGAAAAGAAATAAGCATTCAGACTCAAAATGCTTTTTCAGTTTGCGTGCTGTAAAGCTTGTCTGCTTTTCCAAGTATATCATTATGTCTCAGGAGCGATATTATCTCTTCCTGCAGACTGGAGAGTGCTTAAAATGTCAGCTCTTCTTGGAGATGTCTGCTTTGCACCTTCCATCTGTTCCCAGGGACCAAGCTGCTGTCCATCTCTGCTTCCCACCCCTCCCACAGCAACGTGGGAAAAGGTATGCTTCACTAGAGGAGGGTTTCCAAATAAAACATGTCTTTTAGATGAATATTAACCTCATTTCCATACCTAAAGCTGTTGGCAGAGACCACAGAGCATGGGTATTATATGCCTGCCATGTGAAATACTATTTATAGGAGCCAGCTCTCAGAGTAGGCACAAGAAAAAGTTACCAGTTGTTTCAGTGCAATATGTGTACAGCAAAATTAGTCTAAAATCCATAAGAAAAACCTTTTACTGGGAAGAATAAAGAGTTAAGAAGAAAAGAGTTGGTGTAACAAAATTGGTTTGAGTTCTTTCTAAAAAGAAATAAGAAAAACCGAAGCAAACAGGGAATAGCCTAAACTCATATCATAGATGATCAGGTAGCATTTATTTTTATTAGAACTGGACCAAAAAAAATCAGGCTTGTGTGTTCATGCAGTGTGGGCTGGGGATGGTATATTCCCCATTTTTGAGAGGACAGAAAGGTAGCGTTTAGCTGATTTGCCCAGTCACAGCCCATCCACACCAGCACATGGAATCAAACCTTGCTCCTTTCCCAAGGAGGTGCCCATCCCACTGTCCCCTGGACAGAGCAGCCCCAAAAAGGGCCAAAGCCAGAGCCAAAGCCAAACCAGGTGCAGTCCCACCATGGGTTTGGTGAGGGCAGAAGGGAGGAGTGTGAAGCCTTTTGGCCAACGAGGCACCTTTCACACCCAAACCATCCTGTAGCTTTGTGCCAGGGCGAGGTGGCCTTACCCAGACCCAATTCCCGTCCCCAGGAACCCATTCATACATTTATACACTGCTCAGGTGGTGCCTGGAGGCCTCAGCATCGATGGAAATGAGTCCTGGGGATCAGTTCCCAGTTCTGTGCCAGCACAACCACCCCCAAACACGGGGGACAGCCAAACACAGGACACTGCACTCCCAGGAGAGACCCCAGCCTCCTGCGGGCACAGAGGGCAGGAGATGCCACCTGGGGCAGCCCAGCCTCTGTCCCCCGGGCCCTGGGCAGTGACAGCCACACGGAGCCCAGCACCATCCTCCCCCTCTTCTGGCTCCTTCCTCAGCATTATGTCAGCCTGTGCTACACCACCGGAGCCAGCCTGCTCCCCCGTCAGAGCCCTGCACTCATAAACCCAAAAATACCCCTCCCTTCTGTTCCTGCCAGCTCCCAGCCAGGGCAGTTCTGCTCTGCTCTGGTTTTAAGCCATTCTCCTGCCACGCTGCCACGACTTCGTGTGAGTCCATGGACTCACCAAGAGCCCGGACCTGAACTGCATCCCCTGGCCCACAGCACTCATGGATTGAGGGACGTGATTCCTGAGCTCCTCAAATGGTGTTTTTCAGCCCTTCCTGAGGCCCCAAAGCCCCATGTGTCCCGGTGTGCCACGCTGGCACCGCGTGGGGAAGGGCTCACCCCTGCTGAGGGACGGGCACTGCTCCTCGCCGTGCCTGGGAAACAGCACAGCAGCAGCCGTGGAACTGCCTGAGGTGTGCTACTTCCCTGATGGCTACTAATTAAAAGTACATTATGAACCATTCCGTTTATTGGTGTAGGGTTCTTAAAATTTTGCACTGTTAAGGGCAGTTTTAAACATTTATTATGCCTGCCAGCATTAGCTGACAGCACGGCTGGGATCACTGCAGCTTGCTCAGTTGTTGCTTTTACCAACTGCTTTTAAAAGAAAGTCTTCATTTTTCCTTGTGTGACCCTCCCCTCCATTTCCCCCTTTCCCCCTCTTTGTTCCCCTTTTAATGTGGTTCCTACATTTATGGTGGTCCTCTCTGGCAAACTGGTAATGATCCGGTGAACAATCCCAAGGAGCAATTTTTCCTCCCCTGCCATCCTTCCGCACACCAAGGAAAACCAAGACCAAGGGTTCTTGGACATCCAACCTGTTGCCAGGTGTTTCTGCTCTTCCCCTTTTTGAGGCAGAAATACTGCATTATTTCCTCCCTGTTATGGGTTTGTTGATGTCAGCAGTAACATCAGATGTGACTTTGCCCTGTGCTTTCCCAGGATATCCATAGGGAATGTTGTTGTTCACACGTGCAAAAGCAGGTCACAGACTTTAGTTGGGTACTAAACCCAACTGAAATTGAGTCAGGCCTTCAAAACAAACTTCCTCCATACTCAAAGTAAAACACTGAGCTACCTTGAATCATTAAGACTATTTAATGCCACCTTGCCTTCCAATAAATACGTACTAACAATTTCAGACACTCTCCCCCTTTTGTTCCGAGTCAAGGAGCTGTTTGTTGTTTCCAAGATCGTCCTTCAGTACAAGAATGCAGGACAGTAGTCATTTCCCCGGGAAGCTCATAAAAATCCTTTTTCAGTATATTCCAGAACACTATTCCAAGAAATAAAAAGCGAATTAGAGCACCCACCTCCCATATTTCTGGGAGTATTTATATGTATTATGGATCTTGAGATGATTAAATGCCACTGAGTAAGCAAGGAGACTTTTACCAAAGAAAACCCCAAGCTTTGTTTAAAATAATACGTTCTCTTTCACCTCAGCATCCAGCTACAAAGTGCGGGTTACCTAAGACACCTTTGGTGTTTCTGTGAAGATGACAAGGAGTCTGTGCTGCACACAGGCTGTCCAGCACCCTCCTCCCGTGGCACTGACCATCCCAGCCCCAGTTCTCCCTGGGAATTCCAGCCCTCGGAGCAATTGCGGCGAGCTCCTGGCCCTTTGCCACTCAGTCCGGGATATTCTTGGCAGCAGTGATAAGGGCACTTGTTCCAAAAAAGGAGAAATCTAGAAACTGGTTTGTCTCGGCGCTCTTGGAGCCAAGCAAATCCGCCAAAGCTCGCGGGGCCGGACACAGGCGGGGGGAAAAACACCCACAAAAAATCCCAAAGAAGCAAGAGTGAACTTCTGACTGTCTGTCTCTCCAGCACCAGCCAAATCTCATTAGAGAGCCACGATGATGAAATACATTGACAGTAAGTGCAACAGACTTGATGAAAGACCTTAAAATGTTTATGCGAATCCAAAGTTTCAGCTTCACGTTCCATACAAGCTTTCCAAACAAGAACAGTGCCAGAAAGCATGGAAGAATGATCTTAACTTTTACCTTTATAAAAAAATTCAAACAAAATATCAAGCAAAAAACCCAAGCACCAAACCCCAGGTTTCCATTTTTTCTCACCACCTACATATTTTGCAGGACAGGCAAAAAAAAGGCTTTCCTCAGTTTGCTTGTGAGACAAACCTGTGTTGGAGCTACGAGCTCCTCCAGAGTCTGGAGAAACAACGTGGAGCAGCTGGTGCCCGATTTACACCACGGAGGAACCACCCCAGCACCTTCAGTTACTCCACACCTACCACAGAGGCACCCCCGTGCAGAGACTGAACAGTTCAGCACTTTGGAAACAAAAGAAAACCCCCAAGAAAGCTCCAGTCCCAGTTCTCCAAACATCTATTATTTAGTCTGACTGCCCCCGCTCTATTTCCTCCACTTTGATCAACTAATGACCAAGAAAAGCAATTACCAGCATAAGGAAAATATATTCCTGGTATCTTTGAACTGCTGTGGCAAGTGTAAATGCATTCCTTTCGTGAGAACAGAGGAAATGTTTCTTCAGTGGCTAAGATGAGAAATGAGGGGGAAACAAGTAGGAGGAGGTAGGGGAGAGACTATTATTTTATTAACTAATTAGATCAGCGTTGAAAGAAAATGAGCCTGCAAATCTCTGCATTATTGATTGTGAAGAGAAGGCTGCAGTATACAACAGAGATGATGAGGCACTGGGATGTGCATTTGGAAATGGCTTGTCCTGCCTGGACAAGGGAGTGTAACAACCTACAAAATAATGGAGTTATTGTCGTGGGAGGGGGGATAAATACATCACTGACAGGTTTGGGAAAAAGCTGTGTGCAGGTACCAACTGGTCTTGTGCTCTGTTCTTCAAATCTTCCAATGCCAGCACATGAGAGAGAAGAAGAAATCCCTCTGCCATTTCTCAGTTTTTTGTGTATTTCCACGAACATCTCCACTGCCACTGTTGCAGTCAGCTACAGCACCACCAAAACCACCAGAACAAACCCCAGCAGCTCTGCAGAAACAACGGGCCCAAAGCTGACAGAACAAACCCCAGCAGCTCTGCAGTAACAAAGGGCCCAGAACTGACAGAACAAACCCCAGCAGCAGCTGTGGGTTGGGCAGACAGCCCCACAGAGTGCCCCCACCCTGCCCCACACCATTCCCTAGGCTGGGGGTGATGCTGAAGGACATAAACCGAAAATTCCCATACCCTCTCAAAAACCAACACATGGGAGCAAATATTTAACATTAAACTCCACATCTCTACAAAAACACTCCGAGAAAGAACAAAACATAGTGCCTTAAAAAAATAAAAACAAAGAGGGGAATTTGGGGCAATATAAATCATCCTTTATTAGTGATTTCCCAGGGCACTCATTCAACAGCACACTCTGAAGTCCCGAGGGCACACAGAGCAGCTGCCTTCCAAACCTGCAACGCTGCAGTTTAAAGCCATGGTGTAGTTTAGAATAATATTATTGCTCAGGATCTGGCCTGGCAGCTCAGAGGCACTGCCAGCAGTGAGCTCCTCACGCTGGGGCAGGCTCTCAGGCATCAGAAGAAAAGGGTGGATGTTTCTCTTTCTGACCTGTGCCCTTTTAAAAGGGAGAAAAGTGATGAAACAAAAACCTCCTGGCAGTGGGGTAAAAGCAAGAGAGCCCACGGGAGGCAGCTGCAGAAAGGAGAGGCTGCAAGAGGAATTCCTGAGAGAAAGAAATGGAGGTTGTTGGGGGTTAAAGGTACCAAAGTTACCAGATTGTGAGCTCCAGGGATTTCCAAGGATAGGAAGGTTGGGAAGTGAGGCTGGTGAGGGCTTTCAGAGCCCTGAGAAGGTCAGCACTGCACGTAAAAACCAACTCTGCACCTCCTGCCAAGGGACTGGCACTGCCCAGGTGAGGTGCAGATCATCTGCTCAGCACACCCATGGCAGAGATGTGAACACCCTCTGCCTCCCTCCCTGCACACTCACAGCTCCAAAGCACCAAACACACAGAGGAGACCACCAAAGCACCAAACACACAGAGGAGACCACCAAACCCAACTCCAAACCACCAAACACACAAAGGAAACCTCCTAAAGTTCAACCTCCAGCACCCAAACTGCTCCTGCAGCCCCTCCCCACAGGGTGCAAGGCTGGCTGAAGGCTGGGGAGCCCCACACTGCATTCTGGCAGCTCTAACTCTGCCTGTTGGCTGTGAGTGTCCTCCCAGACTGAGGCCTGGACTTCACCCTGCTCTGATCACTTCATTTACTAGTGCAAACACGTGTTTCTGAAAGAAAAAACAGGCACCTACATGGAGTAATCACGTTTTTAAATGGCCTTCATCATTATTTATGTCAGCATCTTCCAGATGTGATTCAGGCAACGATAGCAGCACATGTCATTTGTGTCTTTGTTCCTCTCCCCAGAGGAAAATTAAGTTATGATTAAAGCTGTGCCTTCACCCAGCCCGGCCACTTCAATGGAGCTCTGCATCAACAGCTGCTGGAAACCTGTGGAAAGCTCCTTCTTGAGAATATTAAGTCTTTTCCTTGGGAAATCATTATTTTCAAAGTCATTGCGGTTGGGGTTTTTGTTGTTTGTTTGTTTTCAGTGCTCCCTGAGTTGCAGGAGGTGCTGGGGTACCCAGCACAGCTCAGCACAGCTGCTGCAGGTTTGTGGCACCTGAGAGCAGCCTCAGCCTCAGCCTGCAGCCACCAGCACCAGCTCTGGTGTCTGCTGTGGGCAATCCTTGGGTGAAGGGGACCAGCACCAGTGGGGTTTATTCAGCCTGCACGTTCCATGGTTTACTCAGGCTCCAGGAATGGCAGTGCTCCACCCCAAGTGTCCTTCATCAGAGATCATCAGTGTTTTTCCAACGCTGAAAGTATTCCACACACATTTTCCTCCTGGCTGTTGGTGCTGGGGAGGATCTGTCCTCTTCTATGGTGCATCTGGCTGCAACCAGTAATTCTGCAATCAGAGTGAGCCAAAATCCCTCTCTGGAGTGGAGCCCAGTGGAGTCTGTGCTGCCGTAAGGAGCCCCCATTGACAGAGGGAAAGGCTCCTCCCTCCCATTCCCTCAAGGCATTTATGTCTCCTTTTTGGGTGAATTTTCCTTACATTGGATCAACTGGTGTTACTAATAAGTTTCACAACTCCCTTCTAGTAATGGTGGCACAGAGGAGAGTTCAGTGCTCTGCACACTGGACTATTATTCCTAAATAAAATTAGATTTTACATTTCCCCCCTCCACCCTTCCCCAGAAAGGACAGCATTCCACTCTTGTTCTATTGGGAAAAACTCGGACTCCTCCAGACAGCCCTTTCCATAATCAAACTCGGTGTTTCCTTGGGAGATGGAATGCTCGAGTTACAGACCATTAGCAATGAACCAAATCCCACAAACCCTGCACAGAACTGACTTCATTTCCCTTCTCACACATTCTGGGCTCACTAACCTGCCCCTGGGTCACCTGCAAGCACAAGGATCTCACCTGAGGCCAATTCTCCACCCGGAGAGAGCCCGGGGTTTCTGTCCCGGGGCTGGCCTCGGTCTGTGAGCTCAGAGACCCTGGTGCTGCAGAAGTGCCCCAGCCCAGCAGCACCAGTCCAGCCCCTCCAATCCCCCTCCCTCTGCTCCATCCCACTGCCACTGCTCCATCCCACTGCCTCTGCTCCATCCCACTGCCTCTGCTCCATCCCACTCCCACTGCTCCATCCCACTGCCTCTGCTCCATCCCACTCCCACTGCTCCATCCCACTCCCACTGCTCCACCCCACTCCCACTGCCTCTGCTCCATCCCACTCCCACTGCTCCATCCCACT
>VWZT01008688.1:81635-129720 GCA_013397055.1 Pachycephala philippinensis | reverse complement strand
CCCACTGCTCCTTCCCACTCCCACTGCCTCTGCTCTATCCCACTCCCACTGCTCCATCCCACTCCCACTGCTCCATCCCACTGCCTCTGCTCCATCCCACTCCCACTGCTCCATCCCACTCCCTCTGCTCCACCCCAGATGCCAAGCAGTTAAACACCCCGCTGTGCATTCAGGCAGTGAGCGCAATTCCTGGCTGCCACACAGAACTCAGTGATGCACAAAGGCTCCTGTCCCACCCCTCCCGTCACAGCGGGCAGAGCACCACAGCAGCATCCTCTTCCTCCCCAGCCCCAGCTAAAAACAGAACATTCACTGCAGATGTTGTCACTTTTAACCCCGCCATAACGGGAGCCCCAGCTCGTGGGAGGAGACGTGCAAGAGGAAGAATTGTGTGTTAAAAGACAAAAGGCTCGAGTTTGTGACTTCAGCTTCATATCATTGAAACCAGATATAATTAAATCCAGCTTTTCAGTAGCCACTTCAAAATGAGTGTCTCTGTGATGCAGAGAGCACAGAAAGTGTGAAGACACTTTTTATTCGACCTCAAAATCTATTTTTACTCCAGAATCCTAATTCTCCACGGCTGGAACTTTCTCTTCCTCCTGGCATGGGTGCGAGCAATGGAAAGACAAAGACAATAAAAGGCAAATGAATGGGGAAAACATCTCCCCAGGTGTGAGGCAGGTCTGCAGAAGGACACAGAGGGACACAAAAGGACAATGTGTGTGTGCCCCTGTGTGCCAGGAGCTGCCCAAGGGAACAGGGCTGCAGGNCAGGTGTGAGGCAGGTCTGCAGAAGGACACAGAGGGACACAAAAGGACAATGTGTGTGTGCCCCTGTGTGCCAGGAGCTGCCCAAGGGAACACGGCTGCAGGGGCTCAGCTCTTCCCTCGCTCTCCAAGGTGCCCTGGGCTGACAGAGGCACTGGGACCCTTGCACAGGAGGCTCTGAAGCTGAAGAGTTATTGAAGAGTGGCCCTTACTCCAGCTTTTAACCATAAAATCTGTCTGAAACTTACTTCTGTCCTGAACCCAATATGATTGATACAACTGACTGAGTAACTGGTACAGAGAAACAGCAGTGACTGAAGCTCTGTTTGGGTATCTTGGAGGAAATGTCAGGATTTGGGCTCACTAACAGCTCCCTTCCCTGCCCTGGTGCCCCGGTGTCAGGAGCAGGAGCGAGGCCCAAGCTGAGCAATCCAAAGCCTTTCCCTGCATCACAGGAATGCTGGCACGGGCTGGCCAGCACCTGCAGTGACCCACAGACACTATTTACACACACAGAGACTGCAAACTGCTCCCTCCCCAGTCCAGAAAGGGAACAGTTTAAAATAGGAGGTAAAAACATCACTCTGACCCGTGTGCTGCTCTTCCAGCTCTGTGTTCTGCACATTCCAGTCAGAAGAAAACCTGATGTTTCTTTCTGGAACAGGCCCATTCAGATTTCCAGCAAACACACAGAGTAACGTTTCTTCTCCTTTCCAATGGCTCATTGGATCTTGCTCAGTCTCTGGGATCACTGCATCTCCCGAGGAATACAACAGCAGAGTGCAGAGGGGTCAGATCTAATCCAGGCAGGAGCAAGTGACCTGCAAAGCTGAGCAAAGCAGACCTTGCTCAGGCAGGTCACAGCAAGGCCATTTCCATCCTGGGGAACACACCAATAATCTGAATTTTTTTACACATATAGAACAGATGCCCCAAGCCAGCTATAACTCTTTATTAGGTTTGCAGCTGTTGTCTTCCTCGTGAGTTTATCAGCTTGCACAGCTCTTGTGTAGCTGTTCTTAATTCACCTCAGCCAGGCAAGGGGTGGGTGGGGTGGCCACAAGGGAGCAAAAGGAATCAATGAAACCTACTCAACTCACTGGTTAGAAACGGAAAAGGAGAAAGAAATTACAAAAAAAAAAAAAAAAAAAAAAAAAAAAAAAAAAAAAAAGAAAAGTATGGCTGTTCAAGAGGGAATTCAGGAAAGCTATTTCTGACCTAAGGAAGTGTAAGGGGCCATGAAGGTACAGCCCAGGCCTGAACTCTTTGCACTGAGACCTCCTGTGCACGTGGACACACACACACACAGGTTACCCAGCCAAATAAAGGGGAAGGAGCATTCCTGGAGATGGGGATGGGGCCTTTGGGAGCTGGACCAGTTGAAGGAGACCAAAATTCCAGTTCAAGGCCACTGACACCACATGGAAGCACGTCCCCCCTGTGGGTGGGGCTGGGGGCACTGCCCCAGGACAGAGCAAAGGGTGCAGTGCTGGCTGCTCCTGCTCCCCTGGGACTGACAGAGAACTCTTTGTGGTGGAAAAGGCAAAACCCTCCTCTGGTTAATCTGGAATGTGGAATTACCTCCTTCACCCTTCCCTTCCTTTGACCAGCTGCACCCAGCAACCCTTTCCAACCCTTCCCAACTCCAGCACACTGACAGACACCTTTTCTCCTAACAGAGCATCTTCCCTATAACAGTATGCAAAGCCTTGCCCAAAACTTTCTTCATCAATTACCTGTCTAGAAAATGAAGAGTTGGTGCTAAAAACTGCCAGATCCTTACTGTGATTGACTACAGCTGGTTTTAGTCAGCAGAAGGTCTCCCAGTAACAAATGACGTGTCCATGTGTTCTCTGACAAGGACTGTCGAGGCCCCAGGATCATTTATGCTCAATCAAATCCTAATGCTGATGGAAAACTCGGGGTTTTGGTGGCTCCTGACGTGCCCCAGTGGGGCTGGGAGAGATGTGTCACCACTGAACGTGGACAGGATGGATCTGGAAGGCCTGGAGCTGTAAGACAGGAGTTAACTGGGATGACAAATTGCACAAACACGTGTTTCTCAGTTGGCACTTCCCCGCTACACGCTTATAAAACTGTTAACTGTGGAAAACAAAAGATGGATGGAAGAAGATCTTTCACTAAATGATTTTTATAGAAAAAAAACAATGAGAAGTTTGATGTATGCAAGCTCACAGATAGTCCTTGTTTTACAGCTGGGGAACATAAATAATTTTTCCCTGCTAATGGGATTTTATGATCTCAGATACACAAAGATTTGCCCTTTATATTAAGAACATCCACATTAAAGGAGTGCCTTGAAGTGGCAGAGACTGGCCTGGGGACATAGTGAATACAGAACATTAACTCTCACCATATAGGTGATGTTTACAAGATCTTTAGATGCAGTCTTTTACAGTATAATAAAATTGTTGAATATGGCATAAAACCCCGTAAGATTTAACTTCTCCATTTCTTTTTGTGTACACATCGATCAAAATGAGATCGACTGTAAAAAAGAACAGGTTATTGCTTTCCCAAGAGAGGCTGGATCAGATGATCCTTGAGGTTCCATCCAACCTGGGATTATTAAACTGCACAGTAATAAACATCCATATCTTGGAGCTATGTTTTTCCTTTAAAACATTTTGCAGAATAATTATAGCTGGAACAAAGGAAGCTCAGAAAATTGCAACACTGGAGCTTTTTGGGGAATGGAAAAAAAAAGAAAACAGCCACAAAGAAGTTCTGATATTCATTTCCAAATTCTAATAAATACTTCGATTATATTATGCTTTGCCAGATCTGGCCTCCAACTTTGGACTTCACCCAGTTCCCTGAAGAACCAGAGGAAATCGAGCTCAAAACTTTGGTTGTGCTCTTTTCTAAACGGCAAAGACAACCCACCAATTTCACTGGCATTTTTCTCTGCATCATTTGGCAACACAACTGGAGGAATTTTCCTGAAGCAGAAAAGCAACTCCCCTTTTTGTCTATTTAAAATTGCAAGTGACTGCTCAGTGACACGGCCAAGCTTTAAAATATGGAGCAGAAATGATTGTTTCATTATTTCCATTTGGACATTCCTTCAAGAATTATAAAGCATCAATTCTGCACTGATATATACCAGAGTGAGGAACAGAGGAACACCAACACCTTTGAAGACAACCACTAAAAATGGCAGTGTGAGCTTTTACCCTGAAGTGTAACATTCTGGTAAGGCCTTGGTCTTGCAAATATTTAGCACATGAGCAATCCTACCAAAGCAAGACTCATCCATAGGCTTTTCCACTGGTGGAGTTTCCTTTTATTTATATATATTTTAAGGCAACATATTATGAAAGTTGGAAGGAGGGAAATAACCCAGGAGCAGGAGGTGGGCTCACCATCAGTGTCCACGGACGGCCCGGGGCTCAGCAGCTCAGCAGAGACACCCCAGTGAGGCCACTGGCCCAGCCAAACCCAAACTTTGTGTCAGAAAGAGAAACCTCCCAATGTTTTTTCCCAGTACTCCCACGTGAACACCTTCCCTCTCTAGTGCAATACCCTGCAGAAGTGACTACACGTAAAAATAATTGCTAAGAAAAGGTTCCAGCATTTATCACAAGGTATGTACTGCCTTTCTAACCCTTCCTTCGTTCGTTGGCAGGTGATGACGTACAGAACTGCATAAGGAAACAAAACATAAAAAGATAAAAATTAACTTAATTTACACGACCAATAAAAAAGTTTAAAGCAATGATAGAAAAATAATATAAAGGCTAGATACATGAAATGCCAGTTCAACAGTATTAAGCTTTGGTAGAACAGTTAAAAGAGCATAGCACCAATAAAATCCAACGTCAGCACAGGCTTCAGTAGGCGTGAGCCGTGATGAAAATGTAAATTTTGGCAAGAAAAGTGGTGTAGGTTCCCTGCCGCCAGAGTTTCATTTCCACGTCCAGCAGGAAGTCTTTGGGCTCCTTGACCTGCCGCTGCAGGTAGACGATGCCCGTGTAGGAGTTGAGCCTGCGGGTGCTGAAGAAGCCCTCCTCGTTGCCCCTGGTGATGGTGAGCACGATGCTGTCCCCGGCGTAGGCGGGCGAGGGCCCGATGCGGAAGATGTGCGCTGGCACCACGATGTTGGTCTGGAAGTTGAGCTGGTAGTAGGTGATGCGCACCGGCGTGTTCTGGCACTCCAGGTAGTTGAAGCAGTTGATGCGTTCACACCTCCTGGGGAAGGAGAAGGGAGGCACCTTCAGTGGCCAGGGAAAAACACACAAACCTGGGAGCACTGCAAAGGATCGGACAAAACACAGTCCCAAAGCTCAGAGCGTGAGCAGAGCTGCCTGTTCTGTTCTCCCTGTGCCCACCAACGTTTGTGAGTGTGCAATTGTCAGAGTGGTATTAGGTTTCTTCCTCCCCGGCTGGGGGAGGATTTTAAGTGTCCTTGCTTGTTTCAGGAGAACAGACGGGACTTTTCCATGAAAAGATAGTTTATTTAGAAGCTTATCTTGAGAAAGAGACCACTGGCGTGGTTCTCAACAGAGAGTGCAGGGAAAAGCCGAATTATCAAGAACACAAACCCTTTTTAAAGAGAAGTTACCCAATAAAAACCTAACACTCAAGATATTTTAACTTTCTGACCAATGTCCAGCAAATTAGTTTGTCACACGACAGAAACTGCGGCACATTTTATCCAATTGTCTTAAATCACTTTTGCCGCAGAATATGGAGAAGGAAGAAGGGAGAAAGCCTAAAAAACAACAACCATCCTCCATTTTGGAGTTTCTTCTAACTTTATCTATAATAAATCTAAAACCTCTAAATCTACATTCTTGCATAATTTCCCATCACCTGATTCATTCTATTTTTTGACTCTACTGTTTCCCGAAGGCTAGGCAGTTTTTTCCATGGTTGAAGGTCAAAGACACCATTGTCCAGGGGGGTAGAACCCCTCAAAACAGGCAGAGGAATATTCTCTGCTCTTTAGGTTCCAACAAGTGTCACAAATTGTCACAAATTGTTTGTTGTGGAATTGTCAGCGTGCTGCAGAGTGAGGCACAGATCAGGGATGTGGGGAGCTGTGTGGGGAAGCTCCACAAGGAGCAGCGAGCCAGAGCCACGCTGCAAACAGCACAGAGCCTGAAGGAGAGCCAGTGGTTCATCACTGACAGGGCTGGGGCAGGGCTCCAGGAAAGTGAGAACGAGACCCTTGAAAAGGTAGCTAAAACACGGGAATGGGAAACAAACTCCTCAGCTGGCAAAGCTGCTCAGGTCTGTCAGGCAGGCAAAGTATGCTTTAAGCCATGAGCAATTAAATGTGGGTTCCCAAAGCACTGGCAGCCACCGAGGCAGGAAATGGGTAGGGAGGTTTTGGGGCTCCCGAGCCCCAGCTGCTGAGGGGTTGGGAATGTGCCATTCCCAGATCCCTGTGGCCTGGCAAGATCAGCATCCTGCTCCCCTTGCACACCCCCTGAGGAACTGCAATCTGAGTATTAAACAGGGAGCCCCAAACCCGCTGTAAAAGTGGAGCACGGAGCAGCCTGGCTGCTCCTGCTCTGACACAAACAGCATGGAGCATCTTACTTTAAAACTTAATTATAAACAGAGCTGTTTCAGAGCTGCAAGGAGAGCTGCAGGCTCCGATCTCTGCTGTTCCAGCAGCAGCTGGAGGGCAAGCAGGGGCTCCAGGGCTTGGAAGAAGGAAGGATAACCAGACACAAACTCTACAGGGGGAAGGTCTGTGAGCTCCAGGTGCCAAAGCAGCTTCTCAGAGCTCTGAGCACCCACACCCACCCACAAACCAAGCCCCACATACCACCATGGCCTCTGGCCTGGCTCTGGTGCTGCTCCAAGGCCATACTCACATGTCAGACACCTTCCTGTAGTTGGAAGGGCACTCGAAGGACAGGCAGCGGAAGCTGCCCTGGATGTTGTAGCAAGTCTCTGCAGCTGAACAGTTGTGGGTTCCTGTTGCACACTCATCAATATCTAAGAAGAAACACAAGAAAAAGATGTTCTAAGTTCAAAAGTAAGAATTAATTCCCAATAGTTTTCATGAATAAACAATCCCCACCAGGATATAATTAACCCATGCTAAAAGCCAACAGGACCTTCTCACTGATTTCTTGAGACTGGAGAAAGCTGGGCTGTGCCAGAAGAATGTATCTGTGCATGAAGGTAGCTCTGGATTAAAGCAGAGCAACCAAATCAAATCTGGATTTAAAGCAAGCAAATACAAAGTGGTCACTACTGTCCTGCAGGATCCAGGAGATGTGAAACATGGGAACTTAGAACAACACCTCAGAACAAGGCACAGAGTTTCGAAAACATAAATACAAATATCTCCCCATAACGAGATGTAATTACAGAAGACATAATAAAGAGCATTTAAAGCTCAAAGACACTTTATAGCCCAGAGCATGAACGTGGTTACCTAAATACCACACATCCACAAGCCCAAGCCCTGGGCCTTACAATGCTGAAAACCAGAGGCAGGGAGCAGAAAGCACTGGCAGAGCCCTCGCAGTCACACTGTGTACTCCCAAATGTTAGACAATGCACGGAGGCTTTAAAATGAAATAAATTCTAACAGACAAGGCATGTGGACTAGCCTGGCCCCTGCAGCTCTGCCCAGGGCCCAGCTCTGTCACAGATCAGAGGGACTCTTAGAGGGAAACTATAACCTTCCACTCCCTCCCTTCCCCTGGGATGAGAACTGATCTCACACACTGAACTGGCTGGTTTAAAAGTCTCGCAAAGAAACGTATACAATAGGAAGTAGGAGAGAATCAAAGTCAAGTAAATCCCTTGCTGGTTCTCAGCAGTGCCCGTAGGTGAAAAGAAAATTTCTTCCATATTGCAATCATTGTCATGAAAGTGCTCCCTGCACCACTCTGGCTGCGCTGCAAAACACCACAGGCAGTTTCTGCAAAAAAGATCCATATGTTGAGACACTGCTCCATGAGATACAGCCCATCTTCTGAAAAAAGGGTACAGGGAACATTCCACCAGTGACTCTCCAGAACTGGTCAGATGATGAGCAACTGGAGCCAGATCTTTAGCTGGGGGTAAGCAAGATCATCTTCTGCGCTCACAGAGCCACCACCAGCCCAGCCTTCCTCTGACCCCGTTTTCAGACACACCTCAATATCTGCCTGAACTTGTACCTGCAGAGCTCCCCACAGGGGATGTGTCCAGGGGCTCAGTGCCTGACTGCACTCCAGCTCAGGAGCTGCCACACACTGAGTTCTGCACCTCACACTCCCCGTACTCGTGCCAGGGGGCAGAGGCACCTGGAGAGGCTTTCCAAGGGTTATTGACTGGGTTTCTCTGTGCTCTGGGAACCCCTACACACAGGGGAGGGTCATGCAGGGGGCTGCACACCACACAAACACCAACAAACATCACACAAACACCACCAGTGCCACCACTGCTCTGGCTGGGTGTCCTTGTCCTCCTCCTCCAGCTCAGCCTGGCTTATAGACACCGTGACTCACACTCTTAACCCTGGAACACATGCTCTGCCCAAATCTCGCTGCTGGCAGAGGTGAAACCAACATGCCAGAGCTCAAAGTTAGCAGGAAAATACCAAACAAAGCCGGGGAAGAGTTACAGCTGCAGTTTTTTAAAGGTGAATTTTACGTAAGAATTTAAGTGCATGTGGATACTACTGCAATCGTACTTAAAAACCCATTTAAAAATATTTTTTAAATGTTTTAAAAGGATTTTAATTGTCATTTAATCTGCTTCACTGCTCCACAGCCAGGATTAAGTATGCTCATGCTGCTCATGATTTACACAGTGCAAATTCACTGCCATTAGCACTCAGAATTCAAGCGCGGGAGATACAAAACCAGAGTTACACGAAGGGTTCCTGAAAGAGCAAGGGCAGGAAATGCCTGGCAGCTGGTGTAAGGGCTGCAGGAATGTGCAGAGGACTAAAGGTAATCAGATCCTCCAGGGTTACACAGGCAGTGCATCCTTTGGAAATGGGGGCTCAGCTCAGCACCACACAGCTGCAGGCCAGATGAAAACCGGCAGACTCCCAGAAGACATCTCCGTGATTCTGAAGGAAACGGGTGTGTGAGGGGAGGGTGCTTGTCATCTCACTAACATTTATTAATGCCAGCAGGATTAAGCCTAGGTGACACTGCTGGATGGCCAAGTTCCAATTACAGCTCCAACACTTCATCTCCCAGTTTTCTGGGGCAGAAAGCTGTAACTCATAAAGAAGCCACAGATTTCTACATCTGGCACCTCTGAAAGCCCCGATCATTTAGTGCTGTGCCAAGGTGCACACACAGCTCATGTGAGTAATCAAGTGCCTCGGTTTGAAGGATGAAGTGGGCTCCTTGGGAATTCATTTCACCAATTAGCTCACACTGACAGCTGAGTTGCCACAGCACTTCCTCCTAGCACAGGAGAAAACTGACTTTGCAGATACCAGTATTTGGCAACTTTGTCAAAGACTGACTTTTGAGCAGTGACTGATATAAAACACGGAGACTTGACAGAGCAACCGCAATGGCTGAGCTCATTCCAAGGGTGTTAATGACAGAACCCTTGCAGCCCCCGAGCTGCTGTTACCTCTGCAGGTCCTGCCGTTGGCTGCCATGGTGTAGCCCTGCTCGGGACAGGCGCACTGGTAGCTGCCGGGGACGTTGAGGCAGCGGAAGGTGCAGAGGATGCCGGCGCTCTGCGCGCACTCGTCGATGTCTGCGGAGAGAACACAGTCACTCACAGCCAGCAAACACACAGAGAACACAGAGATCACACCCAGCAAACACACAGAGAACACAGTCACAGCCAACAAACACACACAGAACACAGTCACTCACAGCCAGCAAACACACAGAGAACACAGTCACAGCCAGCAAACACACACAGAACACACCCAGCAAACACAACATGGCACAGCTCTGCACAGGGAGGCTGCAGGGCACCACCAAATTCTCACCTGACACATCTATAGTATATTGCTAAACGTGAATGCAGCCATGGAGGTTTGACATTGCTGTAGCACTGCTGGTGGTGCTCCCTGAAATGCCCAGCACAAGGCTGCTCCCAGAAATACTGGCTGCAAGTAGTACAGGCTCATGGAAAGGGATAATGAGGGTAGGGTATGTCTGAGTTTGAAACACTCTATCTCTGGTGCCTCTGGAATTGAGAGAACTACAGNCCAGCAAACACACAGAGAACACAGAGATCACACCCAGCAAACACACAGAGAACACACCCAGCAAACAGAGAACACAGAGAACAAACCCAGCAAACACACAGAGAACACAGTCACAGCCAGCAAACACACACAGAACACACCCAGCAAACACAACATGGCACAGCTCTGCACAGGGAGGCTGCAGGGCACCACCAAATTCTCACCTGACACATCTATAGTATATTGCTAAACGTGAATGCAGCCATGGAGGTTTGACATTGCTGTAGCACTGCTGGTGGTGCTCCCTGAAATGCCCAGCACAAGGCTGCTCCCAGAAATACTGGCTGCAAGTAGTACAGGCTCATGGAAAGGGATAATGAGGGTAGGGTATGTCTGAGTTTGAAACACTCTATCTCTGGTGCCTCTGGAATTGAGAGAACTACAGAATCACAGACCGGTTTAGGTTGGAAGGGAGCTTAAAGCTCATTGCACCCCCTGCCAAGAGCAGGGACACCTTCCACTGGACCAGGCTGAACCTGGCCTTGAACACTCCAGGGATGTGGAATCTCTCTGGGTAACCTGTGCCAGGGCCTCACCACCCTTTTAGCACAGAATTTTCCTAGGATTTCTTGCTGGGCTTCCCTGTGCTAGGAAGGGTGTTGGCTTCCTCACCATTCCTTAAACAGAGACTGTCCAGTGTGTCAGTACTGGTAACTTCAGCTGAAGAGCTGAAACCCCTCCTGTCTGCATTCTGATCACTCTGCTCCTCACTCACCACAGCAGCAGTCAGAGCAGCCCTTCACTCAGCACTGCAGGCGTTCAGAGATGCAGTACAGGAGTATCTTCCCACCTAATTTTTTCAGTCATAAGCCCCACATTACAATAACCTCCGTGGCTGTGCAGTCACACAGCTGTGCTCCATCCTCTGAACTGCACTGTCCAGCAGCTGGAGCTACCTTCTGCAGCCCCTGTGGTAGCTGTAACTCACAACCACCCTCAGGCATCGGGTGCTGCTGAGGGTCAGAGAGCTCGTCCTGCTACAGAGAATAAACGGTGGGGCAGCACCTTACCTTTACAGGAATGCCCATCTTCTGCCAGCTGGAAGCCTTGCCTGCAGTAGCACTGGTAGGAACCATAAACGTTGGCACACTCCTGGCTGCAGGGACTGTTATCACATTCATTCACATCTGCATCCAAAAACAAACCCACAGAGATGGCCACAGTGCTTCAGAACAGTGCGTTCCACCTTCTCCTGCCCCTGGAAACCTTTGCCTTCCAGTCAGAGTGACCAAGGAAAGACTAACTTGTCCCTGTCCTGTCTGCTCCCTAGGCAGAATGCCAAGAAGCCTGAGGATGTCTGTTGCACCTGAATTTATGCCAATGGAAACACACACACATGCAGACATTTGTTTCAGACTTTACAGGTTTCAGTTCACTAAAATGTGTAATTGTTGCCTTATAAAAATCATGGAGAACTCAAAAATTTTCAATTCAATTTAAAATAATTTTTGTAAGTTTTGTCACTACCAAGTTTTATCTTTATCAAAATCTGAATGAAGGGTTTCCTGTTCTGACTTTGTTCTGTTCTCCTTTTCTGTCATCTGAAAGGAAAGCAAGAAGTACATGGGGAAAGGAAGAAAGAGGAGAAACTTGTTGACACTCATCTGACAATTCCAGTGTTTGACTGTCTGCAAATTTCAGCACACAAACTTTATTTATATTTCACCTCAACACCTTCTCTAAAGCCCCCTAATTGCCAGTGCAATTTCCCCTCGTGGAAGAGCAGCGTGGTACCTTCGCAGTGCTTGCCATCGTAGGAGAGGCGGAAGCCGGAGGAGCAGGAGCAGTGGTAGGAGCCAGGGGTGTTCTCACACGTGTGCTGGCACAGGCGCCCCGGGTAGTTCCAGCACTCGTTGATGTCTGCCAGCACAACAAGCAAAGTCACCATCAGCTGGGGGACACGAGAGAACGAGGGGCAGGAGGATGTTTGTTAAAGTGTCAGAGGGTGAAATGCGGCAGCCTCAGGTCTGATGCTGTCTGACTCTCTGCTCTAACTGGGAGGGACAACAGACAAAGTGCTGTGTCACGGCTCTTGGGAGGGAAGTGGGAAACCTTCAGCCAGCCAAATCCCCACGGCAGCAGGAGCACAACCCACAGGGAGGTACTTTGCAGATGGCTTTAAGGGATAACCTGCAGTTAAACCAAGCCAAGGGCACCTGCTCCGAACTCCCAGCTGGGAGTGACAGGGCTCTGAATGCGCTGCACAGCACCAGCCCTGGAGGTGATCCCATCCTCTGCTGAGGCACTGCATTGCAGAACTCAGCACTGCAGTGGTGCTGAGCACTGCCTGGGGCCCCAGGCTCAGGCAGCCCCAGCTCTCAGCTCCCCCCTGCCCCACGCACCGATGCAGCTGCGGCTGAAGGCGTCGTACTGATAGCCCATCTTGCAGTCACAGCGGTAGCCCCCGGGCAGGTTGTGGCACAGCTGCCCCTCTCCACACCGGTGCACCCCCGTCTGGCACTCATCCACATCTGCAGGGCCACACAGGGCAAGCTGGTTAGCTACAGTTTGCTTAAAACCAACGTTTATAGAGAGAAACAAAAAAGTCCACTGAATAGCAGGATTAGAAACTGGACAGGAGAAATTTCACCAGCTTCTCCCACCGTGCTCTTCTTCCGTCTGGTTCTCTGAGTCAAACCTGGGAAAAGCAGAGCATTACCTTCAAAGGGAAAATGGTATATGGACCTGCAATGGGCTCTCCCAGTATATTCTGCATTTCAGTGTACACACACATTGATTCTGATCAAACCATGACAATTAAACCCCCCCATTCTGATGTTCTGCCATTCCATGAGTCACACCAAGCCATTTAAAGCAAAACAATAACCAGCCAGAAATTCTGCTCATCCCTCCAATTAAAGCAACTGCTATTTTCATCTCCACTTGCCCTCTCAGTCTTGCTCCTGCTCTCTACCTTTTGCTCTTTCCCAATGTCGATCTTTTTTCTTTTCTCAATCAGCTCCCATTTTGATATTCCCCATGGCCTCTCATCCAAAATCCAATACCAACAAATTAGTTGCTTCTGCACTCACACACATCATTTCCAATCTCATTTAAACATCCTCAGAGGAAGATGAGAGTTTTCAATACAGGCTGATTTACAAGACTTGCAACATGACTAAATAGTTCATCAGTATCTAACAAATCCTTCTTACCATCTGTGACAAGAAGCATCAAGAAGTCTGATTAACCCTCACAATTGTGTATTTCTTCAACTATTCCGAGCTCTGCCACTTCCTAAGCCAACAGATCCTCCTTTTTTTCCTATTGTTCACATCTTCAACTACTTTTACAACCCAAATCCCTGTTCATGTAATCATCATTAGGATGGATCTCTGAGGCTGGAAGTTCTCCATGCTGCCCTATTTGAAGTCACAAATTTGAGCACTAAATCATTTCAAAGGGTTTCTGGGCAGTTCTCCATCAAACACCAGTCCTGGAGAGGCTGCACCTACCCAGCCCCTGTGGCACTGGGGTCAGGGATGGCAGGGGATGCCCCTCACACAGGGAATTCCTGACAGGAACACTGAGTCCTTGCTTTCTTTGAATCAGAGCTAGCACCAAAACAAGGAAGTCTCTAATGCAGATAAAAATTTGTAAAGCAGCAGCTTTATTTGTAATGAATTCATGTGTGCAACCATTTCATTTGTTTGTCCAAAGTTCTATATTCCATTGCATTCAGACTTTCATTAGTTCTAGGGCATTACACCATCAGCAGTGTGCCATATTTCACACTTACAGCAGTTTTCAGCTAAATCTAAGAGGGATTTTTTAATAACTCATTTGCTAAATCAGAAAATCTGAACATTTTAAAGACAGATGAGTTCTCTAAACAGAGGAGATGACCCTACAAGTGTTGTTCTGCTGAAGAAACACGTGCAGATGATGTTTTTACTACTGTGAATAAATCTGATTCAGGAATCTAATTAGCCATTGTAATGCCTCAAAGAAACCAGTCTTTATCACAGAGAGAGGAAATTAGGACCATATGCTTTTGTTCTTTCTTCTCTGTGCTCTCTGTCTACTTAAAAAAAGCCATTCAAAAAAACACCAAACAATACAGACCAGCAACAGGGACAGAGAGCACACAGCAAAGACAGAGAAATCACCAATTAACATCAATTATGTTTTCCCAAAATCAAGCTGGAGAAGCCTCCTTATGCCTGCTCCTGAGCAGCCTTGTCAGGCGTGTGAAGCAGAGACAGAGGGCCATCAGGAATCACACTGCATTGTGTGACCTCTCTGTGCTTTAGAGGCAGAGATTCTGCAGGATTAATGGCAATTTCCTCCTCTGCCATGGATTTACACACAGTCACTCTTTTTCAGGAACAACTGGGGAGAAAAGCTGGATTCTTTCTGTACCATCAATTTGAAATTTAGGAACATGATTTGCCCCAGCCATTACAGAATCACAGAATCAGTAAGGCTGGAAAAGGCCTCCAAGATCACCAAGTCCAGCTGCTGATCCAGCACCATCACATTCAGCACTGGGCCATGTCCCCAGGTGCCACATCCACATGGTTTTTGACCACATCCAGGGATGGGGAGTGCAGCACTGCCCTGGGCAGCCTGCCCTGGTTAGCAGGACATCTGTGCTGCCCAGGGCAGTGCTGCCTTGTGGGGAAAATGGCATTCAGGGAGACACTGGCATGGTGGTGACCCCAAAAACAACCCCAGGGTCACCACACCTCAGATGGTGCAAGCACACCCAGCCCTGCTGACTTGGCTGAGAGAGGACTGATGGAAAGCAGCTGAAGGACTGTGTCTGCACAGCACCTGAGAGACAGGACTGCTGGAGCTGTGTGTGCACAGCACTGAGACAGACAGCACTGCTGGAGCTGTGTGTGCACAGCACTGAGACAGACAGGACTGCTGGAGCTGTGTGTGCACAGCACCTGAGACAGACAGGACTGCTGGAGCTGTGTGTGCACAGCACCTGAGACAGACAGGACTGCTGGAGCTGTGTGTGCACCGCACTNCAACTGAGAGACAGGACTGCTGGAGCTGTGTGTGCACAGCACTGAGACAGACAGGACTGCTGGAGCTGTGTGTGCACAGCACCTGAGACAGACAGGACTGCTGGAGCTGTGTGTGCACAGCAACTGAGAGACAGGACTGCTGGAGCTGTGTGTGCACAGCACTGAGACAGACAGGACTGCTGGAGCTGTGT
This sequence comes from Pachycephala philippinensis, assembly GCA_013397055.1. NCBI lineage: Eukaryota > Metazoa > Chordata > Aves > Passeriformes > Pachycephala > Pachycephala philippinensis. The sequence continues at coordinate 114,578 of VWZT01008688.1, read as the reverse complement.
GTGCACAGCACCTGAGACAGACAGGACTGCTGGAGCTGTGTGTGCACAGCAACTGAGAGACAGGACTGCTGGAGCTGTGTCTGCACAGCACTGAGACAGACAGAACTTTGGAGCTGCCCTTTGCAGCAACCGAAATGTCTCAGGCTGTGACAGGACAGCAAAGAACACTGCACTGCTTTGCCCTGAACTTACAAAACACAGTATTTGGAAGCTTTCTCAATTTCCTCAGTTGCACACATGAACTGTTCCTTCCAAATCTGCTACCTCCAAATCCTCTCCACCTTTCCACTGGCCAAGCACAGTTGGGATGGTCCTGGGGGTAAAACCATGAGGGGAGGCACAGGATAATGAACAGCAAAAAGGTGAATGCAGAAATATCTGTGGAAATGGGGTCCAGCTGTACCACTGGGTTGCACTACAAGTTCCTGACCATGACCAAATTAATGGCTCTCAACCTGGTTCCCACCTACCTGCATCTGTCATCCTTCCTTTATTCCATGGGAAGGTAAGGAAAAATCACTGGGGTATCACCACGGGGAAAACTGCTGCTTTGTCACTTCTTCTTTTGTTTCCCTCACTGTCATTTTAGGATTTCCTACCTCGTGTAACTCAGAACACACAGCCAAGCTTGCCTTGGGCACCAAGGANCCTACCTCGTGTAACTCAGAACACGGGGAACTGCAGAATACACAGCCAGGCTTGCCTTGGGCACCAAGGGCTGAGCTTCCCAGCCCTTGGTGCCTCGTGTGCTCATTTACAAACAAATGCTAACAAGCACTGGAATCTGCTATTCCGAGTCAGTAACTCCCTAAATACACTGGAACAAACACAGATCAGCATCGAGCTGCATGCCAGCCCGTATGAATATTTCATGTACTCATTCTCCTCAGAATTCTTTTCACAAAGTGAGAATTTATCCTAAACACCCTGACAAGTGGATGTAATGGGGAACACCAGGCACAGAACATCCCTACAAAGAGCATCCTCTTGGTGCTACTCTTGAGAGCCCCCAAACCCAGCACTCCTCATCTGCTGCAGATCACTTCAGGGAGGTGCTACAGAAACCACCAAGGGATCGTGGTCTTGACTGACAGCACGAGTTTAAAAGTAATTAAAACACATTCTCCCCAGAGTGGAAGCCAGTGAATCCCATCTGCAGCCAAAACCAGGGGCTGAGAGTCCCAAGAGGAACATCAGAGCGGGATACTGCAGCACAAACAAATCCCACAGCTGCAAGGACAGCAAACTCCCGTTCCTCAAACACATTTAGGAATCTGGAGGTAATTCCACACATCTCTTTAGAAGTGAAACACACTTTTTCCCCCAAGAGAGCCCCTGCCCAGCCCCGAGGCTGCCCTCACCGACGCAGCGCGTGCCCTCCTCGTTGGAGTGGTAGCCTCTGCTGCAGCTCAGCATGTTCCTCTGGCACGTGTAGGACCCCACCGTGTTGATGCAGTTGAATCCTGGCTTACAGGGCTCAGGGAGAGACGTGCACTCGTTGATATCTGGTGAAGAAAATGAACAGAGCAGTGAGAGATGCTGTGTTTAACCCTTCTGGTCTGCTGTCACTTCTTTTTCTTCACTTCAATTTCTTGTGCTACCAAGATAAGACTGCTGTGGGAATGCTTTTGAATTCAACAGGCAAGTATTCAAATCTTTAAATGGACAGCAGTGCTGACATTAATTCACAGCAGGATTTGAGGAAAGCTCCACATCCGAGGGGTCCATGCCCAGCTCCTGGAAGCCCCGAGCTGGCAGTGCTGCAGCACAGGCACACACACACACACACTGCCCACGCTCACCAACGCAGTTCCCCTCGGGGTCCTGCAGGAACCCGTCCATGCAGCGCTGCTTTGACTCGCAGTAGAAGGAGCCCTCCGTGTTGTGGCACACAAAATTCACTTTGCAGCTGTGAGTTCCCCTCTCGCACTCGTCGATATCTGTGAATCACATCACAACACCAAACTGGCACCAGTTCAGCTCCAGCCTCCAGCAGCCTTCACGGCCAGCTAACCTCCAGAAAGACACTCTCACTCCAACAATAAACCTCTGCAAATTCAGTAGTTATCTGCAGGCAATTTTACATCGAGTAGCTGTGAAATTTCTTACAGGTCATTCATTTACGGGCTACTGTAAAACAATTTGCAAATTTTATAATCCTCTATAATCTAACTTTAAGACTAGAAAGTAAATTAGATTAGTAATAAATGTTTGAAATGCTCTAGAATCAGACAACAGAACAAGACATTCACAAAACAGCCTCTTCAAGTAAACCAAGCGTTATTTATGACAGCTGTTTATACAGGGAGATTACTGATAATTTCTATTTTATAACCCTATGTTCTATGTCAAAAGCTAAGCTCTTTCCTTAGGCACCTCTTACTCCAGCTGCCAGGAAGCTGTAAAAAGTGCAGGTGTAAATGACAGTGGCTTTTGCCCTGAAGGCAGGGCACAAGTGCCCCTTGCACACCCCCGTGCTGCTGAGCACTGATGTTCCCTTCTCTGTCTGACACCCACAGAGACCAGGAGAGGGGCATGAAGAGAAACTCCTTAACCCCATGACCATTCCAAATGGTTAAATGTAAATGTAAAATGTAAATAAATGCAGACAGAGATCCTGAACACAGGAAGGACGGGGCTGTCAGCCCTGTGATCCATTCAGGCTGGGAATTTTTGCTGGAATCACCAGCAAACAGCATCAGCTGAGCCAGGCAGAGGAGCTAAGGGGGATTACTCCATCAGGGGGATCTCTCTCTAATGCCTTAAAAATATTAAGGCATTAATTCAGAAGGTTTCATCCATTTTCTAAGTAATTTATAGTTATCAAATGAAACGGAAACCATTTCAAGTAAGTGAATGTGCAGAAGGAGCCTGCAAACCCAACGCTTCCATGGTGAGCAGCCTGTTTTAGCTACAGCACTGATACCACAGAGCAGCACACCCAAATGCTTTGCACTCCCCTCCCTTCCCCCGTGTCAGAGCTGAAGGAGGCTGTCCTTACCCACGCAGTCGCCGTCCTTCAGCTCGTGGCCGGGCTGGCAGCTCAGCTCCTGCACGCAGCGGAACGAGCCCATGGTGTTGACACAGTGCTCTCTCCTCTGGCACGTGTGCCTCTCTGTCACACACTCGTTGATGTCTGTGGGAGAGGGGGAACACATCAGTGCCACGGGGTACCACGGCATCTCCCTCTTCCTGCTCTTTTGGAAGGAGTGGAGAGCTCAGGTGAAAGCATTTCTCCCAAAAGACAGCCAAGAGAGGCTTTGTCACAGTGCTCTGGTGGAGGATGGTTCCATCCCAGGGTCTTTGGATAGCACAGAGCAACTGAAGAGACACAAACCACAGGGAGATTTCCTTCTCCTCCCTCTTCCCAAATGCCATGGGGATGGTGTGGGCACTGGGCACAGGGATGGACACAACTGAGTGAAGGCAGTGCACTGATGACCAGCTGATGGGGAGGGATGGCAACTCCCGGGCACATGAACGAGAAAGGGATGAATGCTCATTGCTCCTCACCAGATTTCCACAGCCCAAGCCACTGATCAGCCCTGCTGCGTCAGGCCAGCAGTCACTAAGTGCTGGGGTGTCCCCGCCACAGGGATGGGAGCTGAGGGTGCTGGGGTGTCCTGCTCCAGGGATGGGAGCTGAGGCTGCCCCACTGAGCTGGGCATCCTTGTACCTATTCCCTAAGGAATGCATCACTGGATATGCAAGAACTCATGGAGAGAGGAACCCTGACAGCTCAATGAAGTCTGTAAGTTTGTATTCAGAGCTATAAAGAGACTTGATTTCAGCAGGTGGAGTAGTGGAAAAGTTCTTTAAAAAAGAAATCACTTGAACACAAGATTGCAGAGCGTGGGACAATTAGGGAAGGAATATGAAACACCTTTGAAATGATACGTTTTGATAGGCTTGGATGAAGTCATCTCAAATTCAGGTTTTGCTTATGTTAATAATGAGAGCTAGAACAGCATGATGAGCAAACACTTAGAAGCAACAAAAAGGGGCAGAGACTGGGAAGAGAAACCTTCTTGCCAATCTCCACAAAGCCTCACACGTTCACAGTTCCATATAAAGCTAAGAACTGCTAGAGCTAACAAAAGCCACATGTGACCAGAACCATTACCAGTCCTCTGGCTGCTCTGTGCATGAAGCTGTTTTCATACTGCACAATAAAGCAAGTATTGTTTAAATCAGATTTTCATTTTGGCTGTAGAACCTCATTCTCAGATAAGTACATCAGATATATGACTTCCCCTGTGGAGCACGAAAATAGGAAAAGCCATTTGAAAGGATTTTTGTCTCAAAATATGTGTCAGCTGGTTTTCTAGCAAAGCAGTGAAGAGGAGCACCACGAAATTTCAGTTCCTGGTGGGCTCAGATAACTGGTGATGTGCACTCACGTGCTGGGAGATGAATACAAGGTGCTGTGGTAGATCCCTCTCACCTACTTGGACTCAGTTCTTTAATAATTTTGATTTTTTTTAAATTTTATTTTAGAGAAAACCAGCTCTAGATGGCCACTTAAGAGCACTCAAACCAGTGCAAGACTCTCTTCTGGCTATACCATGGATCTGAGATTATCTGTTCTTGCAAACCACAAACAGGCCTCTCACATAAACAAACTGCATCACACTGCAGCTCATGAGCTTGAGTCAGTTCAGCACCATGTCAAAAGAGAAAGTTTGTTTGTCTGAAATACGAACCAAACAGGGTAGGAGGCATTCCACATGATCAGCAGGTGGAATATTAAGTAACAGGCAAAAAAAAGAAAGGTTGTGATTTCATGGAGGAAAAAAAATCTAATATAATTTCATGTTTTGTCTATATTTTTGATTCAATTTTCAAAACCCTGAGTACTTGAAAAAATATGCAGAACTGGCTGGAACACATTTGAGGAAATTAAAATGATGGAAACTGGCAGATTACAAGGCCGAATTCTTGCTCCCAGTGGCAGTTTTGTGCACGTGAGACACTGACGAGCACTAAAGCCTGGCTGTGAGCTGGGCTGGGCTGCAAGGCTGAAACCCTGAGCCAGGGCCAGGCAAAGCCCTGCTCTGCCTGCCCAGTGCCAGGGCACGAGCCCCTGGCTGTGCCACCAGCCCAGCTGCCAGCCCAGCAGAGTCCCCTGTGCAGCTCATCATGCAAACGTGCCCTTTGCTGGTCATTTTTCTAAACAAATTCCTAAATGTGCCATAAAATCCCGGGTGCCCACGCCCTGTCCCACTCCAGTCCTGGAAGCCAAGGCCACAAGGCAGCGAGATGCTTGCCAGGGCACCAGGAATAACAGGAGTTGTGATTCAGTCTGAAACACAGTTCATTCCAACACCAGACCAGCTGCAGCATTCATCCAACCCAGTTAAGGCTGGGAGGTAGGGTAAGATGATATTTACTTTAAAAAACAGGAAAAATAATTCAGTGCTATACTGAAAACAAGTCACACAGTTAATTCTTGAGGAATCTACTCAGCCTGTGTGTGTGGCAGCAACATTCCTCACTTTATGTCAGCAAGGCCCAGAATGAAATGCAATCATGTAATAGCTCTTTTTTCTCCCCAGAACTGCTGCTGCAAACAGCAACACACACACACAAACCCTGAGCACACCTGGTGCATCCAAGAGCTGGCATTTTCGCAGAGGAATACCAACATTTACCTAGTGCTATTTATTTCAATATGCACTTTGACATCAAAAACTCATTCTGGTGCACCTTCTGTAAAAATGTAGAGAGAGATCTAGGCTTTTCTTGTCCTGCATCTGCAGGTTCTCATTATTTTTTTCTCTTCAAATCGCCTCAGCCCTATTTGTTTTATGGCACACATCTGTGCAGTGGGGGCACTCTGTTATTTTGCAGCCACCCACCCTGCACTCACACACAGGTCCAGGAATAAATGACCACCTCCTGCTCCCTGTCAGGAGGGAACTGAGGTGGGAGTAGCAGAGACAGGAGCAGAGCAGTCACTGAGCACATGGGTGCTGGGTGCTGGGAATGACTTTGCCTGAGAGTCCCCAGGAAAGCAATCCCCACCAACAACACCCAGCCTGGCTCTTATCTCAGGAGAGCACGGAGCTGTCAGCCCAAAGCCACTCCAGGATCTGCTCAGTGACACTGGGGGCTGTGTGAGAGCTGTTTGAACAGCTGCTGGCTCCTCTCTGTGCACGCCTGGCTGTTGGGAATGCTGCTATCTGCTCCTGGATGCACCTGGAATTATAATCCTCCACGCTGGACCAAAGGAAATTCCACAGATCAAAGATTATCAGCTGCTTTTGCTGCTGTGCAAAGATTGTTCTTCCCATCCCTGAAATATGCAAAGAGTAACATCACTGAACCAACAAGAACTTGCAAACAAATCACCAAAGGTTTCCTCCTGGTGTTTGAGGCAGCTCAAGGTGGAGCACAAAAGCAGTCAGGCTGGAAAAGGACACCTCAGGAGAAGGAGGCAATGAGCAAAACACAAACCACAGTATGCCTGTGGCTTTCCCCTTGGACTACAAAAGTAGGAAAAAATGTTAAACAAGGCAAATGTTCTCCTGGCACCACACACAGAGCAGAGCTGGATGGGAGGAGGGAGCACACAGAAAAAGGGAAGAGAATTTTCAAAGTTTCTTAGGTTATTTAAAAGGATTCCTGTGAAAACGGTCCTGCACTAGAGGAACACAGAGGTTTGGTGTTTAGTGAGGGAGAAGGGGGTCTTCCAGCTTCACAAATGAGAGCTGTGCCTGAGGTTTATCTTGTATCAGCCATAATAAAGCTGTTCTAATGTCATGGGGCAGAGGGAGAACATGAATCAAAGGAAGCTCTTGGCACCTGCCACAGCAGCTCCTGCCAAGGCTGCAGACACACAGGCACTGCTTCAGCTCCAGAACACTGCTGGGAGAGGTGAAAAAGGACAGACCCATCCTCCCTGCACAGTCCACGGGAAACAGAAGGGGATTCAGGGGTGAGAGTCAGGAGCAGAGCCCGAGGAGGGGCGGCTCCTGGAGCTGCCAGGCTCCCGTGCAGGAGTGTGGTGCCTGCAGCAGGCTCTGGGCACACCCTGGGCAGCTCCAGCACCAGCCCCAGCCCCAGCTCAGGCTGAACTGTCCCATAAAGGCTTCCTTCCCGTGCTCTTCTCTCAGCCATTTCACTGAAACCACAGCATTTCCTTGAAACCAAATCATTTCATTAGCTTTCCATTCTTACCAGTACCTCTGATTTCAAAATAAATATTAATAATTAAAAAATAAAAATCCAATGTCGACAATTTAAGAAGCACCCAAAAGGTGGTAAATTACAGTTCTTCTCTGGGTCCTGACACTGCAGAAGTTTTCCTGCTCGTGCCCAAATGCCACACGGTGATTATTAATCAATGAGATCACAGAGCTTTAAAGACAGGAACAAAACCAAAGCTGTGGTGGCCCCAAGAACAGTTATAAATGTAGGGAGGAGGACAGGGGTGGAGAAGGTACTGCATTCACACAGGACATTACAGTCATGGGCACTGATGCTTCCATGGATGACTGGAGGTCTCCAGGAGCTCCCTTTTACTGCTGCTGCCTCCTAACCCAGCCTCTAGAAAAGCACCCAAAAAAGAAACTGTTTCATAAGCTGAGGCCCTGGCTGCTGGAAGCAAATTAAATCCTCATAAATACACTTGTAAAAACTGATCGGTTTCTTACATGAACTCAAACAGCAGGGATGCTCCAGCAGAATTATGATGCATCCTTGACTTTTACACAAAGAAATCCATGCCAAAATCAACAAAGGGCTCATGTGAATTTTAAAATGCCCTCCCTTTGGACTGGATCTTTTCCAGTGCCCGGACTCACACAGATTCCTGAGCTGTATTTCTGGAGTTTTGTTGTTTGGTGGCGCCTGGAACTCGGCAGTATTGAGGTATCCAGAGGGATCAGCTGCTCTGCTCCCTGAGCTCAGTCTGCAGCCACCAGTGCTGCCGTGGCCATCACACCTACAGCTCGGGGCCTTTGCACAGAGATCTGCATCCTGAGGATGTACTGCTGGGGGAAAGCCAAACAGCACGCAGCTCATGGGGTGAAGGGGCTGAGAAATGGCACATGTGTTTCACTGACTCGCTCTGAAATGCTGAAATGTCACAGGCAGAGATGGCCAGAGAGCCTGGAGCACAAATGGTGTGGAGGCGTTGTGGAGCATGGAGGGGATGATGCTGTGGGGAGCGGCGTGTGCCTCTCGTCTTACCAACACATTTCCTATGCCTGTTGGGAATAAAGCCCTCTGCACACATCCCACTGTGGCTGACACAGGAGAATGATCCCAGAGTGTTCACACATAACTGTCCGCTGGAACAAGCCTGAGCACCTGTGAGGCACTCATCCAAATCTACAGCAGCACGTGGCAGCCAAAAGGGAAAAACAGAACTCCATTAGAACAGTTCCTGAAATGAAACAACATTTCTTTCACGCCGGAGATGCCGAGATGGAGTGTGCTGGAGCTCCCACATCAGCAGCAGGCTGTAATACAGGCAGTGTTACACCGAAATCAGGGCTGGGATAAACCCTCGGACATCAGCTGGTCCTTGCTCACTGTACTTTTGCCATTCCAGAAAGAAATGTCCTTAAGAACAGGCAGGCAGGCACACAGAGACTGTGCACACCCCTTGAAGGAAACCTGTTCCAGTGCACCACCCTCACCATCAGATCCTGACTTCAACAGAGATTATAAATGTCCCTTGCTAACGTTTAAACTCACTGCTTCCACTGACAAATACAAATTTTTTCATTTCCTGCAGGAAAACGATTGCCTTGAAATGCCCCGTTTGATTCCGACATTAATTAATCAAATTAGCCTCCACCACACTTGAGTAAGCAGTGCACTGTGAATATTTCATCTGGTGATATTAAAATCCCATTTTCTTCGCAGACTGTCTGGAATTTCATGAAAATGATTTGTTATTCAATAAGATCTAAGATTAAGAGCGATGTGGATCATTTGTGAGCAATTCTGAGCATGGGGAGCTCCTGCCTGCATTGCACTGTTATTGCTCCCATACTTACAGATTTATAATTAAGGTATGTCACAGGGCATTGCTTCTGACCCCCAAAGCCTCCCTGGGCAAACACAGAACTCAAGAAGGTCCATTTAAAATTGAATGGTCACGCTGCAGCTTTGGAATTCACTGCTCATCACTGCAGCCAGAGCTCCAGCAGCACGTGCCACACCTGGAGCTGGCCCAGCTCCCAGGCACATCCCTCCTCAGCTGTGAAACCTCCTGAGTTCAGGTTTCCAAGGCGAGAGGAGCTAAAAGCAAACAGAGCAGATGCCAGGGCAGGGCTGTGCTCTGAGGGTGCCCCAGGCCAGCAAAGGTGCCCGAGTCCTGCTCGCTGCTGCCCTTCCCAGTGAGAACACTGTGTGTCCAGAGCTGGGCACCCTGGGGAGGAACCTGAGAGGGAAGAGAACCAAAAAGGGCTGAAAGAACGCCTGCAGTGTCAGAGGAGAAGAGCAGCAGCCCAGGCTTGCCTCCAGCTCGCCAGGGAACAGCCACGCCATGCTTCAGGAGGGATCTGAGAGGCACAGCTGGGACTCCTCCTGCCAAACAGCCTCTGTGCTGGCACTGCAATCCACAGTGAGCAACACCCAGGGGGAGGTACACCAACACTGAACTGTGTCTCTGTGGGGAGCCCAAAGCACTCACCTTCACAGGAAACCCCATCAGCCATGAGCGTGTAGCCAGCCATGCAGGAGCACACGGCATCTCCTGCCACGATGTTGCACAGGTGCTTGCAGGGGCCGTTATCTGCACAACACAGAATTGCACAACACAGAATTGCACAACACAAAATGGCACAACACAAAATGGCACAACACATCAGCACCCCGTCACAGACCAGCTCAGTCACACACTGCCAGCTCAGCCAGGCACAGTCCCAGCTCCGTGGGGAATCAGTCTGTAACCAAGCTGTCCAGGCAGCCCTCAGCATTGCTTCCAGCCCTCCTGCTGCACACAGACACACCTGGCTGCCCCTGCCTGCCCTGCCCACAGCACCCTGCGCTGCTCACAGCACCCTGCACTGCTGCACTGCCCACACCACTGTGCCCTGCCCACACCACCCTGCACTGCCCACACCACTGTGCCCTGCCCACACCACCCTGCCCTGCCCACACCACCCTGCCCTGCGCACACCACTGTGCCCTGCGCACACCACTGTGCCCTGCCCACACCACCCTGCACTGCCCACAGCACCCTGCACAGCTGCACTGCCCACCCCACTCTGAGGAGCAGGTGGGGAACAACCCTGAAAGCAGAGAGCAGCCTCACATTTCTCCCCCGGTTTTCCCCTGACAGTTCCTCAGCCTTGTGCCAGCGGTAACAAATGAAAGCTGTGCACTGAAATCAGACTGGTGAAGGGATGAGTGGAGTTTTATTCCACCTCTGAGTGGAGTTTTATTCCATCTCTGAGTGGAGTTTTACTCCATCTCTGACATTCCTCACTCACCTGCCTCTGCAGCTGACACCTCCAACCTACCTTTGCACTTGTCCTGCTCCTCCTGCAAGGACACCACGAGGATGGGCTGCGAGGGAGATGCCACTGGAGGGATGGTGGCTTCGGCTTCCAGCCTGGTCACCTGTGCTCTGTCAGGATCTGCAAGGCAAGGGAGGATCAGGGGCAGCACCACCCCACTAGACACCCCACAGCAAGGGGAGACCCCATTCACCCCACTCCATCATGGTTTGGAGGAGGAAACAAACATCATGGATACAGATCAGAGAGCCTGGCTGACTGTAACTTCTGTAGAGTATGGCAATATCTGGATAAACCAGAAAATGCTCATTTTATTTTCAAAACATTTGCTGTATTTTAAATACAGTGGCTGTCTTTCATTTGGTATTTAATGGGAAAAAAAAACCAAACCCAAACCAAGCCTTTGACCTTATTCCATCCATCCTATTTCAAGAGAGACAAACACTCACAAGCACAGGATACTTTGGAATGACTTTTGTACAGCCAAGTGGAAAACATGACAGTTGCTGTCTGCCACTAATATTTTCAACAGACAGTAATGTTAAAGGTATCAGAAACAAAGAGCTCCGTTACATCAATAAGAGTAACCCAGTTTATCAGTATCATCAAAACAGAATCCATAAGGTTAAATTCTCCCTTAAGCGGATGTGTCCTGTTCCCACTGAGTTCAGGTGTCAGCTGGAGCAAAGTGTGAGCCCCGAACAGTGACAACCTCAAATGGCTCAGGGTGATGGCAGCGCAGGTTTGGGGTATGGGGAGAGTGATTTCCCTAAACAACTGAAGTCAGCACAGACACACAAGGGGCTGTGGCACAAACAAAAGTCACCTGCCTGTGGCAAAGCCTGAGTGATTCCCCAGGAATGCCCGAGATGTGCAGGGACACAGAGGAAAAGGAGAAGTGCAAGACCCCTGTGCCACACATGGTTCAGCCAAGCAAAGCCACCAAGGCTCCCTCCCTCAGCCTGGCACAGCAGTGACGGCACCAGCCCTCCCTGCCCTGGCCCCTGCCCCGCACCTCTGAGGTCCCACGTGTGCCCCCTGCCCCTGCTGAGCTCTGCAAACCCCTCTGCACCTCTGGGCACAGCCCTGAGCCCCGCAGCCCTGCAGGAACAAGACTACCCCAATAACACAGAGGCTTCACCCACAACTTCAGCCGAGGCAGTGCTGGGAGAGGCAAAGCAAAGCAAAGCAAAGCAAAACCGCAAATACGCTCCAGGTGAGCAACCAGGCCAAATTTTGCAGTGCTAAAATAAGAACTTTTCTTTTTCTCTTTTGGATTTGGTTCCTCTTCCAGAATTTTAATATAAACAGAGCAGACAGCTGCCACAGGAACAGTCAAATGCATTACTGAGGTAAATGCTGTAACACCACAGTGAGAAGGATGACGTACAGAACTCATTGTTTGGCTTGGGCAGAGTATCAGGAGCCTAAGGAATTCTGTCATTGGATGGAAACACTGGTTTTGCTCGTTAAATAACAGAAAGCACTTGTAACTAATACGAGGTTTCAACTTTCTGCGTTATCTGATTTGAAATCTTGCCACTGGAGAACTCCACACATCAAAACAATTACAACACAATAGACTTTCTTTTCCAGACTTCCACCATGCTAGATAAATTTAGAGTTTGTTATCACTGAAGGATGTTAATGATTTTAGATAAAAATCAAAGCTCAGGAAGCAATGCTGTCTGTCTGAACTGAATTAAGTTTATCTAAAGAAAACCCAACTGTGAAATACAAAATGACTCTGAGAAGAAAAGGTATTTCTGTAAAAATCTTTACAAATCCTCTTCTGAAAAGCGCAAACACTCTCGATTTGAACATATGACACACCACTCTTATCTCATGCCACCGAGCACAAAAATAAGGCATAATTAAGTTTCCTAAATTTTCGCTTCTCTTTACATTTTACAATTTCTACAGAACATGTCCATGTATCAACACCCATTAAAAAAACCTCAGAGAAACTGCAGAGAAACGAAAGGAAAGCTTGGTAGATGAGTGCAGGAGGCACAAAGATGTTGCACTTGGACATGAAAAGAACTACGCAGACACCTTGTCAAGAGAGAAGCAGAAAAAGAGGGGTCAGATGACCCTGAGCCTTTATTATATATGTTCTTAGAAATCACCGTGGATTGGAGGGAGAAATTACCACCCCTCCATCACACTGGTCAAAGGAAAAATCTATCAAACGTCTCCGCCTAGGAGAAATGGAACGCAAACAATAAAACACAGTTAGCTGTGTTTACAGAAAGTGCATGAGAAACTCTTACAGAAAATGAAAACATGGAACAACTGCAAAACTCAGGGCAACACAAAGACACTGCCCTTGTCTCACCTGGAGAGCAGCTGGTGCCATCGTCCTGCAGAGTGAACTCGGGGAAGCAGGAGCACTTGTAGGAGCCCACGGTGTTGATGCAGAGGTGCTGGCAGAGCTCCCCCCCGTAGAGCAGGCACTCATCCAGGTCGTCCCCAGGCAGGTTATTGGACAGCTCGGCCTCGTTGCTGATGGACAAGGCTTCGTGGTGATCCTCCCTCTCTGAAACTGCAACAGAACACCTCTGAACGCTGCTCTGGCATGGGGCTGCACAGAACGGGGTGTGTGGGCACAGAAACGCCAAGGAAATCAGATCTGCCCTGATACTGCAAGGGGAAGAACAAAGGAACCCATCCTGCAGATAACAAAACTGTGCTGGAGGCACAGCTCCTCCTTCCCTGAGGCTGGAGGGACAGAGACTGTACAGAGCCCTTGTCTCCCAGGACAGACGGACACTCACCCTGCAGTGTCTGCCAGGACAGATGGACACTCACCCTTCTCAGGGGTCACTGTAGGACACCCACCCTTCTCGGGGGTCCCTGCTGGACACTCACCCTTCTCAGGGGTCACTGTAGGACACCCACCCTTCTCGGGGATCCCTGTAGGACACCCACCCTTCTCAGGGGTCACTGTTGGACACTCACCCTTCTCAGGGGTCACTGTTGGACACTCACCCTTCTCGGGGGTCACTGCTGGACACTCACCCTTCTCGGGGATCCCTGCTGGACACCCACCCTTCTCGGGGGCCGCTGTTGGACACTCACCCTTCTCGGGGGCCCCTGATGGACACTCACCCTTCTTGGGGGTCACTGTAGGACACTCACCCTTCTCGGGGGTCGCTGTGGGCAGAGGCTCGGGGTGCCGCCGGATCTCGGGGTGGATGAAGTGGTCGCCCCCCTCGCAGCAGGACAGCATCACGTGGCTGCAGGGGTAGCCCAGGTTGATGTTGGCCTCGCAGGGTTTCCCCTCGCTCCTCAGCCGCAGGCCCAGGCTGCAGCAGTCACAGCATTGCTGCAAGGCAAGGGGACTGTCAGCAACGAGCACTTGGAGGCACTGAACGAGCTGCCAGGGCAGTGCAGGAGTCCCCATCCCTGAAGTGTTCAAAACACGTGTGGATGTGACACCTGAGGACACGGTTTAGTGGTGAACAGGGTGGTGGGGCTGGGTTTGCAGCTGCACTTGGTGATCCCAGGGGTCTTTTCCCACCTTGACAATTCTGTTCTGTGATTTAACACAGCTTCAGGGGTGAGCCCACACACACCTGGAACCGATCTGCACTCTCCTAAGCAGTGCAGCATCTGGAAAAACACTTGGAGTTTGGAGAGTTGCAAATATCAAAGCTTTACTTGTGCTTGTTTTTGCCATTCTGCACCAACGGATCAACTGCAGCCACAACAAACACGGTCTGCCTGTGCCAGAGGTTTCAGCAGCTCCCCACGCCAGGAAAGAGGGGTGCTGCACATCAGCTCCTCCCAGCTCTGCTCACAGGCCTTGTTCATGTGTAGTATGAACAAAAATTATAAACAAAATAATACAGGTCTGTACCTCTTTGCATTAGAGCTCAAAACGGGGTCAGGTTGAAGCACTGCAACAGGAACTGGAAATACTTGCACAGACACGAGGGGCAGCAGCACCTGAGCCCTGCCAGGGGTCAGTGAAGACTCCTCTCTGCACTGCTGCCCTGCAAACCTCTCTGACCTTTAATTACCTGCCTGTGCTGGACAGCACCCTGCTGAGACAGGCTGCAGGGAGGCCAGGGTGCATTTTGTGAGTTATTTGCCTCCCTCTTCCTTCCTGAGAGCATCCAAACAGCAGCTTCCCTGACACGCTGATCTCCCACCTCTCGCAGTTTGCTCTGCTGCAGGTGGCAGACAAAAACTGTGTGCTGCTCTACTCAGTCACAGACAAATCTGCTTCACTGTCAGGCCACAAAAGTGCATCAGATAAATGACAGCAAATTCAGAAAGTCCCCACTGTGGATGCACAGTGGGTACCTCCCCAAGCAGGGAGGCTGAGGAGCTGTGAGTCTCTGCTGCAGAGACAACAGGGGTCACACCTGAGCTGGAGATGCCTTTGTGCATTTGAATTTAAGTGTCCTCTCACCCCCAATTCATTTATTTATTTGTTTGTTTACGCATTTTAGCTATAAATAACGTCTGTTTCACTGACAGAAAAGCCCAGAGTCTCCCCCTCTGCAACTCCTGTGATAGCCATCCACTCACTGAGAGTTTGCAGTTTGCAGAACAGAGTATATTTTACTGGAACAGCCTCTCTGAACCCAGGGAGCTCTGTTCCAATTCCCACCCTGTGGAAAGGGCTCAGACACAGGAGATGAAGGGCAGGATTCGAGCTGGCAGCAGGAGCTGTGCCAAAAGCAAGCCCCAGGACAGCAAACCCCACTCTGCTCCCCGTTCCCAGGAGGGAGATCCCTGACCTGGGCAGGGCAGGTGAGAGAGGAGGTGTTGTAAGGGCTGCAGGAGCATGGAGATGGGGAGGGATCCCTTTCCATCATCAGAAATCCTAGGTGGGCACTGCCACTAAACCAGAGCCTGTCTCCAGCAGGGAAATGCATCCACTGCCAGCTCAGTGCTCAGAAACTCTTCTGCCAAGCCCCTTTTTTTAGGACAGCATTGGGGTTTCGTGAGCATTTCACACTCAGTGCACAGCCTCGCGTGTTCAGCCAGCTCTGATGGCTGCAGCTCGTGTTTCATGGCTCTGCCTCCTAATCTGAAAAATCCCCAAACATCATAAACAGCAGACGTTACTCACATTTGCAAATATGCACAGCCATGAGGAGCTGCCTTCGTGTGCCCAAATACGTTTGTGTAAAATTTACAGTACGGGTCTTGAAGAGAATTATTTTGCACACTAAATAGGCTAAATCATCTTTTCAAGAGAACTATTAAAAATAAAAAATCTAGCAGTAATGAGTTGTGGTCATGCTAGAAAAGGGAAAACTCTTCTTTCCATCCTCCCCAAATCCAGAACCCTCAAATTCAAAATTTTATGAAAAAAATTCTATTTTCTGCATTTTTTTTTTAGTTTCAGCTCAGTTTTGTCACTTTCAATACACAAAATAGAGGAAGTTCAAGATAATACATGCTTTTACTGAAGTACTGCAAAATATGTAATATTTGCCTTGAAGACCCTGGCTTCTTTCAGCCATAGTTTGATTCACAATTTATCCCATGTGCAGGCATGACAGACAGTATTAAATCAGTCATACATCTTCGGGCTCACGTATTTTCCAGGTGAACAAAACTGTCTCATTTTCCAGTGGAAAAACTTGTTCGTTGAAAAGTTCCTTCTAAAATGCAAAAATTGGAACGCCTCGACCTTCTGTTAGCTGCTTTTTGAACTTCCCAGGAATTCTACAACTGATTTAATAGCAAAGATGACTGTTTCTACCTTGCGATTGAGAAACACCTTGAGAACCATTCTTTGGCTCACAGCTTTCTGCACTCCCCTCAAAACTATCTTTGCTGGATTCCAGCATAATTGGATTTACCATGGTGGAGTCTCCATCCACTGGGAAAAATCCCCGAGCACTTGCTTTTTATATTAGAGTAAATAACAATTAAAGCACCCTAAGGTTGGGTTGGTTGAACACAGGCTCAGCTCCTGGATCTGAAAAACCAGCACTGCCACCTTCACCCTGAAGCAAAAGGAAGGATCCCACACCTAAAATGCCTGAAGACCTACAAATGTTTGTAACCTGGAGGTAAACGCCCAGCTTTTGGCAGGACAGTGTAAATATCTCGCTAGTTTTTGGGGCAATTAATGAATCTTTCCACGTTCCAAACAAACTTTTCTGATTTATGCCACAGCAGTTACTAAGAGCAGAGAGATCAGGGGAAACACCACTAAGGACTGTCAGCATCTTCTGCCAGATCACCTCCGAAATAATGTTTAACCATAATAAAATGAGAAAACCTTTCTTGTAATACAAAGCATTACAAAGTTGGATTATTTTGTATTACAGCAGTACATACTGTAATGCTAAAGTAATACAAAGTCTCAGCAGTCTCAATATTTATTGATTTTTTTTCAAGCAGTAGCTGCAATGACTCAAGAGCTAAACGAGCCAAATAGGTGAGCAAAGCTGTTCAGTAATTTTACTGTCTCAGATGGTTTATCTCAAAGGAAGAATCCCATTGGAACTGGCATGAGGAACCTTTCCACGGGAGTATTTTGTCACTGGTTTCAGCTCAGACAGGAATGATGGAGCTCTCCCTCGCCAGCTGTGCCTGAGGAATGGCATGTGCAATCAGAGTGACTCCTCAGCCTGGCTCTGCCTGGCATGCCAAGCACCCCTGCTGAACCCCAACAATAACAACTCTGCCACACTGCAGACATATTAATGTCTTCTCCCAAACGCACACATTCTCTTTTTACTCTAATGATAGGCTCCAGACCCAAATTAATAACGGTTCTGAAGATGACAAATCAGCATAGCTAATTAAACCTCACACTCTGCAGTGGATGTCCACGTTCCCTGCTTTCCCAGGGAACAATTATCTGCCAGGATCTCCGATGTGCAGGAACAGATAGAACTAATCAGGTTCCTGCTGAGCTGACGGAAGCTGCACTTAAGCTGAGCTATAGCTATGTAAATTATGATCAGAGGGAAATGAATTCTGAAAGGCAGTGCTCTGGTGAAAACAAGACAAGCGAGCTGCTGAATCTTCAAACTGGTTTAAATTGGTTTGGCTCCGCTGATTCTCATAAAGCAAATCTCATTTATCTAAGCAGAGGCTGTGGCTCAGGATCCGTGATTTGTGCTGTCCGTTAATGGTTTGCCTTTATTTATGAACAAAAGGCTTCCATCATCATCTAAATGCTTGTTCCTCTAGTCCAGCATTGTGTAGGACTGGGAAAGGGGGCCACAATTCAACACTGGAGCCAAGCAAACTGTCCAGTAATGGGTTTCACATTATATCTTCAATTAAGTTTTGCCCCATCATTTCCTAAATTCTTCTACACCATAGACATAAAAACTAAAACGGACTTTTCAGCTACTTCCAAAGCGAGGAAGCAAAAGCAACACAGCCAGTTAGGTCTATAAAATGGAGACGGAAATAAATCAAAACAACATCACTGAAGTTTTAAAAAGGGCTGCAAACTTAAATGCAAGCAGCACCATTTCCCTGCCACATTCCTGCAACTCCACCTTTTCTGTGCCCCATAGTAATGCACAAATCACTGCTGAAGGCAGGCAGTGAGGGCACCTGGCACACCTGCAGTGAGAACACCTGGCACACCCGCAGAAGGATCAGAGGAGCTCACCTTGTAGGAGGAGCCGGCGCAGGGATCGCTCTCCTCGGGGCCGCACGTGTCCCCCTCCTTGGCGGCCACCATCCCGGCCAGGCAGCTGTTCTCCCTCACCGTGGACACGCAGCACTGCTTCTGGGCGATCCTGCAAGGGCCAAGCCACCCCGTGTCACACATCCCACAGGCTGGGCTCCCTGAGACCCCGGGGAAATGTCCCTGTGCCACCTGGGCTGTGCCAGCAGTGCCCCGGCAGCAGCACCAGGGCAGTGCCCGTCCCCTGTGCTGGCATTGCTGACCTCGAACTCGGGCTCAGAACTGACCCCAATTATAGAAATAAGACAGTTGAACCCCTGATCTCTTACTCCTTTAAATCCCAATAGATTCACAGGGACTGAAACATTTAGGATCTGGCTTTTTCATCCAAAACCAGCCTCAGATGTGCAGGTGCAACTCATTAATGTACTGGATTTGCACCTACTCAGGCCAAGGCTGGAATGTTTTAATCTGCCTTTACTTCACAGACACCTGGTACGTGCCAGTTATGTCACACCAGACCCCAGTGGGGAGCATTTCCATCTCCCAGTAACTTCAGAAAGCTGCAACGATACTCAATTTGATAAAAGGGATTATGCCAAAGTTTTTCAATGCTCTAAATGACGGGATCACGCTTTGAGAATGTGAGCCTGGAGTGAGTTTGTCTTCACCCCTCCCCAAGGCCTGCTCTGGGCTGGTGGGGAGGGAATGGGATGAAGTGCAGCTCGTGCAGGGCTGGGTCCGTGCTGCCCTGCACCCATCCCTGTGCTCCTGCTGTGCAGGGAGAGCCTGGCAGCCTCTCACACAGGTGCTGCTGACACCAGCAGCATCAGGCACGTGCTCCCTGCTCCAGCAGAACCAGGGCCACTCACAGTGGGCAGTAACACACCCCTTAATGAGATGGACAAGCACTGCACTGAGCACTGGCCAAGGGCAAGCCAAGCTCTGCCCTCCCATTTAACTGCAGCTCCACAGATGTGCAGAAAATGGGAAACAAAAATCTGCTCTGCTCGTGTGGGAGACAAAGAGAAACCTCAAAAAGCTTTTGTTTAGATCAGATTTTGGGCAAATGGAGGGGAAAATCCTCCTTTCTAATTTGCCACGATGTATCGCCAGTCTACCAATAATTTAGACAGTGAATGGCAGTTCCCAGTCTCCTGGACATCCCACAAAGTACATTTCATTTCTTCTCAGGGGCTACTCTTTGTGTTAACCAAAAACGTTCAGTTTTACCTTACGTACCTGCAAATATCACCATCCATGCCACTTACAGGGATTTCTGTGCACTCCCCGTTGTCTATAGCCCACTGCTGTCCAGCTCCACAGCAGCTCTCAATCAATTCCTTCGTGGAACCTGGATGAAACACACACACACATTTCTTCAGATTATTTGGTATGGAATGGATTTGGTGTAACTCTGTTTCTTAATTGAGAAGATCTTTAAAATAACAATAGTTCAGGGTGAGGTTTTTCCCTTTCCTTCCACATTTTGTTTGGTTGTAAGGAAGAAAAATAGACAACTGATACCCGAAACATCTTGATCTACTCGATCACCTGGTGATGTCTCTCAGGGGGGAACAGCAGAAGGAAATTAAGAGTTTTAAATGCTATAAATGACACAACTGGTTTGAAGAAAACTCCGTATTTGACAACTCTGAACAAACTCCCTGAAAAAGCATGCTTGGCCACTTGAAGTAAGTTCATTTACTAAGCCATTATGCTGCTGTAGCAGTGCCCTCACTACCCAGGCTGGGTTAGCACAGAGTGCCCCAGCCCTGGAGGGTTCAGCTGGCTCAAAAATACAATGAAAAGGGTTTGGGAGATGTGACCCTGTGAAACACTGGCACTGAGATGTGATAAGTGAGATGGACACGTAGAATGCTGCTCTAGGTCCCACATTTTCCTCTGTGGATTTCCAGCAAAGATGTAAATTTGCAGGCTGCAGTGAAATGGGATTTAGCTGTATCCTACACACCTCCTGTACAGACTTGGGGCACTTTGTTCTCTTCCAGCTTTCGGGGTGAAACAACCCAAACCCAACCCGGAGCCCCTGTGCCCCACCCCGTGCAGGTGCAGGGGGTTACTGACCGAAGCCATTTGTGTCCCCCCACCCTGCCCTGCTCCTGCTCACACACCAGGGCACCACAACCATCTGCACATGGCCCTCAGGCTCTGCAATGCTTTCATTTCATACAGCACATTAACAATCCTAAAATATCCTTGAGTCCTGAAAGCTGCATTAGGTGTAAGAGTTGCTCTGTGACATTGGAGGGTTGATCTGCACAGTTAAACTGGCAGGAAAATACATCCAGAACCAGATAATTACAACACATTGCTATAAAAGTTAAATTTTAACATCGTTTTAATCCACTCCCTCACTGGAAACTCCATTCATTTTACCAAGTGCTGAAATACATTTGTTGCTCTTGCTGGAACATGAGATTAGAGCAGAAGTTAACTATCTATATTGCAGTAATCTACGTGATTTATAATTCAAATAAAAGTGAGTTACTCATTCCTCACTAAAGGTTCAGTATCAGATTGCTCTGCTGAAGTGCCATACTATTAAACAGTCATATTTGCAAAATATATTGCCTTTTGTTGTGATCTTATGAATAATTAAACCCAGAATGAAGTTATCATAAAATAAACAAACTACTGCATTTTATCTTCATCAGGAACTTTAAAAAAACTAGAATAACTTATAATAGGACTCACAGACATTAGCATGGATTGATGATATTTTAATTCTCCATTAGCAAGAACAAATATATACAACTAAATACACGCACAGGACTGAGGATCACAGAGCTCCTATGCTGGATAGAGATTTTCAGCTCTGTGTGTAACAGACTTTGAAATACTAAAACATTCAAACAGAGCTTTGTTTATTTGGGGCTTCCATGATATCAGCAGATTTAGAAGCAGATTTGCATCTGTTCATGGAAAACAAAGTCATTTTGTTTGAGAACTCTGTAATCCTGGGGGTTTTTTGTATACTGTGTGAATCTTTGATACTTCATAAAGTCATTTCACAACCCACCTGCTAATAGATAATTTGCTATTTATAGATTTCTCCACTAAGGGGAAAAAAAAGGTAATTTATGTCAGGCTACACTACAGAACAACAGCAGTTCCCTCACTTGTTGGCATTCAGTAGCTCACCTCCTGCAATTATCACTCTGAACAGATGAACTAAAGAACATTTTGGCCTCATCTCAAAAATTTGTGTATTGTCTTCTAAAGACACTTAGAAGTTAATTCAAATATTTTAAAAACCGTTTTTCCCTCGGGGAATTTTAACTCCTCCCTGCCCGTGCTTTGAGGTTGTCTCAGTGCCTGATCCAGCAGCAGTGGGATGGGCTCGGACTGACCAGGGACACATCCAGGTTTTCCATGGCCACATGGCATCCACACAGCTTTTACATGGTAAGAATTTCAGCTTTCAGCTACAAAAAGCTGCTATGGGTGGGTGTGTGTGTATTTTAAGAAGTTTAGTTGAAGCTTAAAGTGAGGAAAACACACTGTTAAAGGCTAGTGAATTATTTCCTCCCACTGACACAGTGAACCATACGTGTGTTAGAGCAGCAAAGGAGACAAAGGGGATTTTCATAAACTTTCCTCCCCTTTTTCCCTCCCAGTGTTCACAAATTATGTTTCGAGAGCGATCAATCGTCAGCCAGCTCTAGAAGGTCAAGAAGGGACAGAACATCTCCGTTTCTTGTCAGAGCTTTTTTGACACTGAAGTTTCCCCGATTCCAGCTTCACCTGAATTTCCACTCAGACCATTTAACACCTTTAACACCTCCAATTCCGCTGCTTCCTCCCATTCTCACTTGGGGTTTGCAGCTCCGCAGATCATTTGCATCGATTGAATAGCTCCTATTATGCAAATGCCCGGGAGCCAGCACTCCTGACTGAGCTGTCAGCAGCTTTATCCATCATTCTGCTCCAAGCGCTTCTTTTGTCTAAGCAGAAAGGCAGACACACCTTAACTCATCAGCATTTCCTCACTGAGCCTGGTAAAACCCTGGCACAGGGTGCCCAGAGCAGCTGTGGCTGCCCCTGGATCCCTGGCAGTGCCCAAGGCCAGGCTGGACACTGGGGCTGGGAGCTGCCTGGGACAGTGGGAGGTGTCCCTGCCATGGCAGGGGTGGGATGAGATGAGCTTTAAATCCCTTTGCACACAAACTGTTCTGTGAGTCCACGATCCCTCACATGATGGGAGCAGTGAGGACTAATCCATCACATCAGCCAACCCACCCAAGCCTCCCACCCACCACTGGACAATTATTTTCCTTTCTACTAAAATTACTCCATGACATTAAGGAGTCTTAGAGAGTAACTGTAACTACAGAGAGACCCAAGTAAGGCAGACACAGCGCAGGGGCCTGGAGAGAATCACTTGGCTCCAGGTAGAGGTCAAGTTCAGAGCTGGTATTAACCCCAAATACAATTATCCATGAGCCAGGGAAAGCCAGAGCACTGCACGAATCCCCAGGAGGATCAGCACATCAGGGGCAGGGCACTGTCAGCCCCAGGCAGCCACATCTCTTCACTGCTGGCTTTAATTGCAGCTCTTAACACTGAACAGGAACTGTTCGCTCACACTGCACAAAAATAAGTTGTATTTCCTTATCAAATACCTGCCTGAGAACATAAAACCACGTATTATGAAAAATAATGACAAAAACCTCACAGAACAACTTGGTGGAGTTCTTCAAATACTGAAAAACAACTGTTTCCAGTGGGTCTTTTCTCTGCTCCAATCTCTTCATCATTTAAAGCTCTAATAAATAAATAACAAAGTACTGTAGCTTTACCCCTTAACAGGCTGTCATTTCCTATCTTATCAGCAGCCCGAGAGGCTTTATTAAATTCTCATTGAATTTCACCATTTAGGTGTGCACTGTAACATGGTCTCAACTTGATTTATCTGGGATGGCTGGGAAGGGGTTTTAATGACTAAGGTAACGAGGAGAAGAACATTTATCTTGGCAGAGAGGGGAGGGGAGAATGACAGCACGGCCCCAAAGCCAGCTGCTTTCACTCCAAACTGAGCTATCACTTACGTCAGCGGGGCTGGTTAAGCTCTCCCCAGGACCTGTTCCCAGATAAATGAGTGAGGCTTTACTCTGTGCAGGTTCCTGCAGCTCCTCGGAGTGCCTCAGCCCGCAGGACGTGTCTGACTCTAAATCTCCCTGAAATGAGTGCAGTGCTCCAGTGTTTCCATGACCAAGCCCCAGTGAGCTCACTGCTCGGGATGGGGCTTTAACCCACGGGCACTCCTCAGTCCTTGACGCTTCTCTCCTCGGAAATGATGGAAAAGCAGAGTGCAGAGAAATACAGGCTGAGCTGAGCATTCCACACACATCTCACGCATCCAATCCAGTGCCCAATCCTTCTTTTCCACCACCCTCTCCCATTCCTGCGGGACAGCCTGCCATGCCAGCACCACAGCAGTGTCAGGGAGCTCCCGCACACGTGGAGCAGCCTGCCTTCATTTTAAACCTCATGCAGCAAAGTGCTTTCTACATCCTCGTCTCTTTGGGAATCCATCCCACCACTCATCCGGGACAAGTTCCTGTTATATTGCCTTCACTCCTTGAGAAGCATCTGCTTTCTATTTCGACCTGAAAACATTCTGTTTCCTACTTTATTCTTTTTTCATAAATTCCTTACGCTGGCTCGCTTGGCAAAACACAGAGAGCTGCATCTGCCCCAAGGCACAATGAAAAACTGGATAACCCAGGCCCAACATTCATTTTACTGTGCACCATACAATGGAGACATACATCAACATAACCTCAGCCAGCCTTGTTTGGCAGATTCTGTTCAAAGTGTGAATGAATAGCAACCTTATAGTCCCTCTGGCTTTAGTTCTGGATAATCCCTGTAAGTCAAAACTTGCATTACCTGTGGCAGAGGCCAGATAATTTAGATGATGTTTGGTCTTTAACATTTCCATGACAGCATCCTTTATTAGGTCCAGGTTGAAAGAAGGAGCAGGGGGGAACAACTAAATAAATTCTTTAACCTTTTTCACCAGCTACAAACCCAAGCAATTCCTCTTCCTGCCGTTTCAGAATGTGTCTCATTTTGCTGTCTCCTTCCTACACTGGGTTTGAAGCGAAACAGTTCCTACACAATCATCCTTCTATTAGTTCCAATAATAACTCAGAGCAGGCTGAGTGTTTCTTGCCCTTCAGCACAGTCTTGGCTGTATTTTCCCCCTCAACCTTCCTTCCCCAGATATTGCACAGAGTATATTTATGCTGCCTATTAACTTTCAAAAGAGCTGAGGCTTTGGAAAGCCTGGTTCCGATTATCCCTGTAATTCCTGTCTAAAGGATTTTATCTTGGGGAGAGCAAGCTCTTTGCATGCTCTGTTTTGTGGCTAGGTAGGCTCCCTTCTTCAAAGCATTTCCACCAGCCCTGTTTAATTTTAAAGTTAAAATTCAGAGAACAGTGTTTATCGGGGAATGTAGTCAGGGACTGCCTGTCAGAGCTCTTGGGAAAATTAGGCAGGATCACTGAATGTGCTGCAACTCAAACACTGAGTAAGCCAAGCACTTCCAGCACGTTCTTAACCAATTACAAACTGAGCTGAGGTCGTAATGGTAACTAAATTACAAAAACAATATTCCTTCTTAAAAAATATAAAGGCAAACAAACATAAAGGAGCAAAGAGATGTGTGTGTAAGGCCTTCACTTAGCTTATATGCTCCCCTGACTTCTGAGTGTTTATCTACAGAAAAAAATGCATTTATTTCACCAGTACCCATTCAGACCCACACACTACAGCCTTAGGGACAGCCATCCACTAAAGACATATTGCTGCTTTAAATTTTAAAAGTGTAGCAGTGGAAAAGGTCTTTGTTTTGGACTGGGAGTGTTGATCGAGGACAAGCCAAGGTGCTATGCCATTTTAGAGTTCAATTGCCTAAAACCCCTACACACACGTTAATCATGCAATCCATATAAACACACTATTCGTTCTCGTAACGATCACATGGAAATTGTGCTTTTGTTTCAAGACCTGAAGGAGGATTGTACATTTACACCTGAACCATATCTGAATTGCTGGGGCACAGGCTGCACTGTGCACACCTTGGCAGAGCTCACGTGGGATAGGGAACTGCTTATGGCTGCTCCTAGGAAGCCGACCCCAAAGGCCAAACACCTTTCAGGTTGCTGTTGTGAGCATTCAGGGTTTTGAGTTTTGTAACTCTGGCAACTGGAAAGAAAACCCCCAGCACCTGCCCAGTGCTCAGCCCACTTCCACCAGCCCAACACCTGCAGCACAAGCTAAAAACACACACCCTTAGCTGCCCCCCAGGAAAACCCAAACCCACCCAGAAACTGTTCACAGAAGAAGTCTTGAACCAATTTGGGGGAGGAAAAAAGGCCAAGATTTTCATTTTTCTCGTGACCAATTTATTCAAATTTCCTCAGAGGAGTTCATCTCTATTCAGAATATCACTGAGAACATGGGGCAGGTTCACCCCCTGACTCAGCCCCAGCTGCTGGTGTCAGCTTGTTTTCCCTGCTCCATTGCTCAGAGCAGGGGGAATGGCACAGCACAAGCCCTGCATACCTTGAGAAGGTAAAAACAGAGAGGAAATGACACAACCGCAGCAGTCAGGGGCCTGAACAGCCCCAGGAGTGCTCCTGACCATGCATGTGCCCTCCAGCTCTGCTTGGGCTGAGGACTGTGGACAAAAAGATTCTGAATAGCAGAGGAAGGAAACCTCTGGGTTTCATTGAGTTTCTAATTAGTGAGCAGGGATGCTTAAACAGAAGAGTTGTTGTAGAGCTCCATCTCCTCATCTGGGAACCCTCCAGGATTCCTCGCTAGCCCTTGTCAGGTTTATAATCATAAATTACGTTGTTCCTTTGTTTTACAAGGATGTTCTGAAGAGATCTCTCATTTCCTCAGGCTTTTCTTTATGAAGTTTTGTCATCAGGGCTTGGGCAAGAATTTCAGCAGCACTGATCGTGGCCCAGGGCATTTCCTGGATTAATGACAGGCTGGAAGAGCTGATGGCCCCAGTTCTGCCCTGATCCAGTAACCCCAAGGAGGTTTAAACTCTCCAGGATGCACCCAGAGCCAGAGCAGCTACTGCGAAGGAATTTCAGTGGGACACTTAAGTCAACAGCAACAAACAAACCTCCTTTAATCCCTCACAAAAGTAGGAGGAAATATTAATTTGAATGGGCTGATAATGATGTTTAGATTGTTCCTGGGGAATTTAGCAGCCCTAGCAGGAAGCACAGCAGGAAATCTCTCCTCTGCCATGCAGGATGCCTCAGAACCACAGATGTTTGGAAACAAGGGGGTTTAGTTCCTGAAAAAAGTAATGATTTGGGGCAGAAATTAGGAAAACGGAGTTTTTAACTTCTAAATGAAGCACGTTGTTTGATGCTGTGGTTTCACACAGCAGCTACTGGGTGACCCATTTTGCTTATTCCCACCTCAGACTTTGCCTCCAGCTCAGACTATCCATGGTGCACCTCAGTGTAACCCCACAGCACACCGAAACACGTTCACATGAACTGTTTAATTCCCAAGTCCTCCCTGTCAAAAATCTACACCCCTCAGATCACACACAAAATCCCCGTGTTTTGTTTCAATTCTATGTTCCTGATTAAAAGCAGCGAGTCACTCACATATGTGTTCATCAAGATAAATGGCACTCCTGTAATACCTGCCAGCACTGCTCCTGAAACCACCTTCAAACAAGGCAACACTTGAAAATTGTTGTAAACTCTGGCAGAAGTGGCTGTTTTCACCTAAAGCTGGGGTTTGACCCCATGGCCATGGAAGCCTACAGGCCCTTCAAGCTCCTTTACTAAAAACCAAAGCACAAAGCCCTTGAATACAGAATCACAGAATCCTTAAGGTTGGAAAAGACCTGAGATCAAGTCCAACCACCAACCCAACCCCACCACCACTAAACCAGTCCCCAGGTGCTGCATCCACACCTGTTCTGGAACACTTCCAGAGACAGTGACTCCACCACTGCCCTGGGCAGCCTGTTCCCATGCTTGACAACCCCTTCCATTAACAAGTTTTTCCCTAATATCCAATCTAAACCTCCCTGGCACAGCTTCCCCTTGTCCTGTCCCTGTTCCCTGGGAGCAGAGCCCAACCCCTCCAGTCAGGGAGTTGTAGAGAACAAGAAGGTTTCCCCCTTGAGCCTCCCTTTCTCCAGGATGAACAACGCCAGTTCAGCCTGGGGTTGTTTATACACAGAATAAATATGAACACATTAATATTTAGGCCAGCCCTCGGTGCAGCAGCACTGATGGAGCTCAGACACATGCTGAAGGCACAGCTGACCCCAGCCCTGCCCGAGGCACAGCAAGAACGGGTAGGACAGTGATTCCTGCAGGGAACAGCCAGCAGGGAACAGCTGCAGGCACAAAGCATGAAACCATCACGAGGATGTTGTGGATAGATCAGCATTTTGGCTTGTACCTGTCTCTACAGAAACTCCTTCCCCAGCCACCTCAGCGTTCCGTGCTCTTTGGGAGCTCAGGGACAGTCCCCATCCCTCTCTCATAGGTACACACCACTGCAGGGAGCACAGACACGGCTGCAGGACAGAGCTGGCACCCAGCTCAGCTCAGCTCTGAGCTCTCCTGCTGGCCCCGAGCAGCCAGAGGAACACGGTGTGTGCTGGGGCAGGTTCCACCACCCCACAGGCACCACCTGAAACGGGAACGAGCTAAACCCCGGCTGCAGGGAGCACAGACACAGCTGCAGGACAGAGCTGGGACCCAGCTCAGCTTAGCTCAGCTCAGCTCAGCTCTGAGCTCTCCTGCTGGCCCCGAGCAGCCAGAGGAACACGGTGTGTGCTGGGGCAGGTTCCACCACCCCACAGGCACCACCTGAAACGGGCACGACCTGAATCCTGGCTGGAGCTCCATCTCTCACCGTGCTCTCTGCCTCACACTTCCTACTGGGAAACACAGCCTTCTATGGCTATGAAGAAAGGCCTCAGGCTGGGAATTTCTTTAGCCCTCGCAGTACTTTGTGAAGATCCTTTTTCTCATGTGAAGAATTTAAAACAATGTCATAGTTTTGTAAATCTCTGCACCTGCACCTACTTCTCAAGGACTGTTGTGGCTTCAGCCAGAAAAACATCCAGAAAGGGATGTCTCAGAACTGGAGCAATCACCCCAAGGGGTGGGTGTCCGAGGGACCAATCATTTTATGCCATTCTTGTTTAATTCTCCATTAAATCTCTCTTACTTCGGACAAATTCATGGTAGTGTGGACTCTGTCAGCTTTACCTCCTTGGCAGCAACAGCAACAAGCTGCAGCCACTTTTAAAGGAATTTACATTCCCAATCACATTTAGCTCGGAATCAGAGATGAAGAGAGAAAAGGGACTGACTTGTGAAAAGCTCCAAGTATGAGATTTAAATGTGTTTTGGAGCATTTGGGATAAGGCAGCAAATTCTAATGAAGGGTGGAGGAGGCTCTTCATCTCTCCCACAAATTCTCATTACAGTTACTTTCTGCAGGAGACACTACAACAGAGTAAAGCAAAATATTAAAAGAAGCAGAATTTCTCATACCACTTCATCAATACTTTTCAAAAAAACCCTCAGCCTTTATTATTTGTGTGTAAATAAGTAGAGTGCACTTCTCAGTTTCTCTGTTTTTCAATATTCAACCACACACCAGGAAAGCAACGTTCATTCCCACACAGCACTTGTGCAAATTATAACTGAATGATCAAATTATCAGGATGGCTGAGTATTGAAGTGTTTTATCCAGGTTTTTTCCAGGTTTCTAGTTCAGGGTGCTAACAGCTCGTGATGAGAGTCAAGCCTTAGTGCTGCCCAGAGGCTGCTGGAAATAAGATCCATATGAGGCCCTTTGTGGTGACACAGCAACAAGGAAGGAACAAAGTGTCTGGATACTCAAAGGCAGACTCTGGACATTGCTGGGAAAAGACAATAACTTGCTGAGTCATCAGCCAGGAGCAGGGACAGAAGTGGGGGGAACTCTGGGCTCTGGGTGCCTGAGAGGGTTTGGAGCATCACCAAGTTGTGCAGACCCACACACACAAGCACAACCCTTAGGAAGGCCACAGTGCTTCACATTTTTCTCAGAATTTCAGCTGTCAGCTTAAAAACTGTGCTCCACTGGCTGAGTTTGCCAATGGCTTTGATTGGGACAGTGTTTGTTCGTAGTCTTGGGCTACAAAATGGTGATGCAGAGTCAAGCTTTTTAATGGTCACATGTGTTCAAACCAGGTTTTCTTTCAACCCTCCTGAGTATATATTTATATATTTATACATTTATATATTTTTATACTTTTATACTTTTATACTTTTATAGTTTTATAGTTTTATATATATATCCTGCACAGAGACCCAAATCACTAGGCAGATTTAACTTTTTCAGTGCTTTTTAATTCCTGTGTCAGCCACCCCATGAAAAACAGATTCTTTAAATAAGGTCTGAGAGCATTAAAAAGATGCATGAAAGATAAACTTACCCCCTCTTTAGATCCAGGCCAAGAGGAGAAATATCTTATAAGCACTGTCATCACTCTGCCAAAATGTAGGGTTTTAGTTCTGTAGCTGATTTAATCGAATTTATTTTGTTATTTATGTACACAAAGGTACACCAACACATAATAGGTCTTTTATAAACTACTCCATAGAAGCAGGACCCTGCATAGTATTTGGTCTCTCCAGCAATTTTACAATTTTGACTTCTTGCTGTTTTGTTTTTATTTGGGTTCAGCAGTCACACCTTTCTCTGCTGAGTCTGCCACCACAAATGGATGTGAGCTGGATCTTTAAAAGCCAGATCCAACACTGGGAGCACTGAGCAGCAAAGCAGATCCCTCCCCCCGTAAGGAATGCATCTTTCCCAATCTGGGGATGGGGTCAGCTTTGAACTTGCTGCTTCTCCCAGCCAACAAACGCTCTTGGGTGAGTGTCAGCTGTTCCCCAACCACTGCAGCTTTCACATGGAACAAGGGCCACTCAGTGGGGAAGGTGAGGGACTGTTCCCTCTGCTACAGAGCTGGAAATTCGGGTCACACTCTGACTTCTTTGCTGCTCTCTAAATCTGCAGTGAGAAAGAGGAGGGTGGAGGGAAGGTGGCGTATGAATGATGGTAACAGCATATCAACACACACCTCTGCAGTGCCTGCAAACCAAAACAGAAGCCTGAAATCCTTCTCACATCAGATAGGTGAGTCCTTATAAAAATTGGAAGCAAAATCTCAACATTTTCAACACATCAATGCTCTGCAAGGCCACTGACCCAACCAGCACGAGCTGCATTATATCTAAGATGCATTTTGATTTGCAGGATTTTCCAGTCCTTCCCACAGATGAGATAAAGCTTTCTGAGGTCTGAGTGTCCCTGTGGCTCTGATGTTCAGCCCCGGGTCATGGGAGAAGGTTTTCTCTATCAGCAGCACAGCCAAGGGCTGAAGTCGCCATGCCAGGGCAGCTCCAGAGCTGCTGGGACAAGAGCTCAGAGCTCTGCTCCCCTCAGCAAGGGTTAGGACCACCAACAGAGTGTATTGGCAAGGCTGCTCTTAGGGAGGAGTTGTTTGTTTATAAACTCAAGTAAAATACGCTGCAACCACATTATAATGAAAGATTGGCTATCTGGCAAGAGGCAGCATAAACCCTCTTGGGATCACAAGCTTTCTAGGCAATTTGTTACAAAAGCTTTCATAAAAAATATGAATATTCCGTTTTCAATAGCAGAAGAGTGCCCTCCACATGTTCCAGGTTGGGACCTTTCCCTTCAATCTTCCTGTCTGAGGCAGCCTGCAGGGGCAGGGGCTGGGCTGGCACATGGTGTGACCAGGGGCCAGGGGCACGGCCCCACAGTGACAAACCAGCAGGGACCCAGCTGCCGGGACACACAGGAGTACCTACAGCAGCCTTACAACACCAGCCAGTGTCATCTGTGCCCAGCTGGAGCCCTGCAGCTCTTACCCTTCAAGGTTTCTCTGTTTCCCCACTGCTTTTCCTCTCCAGAGTCCCTCAGTCTTCTCCCTGTCCTACCCGCACACATTACTCCTATTTTTCTTGACCCTTTTTCCTTATCTCCCCCCAAATGCTATCTCTTTTCCTGCATCTCTTCAGAAAATCACTGACAAAAAACCCCAAACCAATCCATTTCCCCCCAAGCCAGGACACAAAGCCACCACCCAGTAAGGCCACCAGAACTGATGCTGCATTTCTCCCCTGCTCTGCCTTTCTCAGCCCCAAACCTCTGTGCATAACCCCTCGCTGGCTCAGCAGAGGTTCTGATTTCAGTCCCAGCCAGTGCTCAGTGCGTTCTGAGTGCTCTCCCAAGTGCCATTAACCCTGAGCTCGTGTTCCACAGGGGCTGGGAAGAGCAGACCCATTGCACATGCTGTGTCTGTGCTGCACCACCTCACTGCACAGCTCCCGAGTGCAGCCACCCGCTTTTTAGCAACGATTTCATCACTTTGAATTCTGAGGGCAGACTGACCTGACACCAATTAGAACGGTTTCAAGCTGAGGATGCTTTTCCCTTCAACATGGCCATAATTTAAACCCCAGCAGTCTAACTCACAATAATCTCTCTTTATGCATATCTTGAAAATCTCCTCAATGCCTTAAGAACTGTTTTGGCTGCCAGCAAGAGGCATAGTTCCCATCTCTGAGGATATGTACAGCACAGCTCAGGTCATCGTCATGTCAGACACATCTCAGATGACTTTCTCCTTCCTTTTTCACCTCAGATGAACAAATGGGTCCATCACACATCACCTTTATAGAATAGCTATTGTTTTTTTAAAGTAGGACCCAAGCCAACATGCAGTTTTGATATATTTTTAACTATTTTATCTCTTAATAGTGATAATCTTCACTTACCAGAGCTGGTGCAATACAAATTCCCCCTTCCAACCCTTCCTCCCCCATGTAAGAAAAAGGTGCTTTTTCACGTTTTACAGAATCATAGAACCACTTTGGTTGGAAGAGACCTTTAAGATCATCAAGTCCAACCACCACCCTAAAAACCACATTCATTTTCTCTTTGTAACTGGCAGGATTTGAGGAACCCAGGGTGCAGGGGTGATGGCAGAAGACAGAAATGCAGTGGAGCTGATGTCCCCTGGGCTCTGAGAGCAGCAGGGAGGGCCAGACTCCTGCATCCAGCCAGGCCAAGCATCCCGGTGGAGCTCCTGCTCCACGTCACTCCCTGGGCGCCGGCTGCCAGCCCTCGTGCCAAGAGCCTGGCCGTGCCAAGAGCCTGGCTGTGCCAAGCCCCACGGCTGCCAAGCCACAGGGAGGGGAGGCTGCAGGGCTGCTCTGCAAGGAGGGCCAGCAGATTCCCTGGGGCTGCACGGCCGGACACACCCAGGGCCTGGGATGACCCTCCAGCCTGGAACGGGTCCTGCCGGCCACGACTGCCAGAGCTGGTCCCAGCCCCGGGCAGCTCACACTCCTCCTCCAGCTGGGAGGGAGCCAGGGCAGCCTCTCCAGGATGGAGCTGTCCTTCTCCAGCCATCCCAGCTGAGGAGGGGCCCGGAGCTGTCCTTCTCTCCATNCAGCTGAGGAGCGCCCCTGAGGTGTCCTTCTCTCCATCCCAGCTGAGGAGGAGCCCGGAGCTGTCCTTCTCTCCATCCCAGCTGAGGAGGAGCCCGGAGCTGTCCTTCTCTCCATCCCAGCTGAGGAGGAGCCTGGATCTATCCTTCTCTCCATCCCAGCTGAGGAGGAGCCTGGATCTATCCTTCTCTCCATCCCAGCTGAGGAGGAGCCCTGAGTTGTCCTTCTCTCCATCCCAGCTGAGGAGGAGCCCGGAGCTGTCCTTCTCTCCATCCCAGC
>VWZT01008688.1:70608-81513 GCA_013397055.1 Pachycephala philippinensis | reverse complement strand
AGCACCCCGTGCAGGCGGTGAGCATCCTCTGCCTGATTTATCAAGGTGTGTCAGCATCCCACCTCCCCAAGACCTGGCTCAGCCAGCTCCAGCTCCAGCTCACAGCCAGGAGCACTCTCAGCCAGGATTCACCTCCACACCCCTACAGGTTTACTTCAGCAGAGGAGGAAAAAAACAAAGAAAGAGGCCAACCGTGTGTCCTGTTTGATCCACTTTGTACAGCTTAATCTGGCGGTGTGAAAAATGAAAATCTGCCTTGTCCCATAGCATGTGGCTTTTCAATGACATTCCCAAGGAATCCATTTGTAAATAAATTGGAGTAAACCAAAGGACACGGGTCCAAAAAAAAAAAAAAGGGAACGCCTTGGCAAAAAGCCAACAAAAAAGANNNGAAGCCAACAAAAAAGTAAGAACTTCCCCTACGACTACACTTCTTTCTGACTTTCTAAAAAAGTTACAAGACCTTTACACCTCCCACTGTCCCAGGCTGCTCCAAGCCCTGTCCAACCTGGCCTTGGACACTGCCAGGGATCCAGGGGCAGCCACAGCTGCTCTGGGCACCCTGTGCCAGGGCCTCCCCACCCTCCCAGGGAACAATTCCTTCCCAATATCTCATCTAAACCTGCTCTTTTTTAGTTCAAAACCATTCCCCCTTGTCCTATCACGATCTACCCAAGTAAAAAGTCACTATTCATAGAACTGAAAATCATTTAGGGGTTCATTCTGGCTGCATAAATTCCATCAAGTACCAAAGACACAGTAAGAGAAATATCTCTAAAGAGAAAGATTCTTATCCTTCTTTTAGCTGGGGTATTTAAACTCAAGCTCCATTAAAACCAATGGAAACCACCACAGCAGGCTGATACCTATCCAAGAGATAACAACTTGCATTTGTGAAAACAAAGCCCTGAAGTGACAACCCACAGTTTGAGAGTGATAGAGAAACCTGCTTATCTGCTCATTAAAAGACAATTCAGAAATAAATTCCTCATTCTGATGAACCAAATTACTAGTAAACAGAGAGCTATTAAATGCTACCAAATAAATCTTTGCAAGCCTCAGACTCTTATTTTCTTGATTGCATATGTAATAAATACCAAGAGCTCGAGGTAATACAATATGCAAGAGGACTGAATCATTTTTTGGCTATGGGAAAGGAGATAATTTAAAAATGTTATGTAATCCTAACAGACTGACAGCTGAGGTAACCACCTCATGACAATCTATCTAAAGAACTATATGAAGCGTGGCACTCTCCCAAAACTCCCCTCTCTGTCATCATTCATTCAGTGAAAACTCTCATCCGTGTGCAACTTTTAATACTGGAAACTGTTTTCAGCATGGAAAGGAAAACTTTACCCAAATATGACCTAAGAAGCTTAAAGAAGTGCCAGAAACACGAAGTGGAGAAGTCAATTAAAGCAAAGAGGAGCTGCTGCCGTGAGTCCCAGGTACCTCTTGTGGTGCAGGTGACAGGAGGGCAGCAATTCCATGGGCATCACCTCAGTTATGAAAGCCCCAGAAAGCACAACCAATAATATATTTACTGCAGTGCACCCTCTATTAAACACCAGGCTCCCTTTTGCTCCAGGAGGGTGAGGTTGACTTCAGAAAGGAAAAGAAAGCTCCCCTGCATGGCTCAACACTGCCCAGAATGAGTCCCCAGCCCAAACCTCACCTACAGCAGCACACAGAGGGAATGCTGAGACAAGGAAAGGCTCATCTGTGCAAGAGCTCTGTGCTTCCTCGGCCTCCTGGCAGAAAAGTTCAGTGTTTCTTCAGGATCAACAATTTACTGTAGCCTTAAACAAGAAGTAGAGGGAAGTCTTGAAAGTCTATTTACGGCCAGGTAATTCCAGTGGGAGCTACACCCTGGTAACACCTGCACCCTCCTCTCCTCGAGCCCAAATGGCAAAGGAGGCAGGAGAGGTTCTGCTGTGCCCCCAGAGCTGGCAAACATCTCCCCTGGCCACACAAACACCACCCAGCCCTGCCCACAGCTCTGTCCCAGCTCTGAGGGCTCTGAACTCACACCTGGAACATTCTGCAGGGGCCTTACAGCACCTCAGAGCACTGCAGCCCTCCGAGCTCCATCTCCAGCAAGGATTTCTGTGAATCCTGTGGTTTTGTTGCTTGGTTCACCACCCACCAATTAGCCTTCTTAAAACTTTATATTTACCTATAAACCTCAGTAGCCTTGTTACAAAGGTGACAGCTGAGGAAGTCTCCATTTAGACCCTTGTCTTAGACCCCATCACTTTTAACCCCTTGAAATTTAATTAAAGCTGTAGGAGGCACACATCACACTGGGAATGTTTTATACAGGCATCCACTCAGTGAAAGCCTGCAAGGAAGAAAGACTTGTTCCTATCACACGTACACATAAGGACAGACACACACTCTTCTGCAATCTGGGCTTCTCACTTCCAGATTCGAGACTTGAGACAGCCTAAAAATACGAAATGTGAATTTTTAACCAAAAACTTTTTAAAAATTCGAGTTAAATTTAAAAGCGCAGCCAGGAGCACCAGTCATTTCCAGGCTGGAGGGAGGCTCCAGTCCTCTGCAAACATTCCAGGGGAGGGGATGCTGATCCATGGGAGCTGAGTCAGATGGGGAATACACAGCTTGAGAGCATCTGCAGAGCAGAATGGATGAGAGCTCTGCTGCGATGAGTCACCAGAGAGACGCAGGAAATGAGGATTACTCAAAACAGGAACCATTATCAGAGCAACATTATGTTTTATAATGGGAAATTAATGTTTTATTCAAGTGATGTTTGCTAGATATAATCCCTTGTATCCAAGCGAGTCTAGAACTCCAGCTCCACCTTGGATCTGATTTTCTGCTCGGTCCTGAGCTCCCCCAGTGGCACAAGCCTCTTGATTGGGCCCTTTCACAGGCTGGGAAGCTGAATGGCATGAATGGGATTTATCACACATAATGGGATGTAGACGTGGATGAACAGGGTTTGGGGTTTTTTAACAGACAAAAGCTCTTTGGGAACAAACATTTATCCCAGTATACGGTATAAAAGATAAACAAGCACTATAAAATCTCCCATAGATTTTGAGAAGGACTGAACCTCAAAGAACACCCAGCTCCAGCCTCACCCACAAATGTAAACAGTTTAAGGGGGCTGCTTGTTGTCCACAGGCTGCAAGTAATTAAGCACTAATTCCCTGCCACCTACAGAGCGAGA
This sequence comes from Pachycephala philippinensis, assembly GCA_013397055.1. NCBI lineage: Eukaryota > Metazoa > Chordata > Aves > Passeriformes > Pachycephala > Pachycephala philippinensis. The sequence continues at coordinate 78,311 of VWZT01008688.1, read as the reverse complement.
AATGGGAGAGGGAACATGGCACATTGCTCAGGGTGCCCTTTTCAGTCAGACTCCTCCATCTCCACCATCCTCACTGGAGCCCTGCAGAGCTGCCCTCCCCTTCCCAAACCCCACAGAGACACCAGAGATCTCCAAAGGACAGGTTGTTATCTCACAGTGAGGCATTTCCAGAGCCAGCTGCGATTGTCCCAAACATCCAACACCACCCACAAAGCCAGAGGAGAGGGACAAACATTCCCAATTCCCTCCAGCGGGGCTCTCATCTGTGATAACCAAATCCTTGAAAAGACCTTCATTCATTTCACCAAAACATTTCCCACATTATTTGCAGAGTTTTTTTCACTGAAGGAAGATGAAAGGCTTAGTTGCCTTATCTGTAATTAGACACACATTTGCTACATATTCCTGGGACAAATAAACCAAATTTACCTTAATAGGGTGCTTTTATCCAGCTGAACTACTTTAAATTTGCTGCTGGTTTGTTGCACAGTAACATTTCACAAATGAAAACCAAACCCAGTGCCAGGAAAGCAGCATTCCATGGCATTTTTTTCCAGCTCTACAGACCTCCTGGGGCAAAAAAAAGGAGGAAAGCGTTTGAAGCATGAAGGATTTTTTCCCTTCCCAGTCTCCAGGCCCAAGCAAAGCCTTGCTGGAGCTGCCTGGTGATGTCAAAGACATGCCCACATCCCCAAACCCCATCCCGGGCTGGATCCCTGTGGCACCACAGCCCCTGGGGCTCCCCCAGCCCCCTCGGATCCCCCTCCAAGGCTGGCTCGGGTGGACACGCTCCAAACCCGGGCCAGACCTCTATTTCCAACTTAGACAAGTATCTATGGCAACTGTGGGGCTATTTTAAACCATTCCTACTTAGCCACCTCCAGGCTGGAAGTTAAATAGCCAAAAAACCCCAGCCCACCCCATCACGCACTCCTCTGACAGCTCAGGGCGTGTGACAGAGCAGGATAGGTTTTAATTTGCTCTCTCCTGACAGGGTGGGTGGGTTTTGTTTGGTTTTAAACATTTGAGATTTGGTTTTTCTCTTCGAGGAAAACTGTGAGCCTCCTATTTTTCTAAAAAAACCATCTTTTAAATGAAAGGTGATGGCTTTGGGCAGCCACGTGACTCCAGGGAATGGAATCTCACAAATAACCTCAAATATCAGATTATTTGAAACTTGTTGCAGAATTTGGCACTCCTTTAATTTTGGAGGTGATGTCCAAGGCATACATTTCCATGCTGGAAAGAGTTTATTCATTTTCTTTACAAGCACAACACTCGACAAGCAACTTTAACCTCATGCTAGATTAACACTCTTCCTTGTTCCGAACATGACTTACCACAAAAGGCAGAAATTCGCCAAATTAATCAATTTGCATAACTGGGAGTTATGGAAGAGAAAGCCAGGGAGTGCTGCAGCTAAGCTGGAAGCCAGCTGCAGTGTGTTTACACATCCCTGTTATCAAGCCACAGTCACAAATGCATTTGCTGGGCTGTGTTTGCTTTGCAAACCAGGCCCTACTTTGCATCACTTTGAGGATTTTCTGAGCCCTGGGGCTCGGCTCAGCTCCCCAGGCAAAGGCTCCCTGGTTCAGCAGGGACACCTCAGTGTGGTTTGACCTCCAGTGACCAACCCCGGGGCTCTGCAGCACCAGGCTTCTAGGGACATGCCAGAATTCCCATCTGTGTGTGTGCCAGGTGTTTGTGTGGAGCCAGCCAGCGCTCCACAGCACCCCACACACCTGCGGGGCAGCTCTGCCCCCCTGAGCTCCTGCTCACAAAGGTTTTGTTTTCAATTACACAAATTGTGGCAACAGCCATCACTGCCGTAGAGCTGAACTCTCCCCTGCCTGACACACTAATTCAGGGACTTTAGGAGCTATTTTAGCATCTGATGAAGGTGGGTTTTCAGTCTGCACAAGTAGTTAAAAGTTGCTCAGCAGTTTGGAAGTTAACATCCAAGTCTTAGCACCAGGGAATAAGAAAAGAGGGCAAACAAGATAAAGGCATTTTCCAGCCTCAGCACACAGCTGCAAGTTCCTTTGCACCTTTTGTAAGGCACTGGACACCCAACAGTCACACCCATTGTGCCCATCAGTGCTGGCTGCATTTTCACATTCATCCTGCGTGCTGTGGGTAGTGTCTGTGCTGAACAGCAGCTTTAAACCCTGTCCTAGATCTCAGCCTGCACACCCACACACCAGGGTACAGCTTTCTCTGCTTTAAACCCTGTCCTAGAGCTCAGCCTGCACACCCACACACCAGGGTACAGCTTTGTCCGCTTTAAACCCTGTCCTAGAGCTCAGCCTGCACACCCACACACCAGGGTACAGCTTTCTCTGCTTTAAACCCTGTCCTAGAGCTCAGCCTGCACATCCACACACCAGGGTACAGCTTCCTCCGCTTTAAACCCTGTCCTAGATCTCAGCCTGCACACCCACACACCAGGGTACAGCTTTCTCTGCTTTAAACCCTGTCCTAGAGCTCAGCCTGCACACCCACACACCAGGGTACAGCTTCCTCCGCTTTAAACCCTGTCCTAGAGCTCAGCCTGCACACCCACACACCAGGGTACAGCTTTCTCTGCTTTAAACCCTGTCCTAGAGCTCAGCCTGCACATCCACACACCAGGGTACAGCTTCCTCCTGACTCCACCAGCTGCACGCACAGCCAGGCCCCAGAGCTGGGCATGGAGCACCTTCTCTTAATTACACCAAGATACTGAATTAAGGTTAAACTTCACCTTCTCAGGGCCAAACAAACCTGCACTGTACACCAGAACTGAGGGAGCAGCAGAGAGGGGACAGGTTATGAAAGCCGATAATTTGCTTTTCATCCTTGGGAGAAGGCACAGATGAGGCAACGCGTACCCACATACTGAGTGCCGTGGGCTGCTACACCAAAAACATCCCTCAGCACCCACTGCTGCCCTGCCTTCTCCTGCTCTGCACCAACACTTGCTCCCTCTTACTTGTCACCAGCTTTGGCAGCTTTCAGGGTCTGAATCTGGAGCGGATTCAAGCAGCAAAAGGAAAATCTCAGCAAGGTGGCAGCAAACAGCCAGTCAAAACAAATGAGAGGGGTTTAGGAAACCTCCCTAGCTCATCTTTGGGAACAGAATCAATCACCACGTCAGCAGTGTGGTCCCCTGGCCCTCCAGGAAATGGGCTCTTTCCTGAACGCTGCAGGGCAGAGAGAGAAAGCTTGGACTTGATGATCTCTGAGGTCTTCTCTAACCTTATTGATTCTTTGATTCTATGAGATATATAGATATAGATATCTGTTTCTTGCCATTAAAAAATATAAAATAGGAAACTGCTGTGAAGACTTCTTCACTACTACCAGAACTTCTTCACTACTACCAGAACTAAGCCAGGACTTGCTCCAAGACAAGCAGCATTCTGACCTGGTATGAATGCAGCACACAAGGACAATTCTCTTGCTAAATACTTTAAAAATGTGCAATGACTCTGGGTTTAACACTGACCATATGGTACAAAACTGACCAGACACTTCTGTTCAAGTGCATGATTTACTTTCTGTGGGAGTCTGAAGCTGTCTGTGCCACATTTGACACAGAGCAGGGAGAATCTCAGTTCTGTGATGCTGGCAAGGGTGGGGGAAGCACATTAATCAATCAACACCAGCTCTTCTTTCCTAAAGGAATGTGTTTGGTGATGCTGGATGAGTGGGCATCGCGTCCTTTCCTGCCTGTCCTGGGAAGAGGAGCTCATTTGTGCCCCTCAGCACTGTGCTGTGCCAGGGGCTCAGTGCTATCAGCTGCAGGGCCATAAACATCCATTACCCAGACATCCCGTTTGGGGAATTTACAAACAAAAGAGACAAATGGCTACAATAATGTATTTATATAATGATCATATGCTTTATGAGGTATTCGTTTACTATAGATTAACTGTAAGTTCTGGGAGAGGAATTTGAGTCTGACCAAAAAATATAACAAACAAGGAAGTGCTTTGTTACTGCAAAGGAAGCCTTGTGAAGCGAGAGCAACTGCTGTGTGCCCATGTGAGATGTAAGGAGTTCTTTCTTAAAGACAGCATTTCATTTTTAGAATTTCTAATGCTTAACAGTTGCCCTTCACGATTTTAAAGTAATATTAGAGGAGCAATACAGCTAAAATGAGTGTATACCTTACTGAAACTAATGGGGTTAACATGGCATTGACAAGACAGGGCCTGACCTTCAAAGTCTTTTTTCAAGGAACATTATTGACTCCATTTAGATGCTGAATAACAGCAAGCACTCTCTCTGAAATAGCAGGGTCAGATTTCAAAGCTGTGTCAATCTGTTCACCATACCAAGAGGAGGCTTCAGTATTCCCTAATAAAGGTCAGATCCCTGGTCTAAGGGGTGCAGGCAAACAGCAGTGCTGATAATGCACTGCCTCTGCATGGTCCAGAGTGAGAATGGGGACTGGGGACTGAAGCTGAGGGAGGCTCAGGCTCAGCCCTGCAGTGCTAAACTCGTTCACCCTCCCTGCAGGAATATCCCAGTGCTCAGCCTGAGCTGGCCTCTGCCACACACATGCCACAATTTTTCCGCATACCGAATTATTCACACTGAAAAGCAAACCTCACTGGCTGGCTCCGAGAGCTCCTGGTCATTTTAACTGGCTGGTTACGTTCCTCAAGAATAAGAAAACCAGTAGTATAATTCTTTTTTCCCTCTAAACTGGTTAGCTTCACCTGGTGCCAAGGCAGTGAGAGTCCCTGCCTGTCCCACAGTGGGCTCTTGGCCATGCACAGCACAAACCTGCTCCTCTTCATCCTCTTCATCCCTCGGGGCCAAGGACAAAGGAGGAAGAGCACAGACACTACCAGGAAAGCTTTCCCAGGGCCATAGGCTGAGCAAGGCAAAAGCCTGTACTTCAAGAACACATGCAAAGCACATTCATCACCTTAAAGCGTCATCCAAAACTTCTGACACCACAAGATTTTGGAAAGTCTCCATATTTTTTCTTCCACCAGCAAAACCACCACAGTCAATCCAAGCTGACTGAAATTAAACATTTATGGAACCTTCTAATGCAAAGCCAGCCATCACCGATGGTCACCACGCTTTCCTTTTGATTTCAATGCCCTGAGTTCAGACAACACTTATCAACTTTGATCCGGAACCAGGAAAAGTACAAATTTTATCATTATCACATGAGACATTACTTAAGTGTATGTTATCTTCAATGAAAACAGTTCCTCAGAGCGAATCTCTTACAAAATCATTTGGCTGGAACACTGTAGGTTTGAATCTGGAAATGAAAACTACCAGTAATTCCATGCAAGGCAATTCCAACACCAGGAAAATTAATGAACATTGCAGAGGAAGGATTCTTGGATAAGAGGGAGAACTATATTAATCTTCAGCTGCTTATAGGCCATAAACAAGATGTTTTATAGACGTAGCTGCAGAATTACAGTCGGGTGTAGTGGAGCTTTAAAGCCATCAACTGGGAGCTTGGTAGCCAAGGCCTGACAGCCCCTGGCAGAGCTCTGGGGTGGCTGTTTGCTCTCCGTGCCACCAGGCACACAGTGCAGTGCCTTCACACTCTGATCCCAAAGTCTTCCTCCTGGTGATTTCTCACAACCATTATTAAAAATAAAAGAACCACTAAACTCACTCAAAGCCTCTCACTCTGCTTGTTCAACGCAGAAGAACTCTTTTACCTGATGGAAAGAGCCATAAGAAATGACCATTTTATAAGCTCCATTTTCATTACAAAGATACGTTGTCATGTATTTTCGTTTCACAGTCATGAAGTTCACTTTTGGAATGACAGACTGGACAAGTTTGGACATGAGTCCTCTGCTCTCCCCACCCTGTGCTTTGCTGTTCAGTGTTTGCTTTCCAGGGAATTCTGCTCCCCACCAAAGCAAGGTTTGTGTGTCTGGAATGTCTTTTCCACGTGCCATCAGCACACAGGAGGTTTGCTATCGAGTATAACAAATTCTATGCTACAAACCAGTGACAGAATATAATTGTGCCTACGTCCCTGCAGGATGTCTCCATAAGAACACGAATACAAGAAGCACTTTAGCAGATTCACTTCATGTAAGATGTATAACTCTCTAATATTAACCAATTTAACTTGTGCTCAGAAAATGATTCCAGTAAGTAGCACATACAGTGTCTTTGAAGACTCAGACTAAAATGAACTTAAAATAGTGGGAGGTGAGAAGGAAACTGAGGTACAGCCAGATGTTCTTGTTGCAAGAGCTCATTCATCTCCTCAATTCTGTCCCTGCCCATGAGCCAGCTCCAGTCAAAGCCCAGCTCCCCTGCTCCAAACACAGCTGATGCTGCTGCTCACAGAGAATGCAAGGAGGGGGTGAGTGCTGTCACAGATCAGTGCCAGACTGGAGCCCTCACACGGTGCTGTGGGGATTTTCACACAAAAAGCACCTCAGTGCCATTCCAAGACCAGAACATATTGCATAAAACTGGCTTAAAGTTTCCTGGACTATGCAAGACATCCGTGGAAAATTCCATTTTTCCCATCTGGTACTCTGTCCCTTTCCAGCAGTGCTCACTGATGATCCTGTATGAGCACACACTTGCTCTTCCAGTTGATTTGGATTTTGGTGACCTGTTGAGTTCCCTTTCACCACTGGAGGCATGTCTGCCTGCATTTCCATCCTGCAGCTCTCCCAGGAGAGTTCCTGTCCTGCTCCCCAGTGTCTGGTGGCCACCACCAGGCTGCAGGGTCCCCACACTGGGCCACCAAGCACCCCAAAGCCACCTCCAACCTGCAGCCACCAGCACCCCCAGAGCCCTGACTCACCCAAAAGGGAACATTTCCTGAACTGCAAAGCCACCCAAGCTGGCTCCTCAAGGGCCTTGGGAAGGGCAGGAGGACACACAGCAAACGAGGAGGGGAAAATCTGCACTGAGCTCCAGTGGCAGCCAAACAAACAGAAAAAGCCAAAACAAAGCAGGGAAGGTAAAGGCACAGCACAGATGGCAACACAGGAGAGAAGATGCACATTTTTCTTCTAGAAGTAACATTTCTGCATAGTGACCTCATACAAAATAAAGCTCACCCTGAGCATTCACCTTCCTTACCCCTGAGCCACCCTCACGTGCCCAACTCAAATAACCTTGGTGGGAGGGAGTTCAGACCAGCACACACCTGCTCCTTGGGCAGCACAGGGCACTGCAGCTGCAAGCAGCCCCTCGCCCTGTGCAGGGCAGCAGCAAGGCTACCACATCTCATCTGGTGATTTTCACTGTTTTTAAGATGTATAGTTTACACCCAGGAACAGCTCACAAGAGCATCAACTTTTACAGCACCTTTTAAAAGTTACTGATGCAAATCCTCCCCTTTCAGGCAACTGTTTATACTGTTAAAAGGTTTTAAACCCAGAGCTGTTGAAGCCATAAACATGTATTTTAGTACTTGGTAATTCAAAACTATGGTCAAACAGCTCCGAGCCCTTCTGAATGCAGTCAGCCTCCCTGGGGCTCACAACAGCACCACAAAAGCAGCCAGCAGTGAGACAACGAGGGAGAAGGAGTTACTGCTCTGGGGTTTGTGTGAATGGCTCTGTTCCTGCTGTGGGGAGGGCTGGAGAAGCTGCAGCCACCTCCCTTCCCACCCCTGCACCCATTCCAAAGCCACTGCCAGCACCCCACAGCCACTGCCAGCACCCCAAAGCCACTGCCACCTCCCTTCCCACCCCCTGCCACCA
>VWZT01008688.1:43090-70560 GCA_013397055.1 Pachycephala philippinensis | reverse complement strand
TGCCACCACCCCACAGCCACCCCCAGCACCCCACAGCCACCCCCAGCACCACCAGAGCAGCCCAGGATGGAGGGAACTGCAGTTCCAGCAGGCAGTGACCAGCTGCAGACCCAGTGACCCCAGAATGCTGCTGCCCACAAACCTGGGGGTGCTTTGGGGTCCCAGACACCCACAGGCAGAGGTGGGGCAAGGCAGGTGGATCCAGGGGGGCTCTGCAGCTCCCTGGCAAAGGCAGGGCAGGGGAAATGTGCACAGCTGGCCCTAAATACAGCACAAATACTCCTTTCTCCCACCCCTCTGTCAGCCCTTGGCTCAGCGTAAACAGCCCCGGTGCTTTGGGATGGCAATTTAGGACTTTCTGGTGGCTTTGGAAGGGAATTGGTCACCTCAGGCACAGCACAGACAGACTGGGAACAGTCAAGAAAACATAAAACCTGCTCACACATAAGGGGATCTTTATAAAATTCCAATTACAGCTGGCTTGTTACCTAAGAATCCCTGAGAGGTAGGAGATATTGCTCGCTGTGAGGCCCGGGGTAATGAAATTACAAATCCTTTCATGAGTAAGCATATGCTAGAAAGCTACGTTTATTTGGCCTACATATTTGAAACCGTTCAAAAGGTTATTGTCTCACGAAATCTGGATCAGGAATTACTACTTATACTTTCCTTTCTCTAACAAGGAGCTATATTCAGAGTCGGTTTTAATTCCTCGGTGATCGATTAGAACAACAGACACATTACTGCAAAGAAGTCTCATTTAAATTCTGTTTTCTGAAGGAGTATCAATCGTGCATACAAAAAAATAATATACTCTCAGATACTTACTATAAATAACCAGCAAATGGAGTCCCCCTGAGAAACCTGGTGAGCCCAACAGCCTCGTCTGTTCAAGTGGGTAATTAATTTGTACAAGAAAACTCCCATCTCATTTTCATACTTTGTCTGCAGCATGTTTGAATTTCAGAACTGATTCAATGCTCTTGTTGCGAACCATGGATGGAACTGACTTTGCATAAATAATGATTTTTACCTGTACAGAACAAGTACATGAGATGGGTTTTCAGAGGTGTTTTGATGCCATCCTAGGTTAGGTGCCCAGCTCCAGCTGTATTATGGCAACAATTTGAGATTTAAACTATGTTAGTAACGAAACCCCATGAAGTCAAGGATTTGTGAGAACCCTCCTGTGTGCTGTGGTCAGTGTGGAAAGCCTGTCCCACGCAGGCACTACCCCTGGGTTCGTGCCAGCAGCTCCAGGGAGGATGGGACACCCTGCACACCCCAGCCAGGTGTGAATGCCCCATCCTGCTCCACCTTCAGCCATGCTCTGCACATTCCCGTGGTGCCCATCCTGCTCCAGCCATGCTCTGCACATTCCCGTGGTGCCCATCCTGCTCCACTGTCAGCCATGCTCTGCACACTCCCGTGGTGCCCATCCTGCTCCACTGTCAGCCATGCTCTGCACACTCCCGTGGTGCCCATCCTGCTCCAGCCATGCTCTGCACATTCCCAGCACTGAACACAAGGGATTTCCTTATCCAGAACACTCCAGCCAACTGTGTGAGTGATTCCTTGTGCTGCAGCAAACAGCTCGGGGTGTAAGGCACTGTCAGCAGAGGGTCTGACTGCACCTCACCTTCCCACCAGAGCTGGGAACAGAGCTGTGCCCTTCAGGGGGTGTCTAATGTAGGAACACTGGCAGGAGCTGCAGAACACACATCAGTCTGTCCCACCCTGCAGACTGCACCTGCCTGTCAGGGCCCCCAGGGATTCACACTGAAGCAAGGAGCTGTTACCTCGATTTTATGAGTAACAGGAAGGTGGAGAGCCACCTCCTTACACAACTCTGTTTACTACATTGGCAGGTACTGGGGTTTGAAAAGAGAAGAACTTAAGACCTGGCTCTTAAAAGTCTGCAGCCATCTGACTGTGACAGTCTAAAACACTTTTGGCAAAGCATGGCACCCAGTCTTGGCATCCTGCATACCAGGCTTGTGCCTGCACCACTGCACAGATCCCTGCAGCTGTAAGGATCAGCTAAACTGCATTCTCTAAAGACCACAATCTTCTAGTTGAATATACAGCTACGGCTTAAAATACTCTTTAAGATAAGGACCAAAACAGCCCCATAAAGCCTGACAAGTATTGGTCGCCCCAAACCCATGACCCGTGGTTAGTATCTCGTTTTCAGAAGGAAGATGCACAAGAGGAATGGAAGGACTGTGGTGAGGAGGGTTTGGGCTCTACAGGGGAATTCCTGCAAAGAACAACATTCCCAGTGCAGAGCCTGCAGCCCTGAGAGGCACCCTGAAGCCCAGCCAGCTGGAAAAGCAGGATCTGACCCAGAGCAGCTCCCAGACACAGCCAGGCAAGCAGCAGCCATGCAGCAACATGTCCAGAGACACGGCCCAGACACAGACCCCAGAGCTCCAGCACTGACCCCAAAAGCACACTCCTGGACAGGTCTGGGCACTGGAATCAGCTGCTGCCTACGTGCCTGAGCTGGGGCTCCATCAGCCCTGACCCCTGCTCCAGGTCCTCACTGGGACTGCTCCAAGCACTTCACAGAGACCTGCTGCTGCACCCACTGACAGCAGGAGCCTGGGGAGCAGAGAGCCAGCTCACATCTGGCCAGCTCTGCCTGGAGATTGGATACTGTGGCTACTGTTTATTCCACAGTCTGCAGACAATTGCTCTGAGTGCACTCCTCTGTGTCACTCGGGCAGGTCTGGGTTTTCCCTGCACCCTCTGCTCACAAATTCAAGCTTGAGGTGACAAGAGAAGGGGTCCAAAAAAGGCTGTGCAGCATCAGCCACGAGGGAATCAGCCCCCCACGCATCATACATGGGATGTTTTCATTAATAGAAACGGCTGAATTATTTCCTTTTTTCCTCCTGAACTAGCATCTGGCTGCCTAATGAAGTACAAAGGCCATTTTTGGCAGAACAGATAAACACTTTTTAATTTTATAGTATTTTAGTCTTCCTCTTTCTGCAAGTATCTCAGCCTGCCTCTTTCCCACTCGTGCTACCTCAGAACTTCAGCTACCAAAGAACCCACTGAACACTGTCCCCCAGGGCTGGAATTCATGCTGATTCACACTTGCTGGCCCAGAGGCTTTATCTCCTCACACACCAGTCTCCTGAGGTTTATTTTTATTCCTCAGATATCCTATTTTGAGGGCTCAAAGCTGATTTCTTCCTGTTACAGAAAGGACTGGGATAAAATAGAGAACACAGAACTAAGCCTGAGGTAATTCAAGTGAATTTGAGACAACACTTCACCTGATAGCAAAAAACACAAAGTAATTGCAAATAGAGTTTGTTTCTGAAGGACCATGCAGGCATTCTCCCACCTCCAGTGCTTTTTATGGCAGCAGTAAGAGGGACAAGGGTGGGTGTGCTCAGGGGATGGCTCCAAACCCTCACTGCAGGTCTGCTTTCACAGAACCACAGATTATCCAGAGCCAGAAGGGACCAAAAGGATCATCAAGTCCAACTCCTGGACCTGCTCATGCCTCTGTTTGTCCTCAGTTCGGAAATTCAAGGTCATCCTTCTCCCCGAGTTTCAGAATCAGCAAACAAGCAGCAGATGGGTGGGCTGGAATCTCAGCTACACCCTCAGAAGTTACTCAGGAGCCTCCCAGCAGCTCCTGCCTGATTGGGATTCACCTGCAGTAAATGCCACTCTCACATCCACCGACCTCAGCTCACAAATTGGTGCAATTCACTTCAGTTCCACAACAATTATCTTTATCTCTAAAAGCCACCACAATAAAAAAAAAAATCACCAGTCGTGGAGGAGTTTAAGTGGAAAAACACCTCCACTCTGAAACACGACAGCTCCAGCTAGACCCAAACTGCTGCTGAGCCTGCCAAAACCAGAATGCAAATCATAAAACACTCACAATGAGGCTGCTTGCTACCCGAGTTACATTTATCCAAGGAACATCACTCTACTGCCAGAGCACGGGGAAATGGAAGAAAGTGGGAAAATCATAACAGAACTTGACAGTAAATTCTTGAAATATGTTTTAGTCAGCCCTCCCCTGATCAGGGCATTTTTAGGATGAGGAAATAGGCAATACAGAAATTAAAATTCCCCATTTGCTGCTCCTGCAGTAAGTGACAGGGTAAGATCAATGTTTGGAGAGAGACTGCATAAAGAGAACAGTCTCCATTAATCTCATCCCTTCCCTTGGTGAAAGTACTTAATTTACACTTTCTCAGCTGAGTAATTACCTCTGCTACACCCTTACAGCTCCTTTAGGAATGGAGTACTTGCACAGAGCTCCAGAGGGTCTGAGTGATGCTGCAGGAGGTTCTCTTCAGTCCCTGCTCTGGGTCTGTGACCAGAGCACCCACCTGGAGCTTCCCCAGTGCTTCCCCTGCAGGGATGGGGGGCTGGCATGGGGCTGGCACGGAGCAGGGCGTGCTGGAGACCCCCGAGCAGGAGGCAGGAGCACATCCCTGGGCTCCCACACCCTGCAGAGCTGAGCCTGGCTCCCCTCCTGGCACAGGGACACCCCTCCCTGGGGCTGAGTGCTGCTGCTGCTGCCCCAGGCAGCCCCCAGCCAGGGCTGGCCCCTCACAGCCCCAGAGCATCTGCACAAGGGCTGCTCCAGCAAAGCTTAGGGCAGCCAACAAAGGAGAGGGCAAAATCCCCTAAGAAATGGCAATTACCACAGTCCATGAGAGGAGATGCTACAGGGATCACCTCAGCTGGCTGATGGGAACACAGGGCAATACTACAGGTGAAAAACAATGCTAAAAAGAAGAAAGAAAACCAGAACACAACATTAACCTTTCCTGAGCAAAGTGTTCCATGTTGCTTCCACCATCAGTTCCATCTCTGCTTCCACCAGCAGAGATTTGGGAGATGAAAGCTCAGCTACATATAAAACCAAAGCGAGATATATACAATACAAGTAATAAAGCCAGTTTTTTAACCAAAGGCATCAGGATCCAACCACAGCAGAGTTCTGGAGCCAGGATACAGCTAAATAGGAGGAACGAATGCAACAGCCACCTAACTCAGGCTGAAAGCCTCTGTAGAAGCTCCCATGGTTCTCTAAACTTTTCTAAACTCTGGGGAAAATGAAACACTGAACAAAACATGAAAATAAATCTAGAATGGCCATAGAGTCACAGAAATGTGCCCCAGAGCACTCTGCTGGGAGCTGGTCAAACAAACCCTGCATGCTGCCAGAGTGGCTGCAGCCTCATTAGGGAGCAGCACAACAGCCTCACAGGCTCTGAAAATCAGGGCATTGATGCTGTTTACATCATGCTGACGATTCCTGAAGGGAGAAAAGAAGTTATTTGGCAATTCTGGTAGATTTTGTCATTTTAAAGTTGGAAATACATGCACAAAATTTATGTTTTCGTTCCGTATCTGCAGGCGAGATTAATTTTTCTTTCAAGTCTGACTAATATCTTCACTCCCCCTCTACCACGGGCTCGGGAGTCACCGAAGAGACAAGATGTATGTGTCTTATTACTGGAAACATATGGAGCTACTCACATGAATCACAGCCACGTCAATTAAACCAGCAGAACAAGGGAAAACACTGCTGTCCCCAGGCACCAGCGCTGGCCGTGGCCAGAGAGATCCCCCATTTTCAGAGAGGCTTCTGTAGTTCCATGCAGATCTTCCCCCATTATTCCTGATGGCAATGGTGGGGCAGATCAGGGACTTGTCCCACTTGGCAGTGACTGTGGGTGGTGGCACTGGCTCCCAAAACATGCAGCAGCTCTGTGGGGCAGGGAAGCAGCAGCCTCAGAGCTGCAGCATCCACGGCCACTCAGAGAGTCCCAAGGGACATTTATTTTTCATTTCTGCTTCTGCAATATTTAAAGGAAATCGTAGGTACCTCAGCTAAGGGGAAAATGGCACCCAGTGATCCCCAAGCCTGCTTCTGCCAGCTGAACACTTCATGCCTGACATGCCATCCATCACATTTGCTCCAGGCACCTCAACCTAATCCAGCCCCCAACCAGACCTGTCTCAGCCAAGCAGTTCCCCGGAATCACAGACTGGAAATCACCCAAGCAGACTCTAAAATGCAGTACTTAGCTCTGCTGCTGAACACTTTCACCCCAACAGACTTTCTTAAACCCTCTCACTGAAAATTTTAGGGTGCTCCACCCATCTTTCCTTTTTGAGAGAAAAAGAAAAGGCAATTTAAATTTTAAAATATATCTTTTTTAAAGTTACATCAGGTTATTGTGTGTCAGTCCTAACTCAGGCCCGTGTATCATACACAGCTCAGCTCAGATTTTGAGGCAGGCTGGAACAAATAAAGGGAAGTCAAAGGAAAAGGAACAAGCTGCCATGTCCATCCCTAGTCCTGGCACACCTTCTGTTTGAACAGTCCCGAGGTGCTGCTTGTGTTGGGATTTAGAGTCTCAGCTCCCAGTCTGCTCTCCTCCTCCCATCTCCCTTCCCCTTCTCCAGGAGACGGAGTGGCCAGCTCGAGGTGTCCAAGGGCCACCTACACAGCACAGGGGAAATGCCACTGCCTAGGGACTCATCAGCATTCTCTGCAAGCACCCTCCAGCTGAGTCTCGTGAGAACATTCTGTGCCACATCTCGGAAGAGGAGGTATTGCTCCTGATTTGATGAAAAATGAATTGGAAATACGAGCTGTATCTGTGCTAATTTACAGCGATGAAGTTTGCATTCATTACAGTAATGAGCACTGCATAAAGCATATAATCAACATTCCCTGCAGATGTCAAGAGGAATCCAGAGGCAGGGAGGAAATACGCGTACATGCCACAGTTGATCATAAACATCATAAACTTCCAGCCCCAAAAAAACACAAAGCAAGAGACAGACCCTTTTCTCCCTACTAGTCCTCAGGGGTATTCGAGTGTATCTCTCAAGTTCTTGAAGTAATGAGCTTAGACAGGCTTTCAGCCATGGAATAAATATTACACGTGCTCTAAATATTTTTATTTAGAAAGTGAAGGCACAACTGTTTCACTTCCTTCCCAGAAGAAGACGAAAGCTACAAATGTGATTGCACTGAGTTGGTAACTGGAGATAACTAATTAAATCCTTCTGTGTCGAGGAAAAAGTTAAAAGCAAGTAATTGAAGAAAAATGCAAGAGTTGAATAAACCATCATCTGAAATAAAAGTTAAAATACCAGAAAACCCCATCCACTGTCTGTGAAATGAAAGCAAGGTGGGCAACATGAAATGGTACCTGTTCTGTGAAATGAACCACAAACCACCTCCTGAAGGGGTGGAAGAAGGTTTGCGGTGGTTTGCTTGATTCCATGGCCACGCACAGCAGCAAGAACAACACACCAGAGGATGTGCCCCAACACAACCAGTCAGAGTCTCCAGACACCCACTCTGGGAGCAGTTCTTACCTTCTGGCAGCCTGGGGTTGGCGTGGATGGAGTTGGGGTCCCCGTCCTCCTCGGGATGGTACCGGTACAGCGTCTGGGACTGCTTTGGGGAGGACTGGCCACGGTCCTCCTTGAGAGCCACAGGCGGAGAGGTTGTTGCACTGAACTTCACCTTGGGGAAATCATTCCCCTCGAGGCTTTCATGGGATGATCTTGCCCAGCTCGGCTCTGTAAAATTCACCTCTTTCAAGTCCTGATACATGCTGTTCTCTGGCTCTTCCTTCCTGGCATGCTTTTTCATTTTGGAGTGGGGGGCTCCTTCTTGCTCGTGCCTCTCTCTGTTCCCTTTCGGTCTCCTCTCCAGCTCCTCCGGGGTGTCTCGGTGGTGCTGGGGTGTGCCGGTGGTGGCCGTGGTGTGCTGCGGAGGAGCCCCGGTGGTGGCCGGTGCCTCCCTGCGAGTGGGCTGCTGGAGAGAGGCCGCAGTGGTGCGGGGCAGCCGCCTCCTGTCGCTGTGCTCCGTGGCACTGCGCACCTCGGAGGGGCCCCCGGGTGCCACACTGGTGCCGGGCACTGCCGTGCCCTCGGGGTGCGGCTCAGCCGGGGCCAGCACCGAGGGAGCCACGCTGGACGCCAGGTAGTCGTAGTCCTCACCCTGCTCCTGGCTCTCGTGCTCCAGGGACGAGTAACTCCTGTACTTCTTCGGAGACTCCACCTGGGTGTTGTCCCCTTCGGACGCCTCCTGGTCGTAGCTGTAGGGATCGTCGTAGTGCCTCTCGGGCTCGCCGTCCTCGGCGTCCCCCGGGCTGGCCGTGTTCAGGGGGAAGGCGTCGCAGTCGGGCAGCTGGTAGCACATGAGCTCCCCGCCGGCGTTGGGGCAGTGGCACACCTTGCAGGGGGGCATGTGGAACGTGTGCCCCGCCACGTACTTGTGGCCCTCGTGCAGGCAGCCGATGCGGCCGCACTGCGGGCACCCGTCGGCCGGCACCACGGCGTCGATGCAGTTCGGGGGCAGCTCCGGGCACAGCATGAACTGGCAGCTGATCTTGCCCCCTCCCTTGGGGCACGAGCACTCGGTGCTGCCGAAGTCCACGAAGTAGGACTGTCCCTCGGGCACCTTGCCGTTGACGAAGCCCACGTTGACGCAGTCGTAGTACTGGTATCCCTCGCAGGTGCAGCCGTGCTGCAGGCACGTGGCGCAGCACTCGCCCGCCTCCAGCACCTCCTCGATGCAGTTCTCCAGCGGCTGGCACTCGGCGCCCGTGCAGTCCCTCTGCGCCCAGCAGCTGCCCGAGCACAGCAGCACCAGGAGCAGGGCGCTCCAAAGGCTCTGCTGCCAGCTCCGGGCACTCTCAGAGCTCTGCTGCCAGCTCCGGGCACTCCAAAGGCTCTGCTGCCAGCTCCGGGCACTCTCAGAGCTCTGCTGCCAGCNCTGCTGCCGGCTCCGGGCACTCCCGGGGCTCTGCTGCCGGCTCCGGGCACTCCCGGGGCTCTGCTGCCGGCTCCGGGCACTCCCGGGGCTCTGCTGCCGGCTCCGGGCACTCCCGGGGCTCTGCTGCCGGCTCCGGGCACTCCCGGGGCTCTGCTGCCGGCTCCGGGCACTCCCGGGGCTCTGCTGCCGGCTCCGGGCACTCCCGGGGCTCTGCTGCCGGCTCCGGGCACTCCCGGGGCTCTGCTGCCGGCTCCGGGCACTCCCGGGGCTCTGCTGCCGGCTCCGGGCACTCCCGGGGCTCTGCTGCCGGCTCCGGGCACTCCCGGGGCTCTGCTGCCGGTTCCGGGCACTCCCGGGGCTCTGCTGCCGGCTCCGGGCACTCCCGGGGCTCTGCTGCCTGCTCTGGGTGCTCCCGGGGCTCTGCTGCCAGCTCTGGGTGCTCCCGGGGCTCTGCTGCCGGTTCCGGGCACTCCCGGGGCTCTGCTGCCGGCTCCGGGCACTCCCGGGGCTCTCCTGCCGGCTCCGGGCGCTCCCGGGGCTCTCCTGCCGGCTCCGGGCACTCCCGGGGCTCTGCTGCCTGCTCCGGGCACTCCCGGGGCTCTCCTGCCGGCTCCTGGCCATCGTCCTCCCGAAGGAAGGCGGCTCCGGTCCAAGCTCGCACGTTCAGCCTTGGCTCCTTTCCTGGAAGGCCGGGGGTTCGGCTCCGAATCTGCGGCGGTTTCCTGAGTTACCTTTTCTCATAGATCCTAGAGTTATGAAAGAAAACTCTGTTAAAGACTACACTCAGCACATATCCTGTTAAACATTAGAGGTCTTTAAAAGTTGGGACGCAATCCAACATCTGGAAAGCTAAGGACAAAAATTAATCATAACGTCTTCCAAGCGTTATAGGCACTAAGTTTGGAGCTGGATGCTTCCCCCACCCCTATTTTGAAAAAGGAAGGAAGAAAAAAAGATGGTTGTGACTGTTCTGTTCTGAATCTGTTGACAAAACATATATATTTCAATAAAAAGAAGGCCCTTCCTTATACTTCAATGCCTTTTTGTTAATCTTTCCAGCTAAAAAGATTTTTTGGCAGAGAATAAGTAAATACACAGTTCTTCCTCTGCAGATATGAGCTTAAGATAATTATTCTTTATGTTTTAATTACAAAGGCCCAAATCTTAAGGAATTTTTATAGACAAAACTTAGCCTTGGGACGTGAGAATTTGTCTGTACACATGTTAACTCAAAATACGGATTTTTTTCCTGCCGCCTTCCCCCACTGAGCAATCTTTTGCACTTCAGTCTCCAGCATTAACAGTTATTTCTTTGCTCCAGCAGTGCTAAAATAGAACTTCTTTGTGTGTTGCGGTTACTTTGTGGTTACACATCGCATTAAATATCCTGTAATACATCTTAAGGGCCGGATCCTCCGCTCGCAGAGGCTGGCACAGCTCCACAGCAGGACTCTGGTGCACAGAGAATCGACTCCAGCTTCACTGGAGGACATTTACAACAACCGAGGATGTGCCACCACTGGCAGCCACTTCTTTTAGTTCTGACAGCCCCAGCAGCACTTTTTAGTGAATTACTATGGTATGAACACACAACATACATATATACATACGTGAATTGGCATAATAACACTTTGTTAAAATGCCTTGAAGAAGAGAAAATGGTTTTCTTTTTAATTACTAAGCCCTTTGAGCGTCAAAAAGTTCAAGGGTTAATCAGCCGTTGTCCTTCCTATCAAAATTACACTCAAAAAGCTACACAATTAACATGCAAAACTACTTACAACAGAAAAACAATTTGCCTACAGAATTTTATAGAACCAGCAATCTGATTATTTTCCCAGGACCACTCCCACCATCAAAAAAACAACGACCCTAAAACATTTATCTACGGGGTAAAATACAGTCACATCACCCAGAACAATAAACCACACACGCAACAGGAATTGTGCCAGAAAAGCCATTCAGAAAGATGACTTCTCCCATTCAGAGGGGCTCCCAAGCAGTCTGCTCGGTGCTCTGGCAGGCGGCCAGGCCGTGGGGAAAGCGTGCCTGTTCTGATAAGATACGGACAAACTGTGCTAAGAATTTCCACAGTTCTGCCCTGGAATCCCAATTACTTCACTACGTTGTGCAGAGATAGAATTCTTACAAATGTAGGCTTCCTACTGCTAATTTGAGTATATTAGCTGAGTGTGGTAAAGGAGAGTGTTGGAAGGAAAAATAAAATTGTCAGAAAATACAATAATGGCTGGGAAGAAAGTCACTTTTTCAGAGCTGCTCTCGCAACCAGGCTGTTTCTCATGAAGGAGAATTTTCAATATGCGGTGCTGAAATTAATTCTTCAGAACGCAGCCTGGGAATTAATAATTTATCCAGCTTTCAGCAGCTTTTCCAGGTAATCCAAATTTGTAATTGTTACACTGCTTTAGCTGGGAAATAACAAATGGGAGGACAACTACAGGTACCTTCTGTAGGGGTCTCACAGCAGGATTTTGTCACATCCCCTCCTGTGGTACCCCCTGGCTTTAATGCTTCAGTGCAGGTGTGTCCCCTGGGCAAACCCCACGGGGAGGCAGCTGGGCTCAGCTCTGCCCTGCCCCACATTCCCTGTTCCACATCAGCCTTCCCACAGAGCCCCAGCACCCCATGGGCCGTTTTTGGGTGCCAGAGGCACAGGTCTGGCAGCCACGGTGGGCACCAAGCAGGGCCCAGCATCACCTGTGGGACAGGTAAGGGATGAGCTGGTGAGCATCACCACCCACTCAGCCAGCCCAGGCTGCCCTGCTGGGGCACAGCTCCAGGGAATGGGGCAGCAGGACACCCCAGGAATGGGACACCTCAGGAGCAGGGGACACCCCAGGAGCAGGGGACACACCCCAGGAGCAGGGGACACACCCCAGGAGCCAGGGCTGCCTGCCCTGCTCAGGCATTCACGTTCCCCAAAACTCGGACTCCCAACAAGAAGCCCCACTGATCCCTGTGCTGAAGCACGAGGCAGAGAGTCAGCGATAACTTACCTGTCCAAGGACAGCTGAGGGTTTGTCAGCACAGGACAGTGCTGCTCCTGTGAAAGGAGCTGCTCCATGGCCCTCCCCTGTGCTGTCACCCCCTGCCCCCCTCACCCACACCCGTTTCCATCCCAGGGTTTGTTTGCTTGGCCAGGTCACAGCCAGTTCTTCCTCTGTTCCCATCCTCGCTCCCATCTCTCGCCCACGGAGAGCCCCGAGAGCTCACAGCCAGCCCTGTCCCTGCCTCTCACACCTTCTGCTCTGTGCCCAGCTCAGTCCCCCTGTGCCCTTCTCTTCCCACCATCTCCACATCCCTCGACATTTGGGTTTTCAAGCTAAACTGGTAAGGCTGAAATCCTTATAAACCCTTCCTCCATGAATGACACCACAGCCTTCCCTCTCCTCAGGCTCACTTTCCTTCATCAGGGGCTCCTTGTTTCTGGTGTAATGACTCCAGCAAAAAGTATCTTTTTATTCCTTTAAACCACGGTGTTTCCCTGTGCTTTCTCCATCTGCTCTCCACACCCAGGACTCCCCCCAAACCATAAACTCACGTATCAAAGAAACAGCCTCTGCTTTAGGCACAGAGAAAACCATCTCTGAGTGAGGCACAGACACGGCTGCTGAGCCCTGCTGAGCCCCCATCCCTGTGAGCAGAGCTGTGCTCCTGCCAGCCCCTGCAGCTGCTGTGCTCCACCTCTGGATCCATGCCCTTCCCCAAACTGCAGCGATGCTCTGGAGACAGCAGCTCATTACTTGGGAACATCAAAAACTGGGGCTGTAAATAAAGGTGTCTGAACCAAGAGGGTAAAAAAAACCCCACACTATCTCTGTAGGACAGGGGAGTTTAACATCAGCAGATGTTATTGTAATAATTTGTTGCCATTAACTATTTTAATGCTTTCCTTAATGTCCTTTTACACAACTGGGGCAATACACAAGGGCTTCACTAAAATGAGAATTGGTTCTTTGTACTCTCACCAATGCCCTCCACCCACTCTTACCAACGTCACTGACTTTTGCTGTTCTGCTGAGTGACAAATTAAGCCCTGCACACCTAAAATAAAAGCCTTTCAAAGGCTCTGTTGAAAGCTTCACAGAGCTGTACAGCCAGGGAACCATGTGCCACCCATGCCAGCCCTCATGCTCTGTTTCATGTCCCAGGAGAACTCCATTCATGTCCACTGTGGAATTTCCTAACCTGCATATCCTGCTCTCCCTCGGTTCAAGGGCTAACCCTGTTAGCTTTACTGGGTTTTACTGGGCCATTATTTAAGAAGTTGTTCTATTCCTGTGCTCAGAACACCTCCTGAGCAAGCAGGAGTGCCCATGCAGGGGAGGGACAATGCTCTGGATTGAGGCTGAGTCCCTCAAACTCTGCCCAAACATGTGAGATAAACCAGCAGCAGGTCACACTGCTGTAGTTCCTTATGCCTCGATTCCTTCTTTAAAAGTATTCCTAGGAAAGGCAAAGTAAAGACACCTTATGGAAAACCAGCTTTAAAAAGAGTCCAAATAAGCACGAACTGCAGGCACACATTTTCCTGGAAAAGGAAAGCAGATGAGCCCAGTATCTGTGTGATGGGACATTCAAGGCTAACAGAAGCAGCCATCAAAATTATTACTAGTCCTGGCTGAAAATCATCATATTCCTGTCTCCTGGCAGGGGAATAAAACAAGATTTCAAGATGCTTATTTCAATTCAGTTCAGGGCCAAAAAGTTATAAATTCTGACATTTTTGCAAAACAATATACTCCAAGTGATTTACTTCAATCAAAGCCATAACATAAAACCAAAAGGAAGAATGTTGACTTGATTAAAATTGTTCAGTCGTATTGCTCGAAAATGTTGATGAAACCAGTGTGTTCCCACAGAAGACCTAGACATTTTAAATGTGCAACTTCTTTAAATTAAGAGGAGCATTTTATTGGGAGATTCTTTTTCCAGATGGTTTCATTTGAGTGCTGAACCAGAAAGCTTATTGTAGGTAAGCAGAGGTGACAGGAGGCACTCTCCTGCAAAGATTTCACACAAACACAACCTGTCTGTGTGAAGGTTGCCCCAGAGACACACAGAAGGTGTGCACATGTGGGAGAGATACCACAGGAGCAACAGCATTCACTGAGCAAAAAGAGGCAGCCACTGATAAACAAGGAGCAGTGAAGAGAATAAATCCAGTGCACTGTAGGAGAACCCACTGACTTCCATCTTTGAGGATGTACCTGTGATTTCACCAGGTGTGGATCCCTGTGAAGAGGTTTAGATAGAATGATTCTTTTCTCTGTCCCACCTCTCAGTCTGCCCTAAATTGCCATTTTCAAGGATGACAGTAACAGAAATGCTGGTTTGATCTGTATCTTCTACTTTGGAAGAGTGAGCAGGGCCAGATGCCAGCCTGATGTGAGAGCAGAAGGTGGCAGCCACCTGTGCAAGCCCTCCTGTGCTGGGTGTGACTGGGGGCAGCCCCTGAGCTTGCCCATGAACCCACACCCCAGTTTCAGACACACAAAGAAACCAGCTGTGGGGAAGCCAGAGCAGGGCTGGCACTCACCACCGTGCACAGAGCAAGCTCATCAGCCCACAGAGCTGCCACGGACGAGTCTCCTGCTTTCCCAGTGCCAGCCAGCTGAAATTGGCTCTCCAGGTGAACTGTACACAGCCAGGAACCAAACACAGCCCTGCTCTGTGCTGGTGAGTGTTTTGGTGATGCTGAATCTCTTCTCACGGCGGTGGAAGTTCTGCAGAGAGCGGGGCAGGAGGCAGCAGCACATGTGCACACCCATCCCAGAGAGCAGGGGAATGTGTTTCCCCCATCCCAGCATTTTCACACCTCTCCCAGCCAGGGCTCTGGGCTGCTGCAGCTGCCAGCAGCTCCTCACTGCCTGCGGTCACAGTTTAGTCTACGGGAGGAAGAAGGGAGGGGACGGAAGGAAATAACAATTTAAAAACAATCCCTTTTAAACGCAAGAGAAAATGGAAATTTGCGAGAGTACTTGAATCTTGTATGAAAACCAGAAAAAAAACCCCTAAGCCCAGTAACTCCTGACTGGGCTGTGCCAGCCCATGGATTAGATCTTCCTTTCACACCCTCTCAATCCGGAAACGTGTGATCTCACCAGGAGCTGGAAGGGGTTGCTGCTGGAAGGGGTTGCTGCTCTCCTCGCATGGGGAACTGCAGTGCTGCTCACCGGGAGATGAATGGAAAGGGAGAAGTGTTTCCCTCACTGCCTTATACAACATTCAGTGCCCAGAGCCCATCATCTCTGCCTGCTCATTGATGGAACCTGAGCTGAGCTGAACCTTCCCACTCGGGGCACCTGTGCTGGGCAGAAGGAGCAGAGAGGGGCAGGTAACCAAGGTAACCCCAAGGTAAATCCCAATCACACGAGCTGCTTTTTGTCATTGAAAGTAAAGCACTCTGGAGTTGTCAACGCTCTGGTTCTTGGCTAAACCAGCCCGTGTTCAGGAGTCATAGCTTTTGCAGGCAGTTTTCCTCAGCTTTATTTTCAATAAGCAATCCGTTATCATTAACCCCCGTTTCATGGAAAAGCTTTGGGAGTCTGCAGGATTTTTTTACTTAATTCAGCAGTGAACTCAAGAGCGGGACAAACAAGAAGAAGCCAGGATGGGATCAAAACTCACACAGCCTCCCCAGAGGCACTCCGATAAGAACTCCCTTCTCAGCAGAAGTGCCCCCGGGCAGAGATGCTCCCAAAGCCTTCCAGGACATTCCCCACGCTCAAATCCAAACAGGAACCTGACACGCTGCAGCAATGGAAAAGCATCACCCGAGGTATTTCTGCTGAGGTAGCCAAGCATGAACAGAAGTGACCAGGCAGCTCTGGGACCGATCCTTCCAGAATGTGCAGCGTTTGAAGGCGGGTTTGAAGTCCCGGAGATTTTTCCAAGGGAATGACAGAGCCAGGGAGGGGAGAATCATGGCTTAGGTCTGGTGTGTCAGTGCTCCCCTTCACCCCAGCCCAGCCCAAAACAACAGGGCAGGTGCTTGGATTCCAGAGGAGTGAAATTCTGTGTCATTGGGAGTCGCCGGTGCAGCAGGTCCAGAATGACTCAGTGGGAGCACGGCAGCTGCTGAGAGCCAGAGAGGGAGGGCTCACATGGGACACGAGAGCTCAGCACGGGGCCAGAGCAGCGGGGACGGGCCCAGGGCTCTGCCGTGGGGTCCCTGACAAACCGACCCTGGGATCCAGGACAAACCGACCCTGGGATCCAGGACAAACTGACCCCAGGATCCAGGACAAACCGACCCTGGCATCCAGGACAAACCGACCCCGGCATCCAGGACAAACCGACCCCGGCATCCAGGACAAACCGACCCCGGGATCCAGGACAAACCGACCCCGGCATCCAGGACAAACCGACCCTGGGATCCAGGACAAACTGACCACAGGATCCCAGACAAACCGACCACGGGATCCCGGACAAACTGACCCCGGGATCCCTGACAAACCGACCCCGGCATCCAGGACAAACCGACCACGGGATCCCAGACAAACCGACCCTGGCATCCCGGACAAACTGACCACAGTGTCCCTGACAAACTGACCACGGCCAGGTTCCTCTCTGGACAATGCACAGGAGGCTCAGCAAGCTCTGGCAGCTGAGCAGGGGTCACAGCTCTGCTGCAGAAGGAGCCAAACTCTCACACTGGAGTGAAAATAAACGTGTTTGCTATCGATACACTTTTTTTCTCTTCTTTTTACATCACCAAGTTTCAGGTGACTATATATACTCCTCAAAAACACAATTAAATAATCCAGCTATTTCCACACCGGCCAAAGAAATCTGGGAAAAGATTAAAGCAAACTCAGCAACAGCCACTCAAAAATGTTTCCCAAGGCACAGCCAACAAAAACTTGTCAAAGCTCATAAGTTATGAACTAATTTGCACAGAGAGAGCTCTCTTGGCAGCAGGCAGGTCCCTGAGCTGCACAGCACCTCGAGCAGCCGCACACATGTGGAGACAGCCTGGAGATGGGGCAGCACAGCTCCCAGGAGCCCTGCCCAGGAGCCAGCACCAGCTCCAGGTGAGCACTGTCAATACTGGAGCCTGCTCTGAGCAGTGAAAGAAAGAATTTCTTCTCATTTTTTTCAAGAGCTGCACTCCTCTCTTCCCTCTCAGGAGGAACAAATCCCTAGTTTCCATGAGTTCCCCGTTATTTAGATATTTACCATTGCCCACCAAAAGCAACTCAAGCACAACTCCCCTGCACAATCTCATAATCGTGCCTCTCAAATATATCCTTTCAAGGTCCTGGATTAGATTTCTCTCTCTCTGCTGCCTTTGTCTAATCTCCCTCCAGGATGCTCCAGCCCCCTGCCCCTTCCCTCTGCTTTACAGAGCTCCCATTTGCAGGGCTGCTGTGCTCTCACCAAGGAAAGAGCCTGCTGCAGCCTCAGGGACAGGGCACACAGAACCTGAGATGGCATCACCACTCCCTTCGTGATCCCCTCTCCCCACTTCTTCTTTCCTCCATGAAAGAACTCTGGTGCTACTCAGAACTCTCTGTAGGCAGCAGATTTAAATTTTGGGTGCGTTTTTATCCTTAATCCAGTCTTGTATTATGCACTTTGAGTCCTGCTGCCCTAAGCAGTGACAGTCAGCAACACAGACCTTTTGTTGGTTGGAACACCTGGGCACTCCCCACTTTTTCAGGCAGCTCTTTCGGAATAGTTCAAACTGAAAATTTCCCCACCCCCATCTGAAATCCAAATTAGGCAAAAGAAAGCCTGCTATTTAACTGACAGCTTAGCAAGTGGCCTTTCCTGCCCTGTGCGCTGCCATGTGGCAATTTGGAAATAATTAACAAGGGTTTTCATAGAGGGAAGGCTGAGGGGAGCTGCCAGGCAGTTTTCCACAGCGTACCCGGGAGGCAGCACTGCTCACAGCCAGGGGAGCAGCGCTTCCTCCATCACCTGAGCTCCAGAACTGAGGAACTGCATTTGAGACCCCAGAGTAACTCAGAGGGGTTTGCTTCAGTCTGCCAATTAATTCCAAATCAGTGTCAAAACAAAGCGTCAGTACAGTAAGTTTGTAGCAAATAATTTTTCGGTAATTGTGTCCTGACTTTGTCACTCTCAGGACTAGTGGTGAAAGTCTCACTGTTGGTATGAAGAGAGGAACACGTAAAGCAGTGAACATTTTACAGTATCCTGCTAACTCTGTTCCCAGTTTCTCCACGACAGCTCTGCCAACATACCTCCTTTGATCCTCAACACACAGAGCTGCTGCCCACAGTCAGGATTTCTCTAGGAGGAGATTGTGAATCTCGACGCATTCCGCTCAAAAGCCACAATGGTTTCTCACAATGGAGCAGTCCCACAAGGACCCAAGACCAAACTCTTTTCCTCCACGACTCAACAGCATCCAAATCTGTCCCTCAAGGGAATAAATACACTCTCAGCAACCAACAGTAGCAACAAACCAGCTTCTTTAGCCGTGCTGTGCTCCACAGCTGAGAAAATCCATCCTGAGCTGCCCCAGCTGCAGGGCACCTAGCGAGGCTGGGGGCAGCAGGTGAGCTCTGCACACCCACTGCTGCCTGTGCTCTGCCCCTGACACAAATCCCAGCACACAGGACACCCCTTTGTTCCACAGAGAGAGGGCATTCTCCGTGCTACTCCCCAGGAGCAAGGCTGGGGGGAAAATCTGGAGAAGACGACTCCATAACTTCCTGTAGATAAAATGCGCGCTCAAATTTACCCAGCATTTGGGATCTTTTTCAGGTTTCGGAGGCATCACTGCTCTCATTTTCACCTCCATCTCTCACTTCAAGGGAATATTTGTCTCAAGCCACTGGGATTGCATTTTCTCGGTTACGGTAAGTGTTCTCAGAATTTGTTATTCACAACATTTTCAGGCCACTGTGCAGTCCTGAGCACATTATTACTGCTGGAATAATCCCAGCCCTGCTCTTGACTGTGACCCTCACAGTTTGCTCTGCTCTAATCTGGGCACAGTTAGAGGAAGCGACAAGAAGAAACAACTGTCCTGACCACTCCTTCTGCCTGTAAGACCCACCTGAGGCACACCTGAACAGAAATCTTTGAGCTTCACTTCAGGGCAGGTTGCAAAGAACCCCGCCTGCCAGAGGCACAGCACATCCACGGACACATCCATGCTGTGGATGCATCTCCCAACAGGAGAAGGGACCAGTATCACTAAAAGTCATCTCCCTTGCTCTGCTGCTGCTCAGCCTCTCTTCCTCATTCCCAATCCTAGGGTTTTCTACAAGCCATGAAGGAGGCAGGATGTAAAAACCAGCTCCAAAAAAGCAGGCTGGGTTAAGGATCCAGCCTTGCAGCTCTGCATTGAAAAATGCCCAATTAATTAATCTGGTTGAGCATCTGCCCATGTTATCTTTGGTCTGAAGAAAAGGAACTCAGATTTGTTTCAGCACTCGTGTACTTCTCTCCCTCCGTGGACTGCAGACAAGAGCATATCTGGAGTATGGACTGGATGTACCACGAGGCATATTGCCAATTATAAATTAATAAAGTCCAGAAAAAGCAGCAGCGATCATTCCTTGGGAACAGTTTCCTCTCATATGATGACAAAAGAAAGCCTGTATCAGGGTTATTATATATACCAATTAAATTCTTTAGCTAAAGCAAAAAATTATTATTTTAATGGAGGAAAAAACTAGAACACTTGGTTAAAATGTTCTCATAGAAATGTTAATTACCACAGGCATTAAACAAATGGAAATCAAACCCTACCATTTGTTGAGCACTTTGAAAAGTTTCAATGCAAAAAATGTGCTGGAAAGAAACCTTCAATTTTTCCTCATGAATGAAAGCAAATCCCTGTAAATGAAGCTGCATCCATCATGCTGCTAATCAGTCAGCAGCCACAGATGTAATCCATCAACCCAAAGTGCTCCTGCACAAACTTTCCCTAAAAGATAATGGAATTAATTTGGTTTGCTGGGTACCAAACTGAAAAGGGAAGAAGCCTGCTCTGCTACTCCTTCTCAGAGCCCATCGTGCAGAGACAATAATGCCAGGCGGAGCCAACAGAACCTGCACTGCCTCCCACCTTCCACCTCGGGTTTATTTATCGCTCACAGACCCCCAGAGGCTGTGCAGAACTGCCCAGGAGTGCAGGGCTGCTGTGTGACCAGAGGAGGGATCACAGCTCATGTCCAGTCCACCTCTTCAGTGATAAAACCTGTTCTCTTACAGGCAGTACATTTATTTAGAACCAAGCTGAAGTAGCTTTGAAGCTATTTAAAGGCCATCATAAAATGGCGTGATTGCTACAAGCAAAATACCTAGTATTAATTCTTGCTGAAAATTTTTGACATAAACAGGTAAAGAAACATGTAAATACATTTCTGGCAATCCCTGGCATTCTGGCATCCCTTCTGCTCTCTAAGGAAGGTGCACAACACTTTTGCCTGCAGCAGATCTGGAATCCTGGATCTTGACTTCCTTCCTTTGATATGGACCAGGTCCAAATTGCCCAAGGGGTAACCTTAATTTGCAGAATCACTTCCTGGAGATAGGAGCACTGTTCTTTTCTGTTTCTGTGCAGAAGCCCAAGCTGGCACCCTCAGTGACAGTCTGCCGAGTGTCCAAATGCACCGAGACAGCTCCTGCCCTCAGATGCACGTGTGCAGCTCTTGTGTGCATAACAGTTTGTGGTTCTGTACCATAGTCAATCTACAAACCAGAATGAGATTAGGAAAGCAACTCTTGTGCTTATTTTGTAGATTATACATTACATTTTCTAATACCACAGGAACTTACTGTGATCTGCTGGGGAAGTGTGCAACCCAGACTCTTGAATGTCTGAAGTTACTGATCATCACCCAATACCAGTAAACCCATGATCACTTGCAACTACAGGTGGAACATCCAAAACAGAAATCCCAGCAATCCACATGATACAGCATTAACAGAAAATGCTGACTGAATAATTTTATATGTTACCTTATAGACATGCACGTAATTTAAACAAGAATACTTCTTTTCCTTTCACAACATCTTGGTTTTGTTGAACACACTGACCAAACAGTAAATTCAATCTGATTTTCATCACAGCAAACAATACTCCACCTACAGTGGTATTGACTAGTATGAACAATTTGTTTGGTGTTGGCACATTAAAATACATATTTATGTTTTGGTCAATGATCTGCTGGAAGGGAAGGAAACTATTTTATTTTCCAGCTGAGGAAATGCTGTAACTGTAAAGATAATTAATACACGGGGAAATAAATAATTAGTACAACTGAAGAAGAATGAGGCTGTAGTCCCTCCTTCCACATTAGTTATGCACATGACGGAGAAGGAAAATTAAGACCGAAAGTTACCAACACGAGAGATGAAATGAAGTCTCCCAAGAGCACAGAACATTTGGCATTTAAAACAACAGAATTAAAAGGAAGAACCCCACCAGGGCAAGCAGAGGCAGTGCAGTGGGAGGTGTTTCAGCCCTCCGGTCCCTCTCAGTCCCGTCGGTGCTCCCGGCCAGGCTGAGGGGCAGCCGCCCGGCAGCAAGAGGCACCTGCAGAGAGCCTTCCTGTGGCACAGCCCTGCCTCACCCCGCGTGATGGAAATGCTCTGGCAGCCCAGTCAGACGTGCACACCCCGCTGACGGCGCTGGGGCTGCCACGGGGAACGCTTCCACTGCATTTCAGCAGCAGAAAGTACATCAACTTTCTAGGCTCAATTCTGAAAGGAAGTGGCTGATACCACGGTCTCTGGTATCCAAAGGACAAAGAGCAAGAACAAAGAAGTCTGTGAGTTTAAATCCTCAGAACATCACAGGTTTAACATCAGTTTTCTAGAAGTCACCTCGCTGATGAGGTTCTCTACAATCAGTGGAGGGGTGGGTAAGACTTCAGAGGGCCATTAATATCCCTGATAAGCTGTTTGGGATGGATGGATGGATTGTCCCTTTGCTGTGAGCTTTACCATAGAATTCCAGGCTGGTTTGGGCTGGAAAGGACCTTAAAGATCATCCAGTGCCACCCCTGCCATGGGCCAGGACACCTTCCTCTATCCCAGGGTGCTCCAAGCCCTGTCCAACCTGGCCTTGGACACCTCCAGGGATGGGAAGTCCACAACTATGCACCATACAGAGAGTTTACACAACTTATTACCTTATTTTGGGGTAGATAAAGCTGAAGAACCTGTGATTTTCCACTTTGCAAAGAACTCTGTGGGCAATATGAACAAAATTTATAGAATTTTAAGAAGCACAAGTAAACTGGTGCTTCCTTCAACAGACGTGGACCACAACAGTGGCCAGGGAGGAGAAAGCAATCATTCCCTTGGAGGTCAACTGGAAGAATCCCAGCAGAACCCTGAAAAAAATGATGGACTTCATCATTCTAGCAGTTCCTGGTCATCCATAAGAATGGAGAAGGAAAGTGGTGCAACTTCTCACAATTCTGCCAACCCTCTGTTTCACTTACAAGACAAACTTCTATGAAGGGTGCAAGGTGTGCATCATGATGGGGATGTTCCTCTCAGTAACATGGGGGTGGCCACATTCTACATGGGCATGGTAAGGACTGTCAGGATCTGGGTTTTCGTGGTTTCCATGCTCTTCTCAGAGAGCCAAAGCTCTATAAATCAAACCAGACAGGACTTTATTGCGTGGAGACATGATGGATGAAACCATAGGCCATCTATCCAGTTATAAATGTAACACACTCCTGCTATACACAGGCCATGGTCAGTACACACTGACCACATCACACACTGACCACTGCCTCCCAAGGGCTGATAAATGAGATTTCCCCTTTGGGATGTTTCATCAAGGTAAGTGTTCACCTTTAAAACAATATTAAGCAGTACCTTTCCACACTACCTTCCAATCTGTACTACCACCTCAGCCTACAGGCACTGTTTTTCCTTCAGTAGAAGATTTTGGGTTGTTTGACTTTATCTTGTTTACTTTACACAAATGCTATTCCTTTCTTACAGATGGATATGATCTGTTGAAGACCTGGAACATTTTATCCCATAGCAAAACTCATTCAAAAGTACCATCTGTTCTTCCTGTAGGGGCACAGTAATGCCAGAAACTGTTTTAACATTCCATAAATTAGGACCATATAATGGATAGCTCATTGTTAAAGTGAAGCAAGGAATCATTTGGAACCTGATGACAGACATTTTGCTGGGGTTTTGCCTTAAAAATAGTATCCACTGTATTATTTTTGGTTTGCTTTAAAAACTTCACATTCGACACTAAACAGCAAAGGTGGGTCACAATGAAACCTTAACATCTGGCTTTATCCCCACTTCCAGCAGGATCTTTTGAAATAACTTCAGGGAGGGAGAGGCTCAGAGTGGGCCACTGGGTGATAACAAATTCACTGCAACACCAAATTCTGTTCTCCTTTCCCCTGGCGTGTGCCTGTTGTATCTGCAGGACACACTGCCTAAGAGAATGGAATTCAATCTTCAAGTTTAAGAGCCATTAAAATATGTCTCATTTTATAGATGTTGCACTTACTACGCTCACACACAGCTCCACACTCTGCCTCTCACTCACTGGTAAGAAACCCCAGCCAGAAATGGACTGCCATTCCTTTCTACACCCCAGTGCTAAGAGGTTTAATCAATAAAAAGGCTGGACATGAAGTCCTGCTATGAGTTTGTATCATCTGAGTCAACACCAAAACAGCCTTCATTTGCCATTCATACAAGAAAACCACAGAATAAGAGGGGGCAAAAAAAGAGATCTACAGAAAAAAAACCAAAACACACACAAAAGAAATCAATGGTGCTTAATTGGAAAAAAATGGCACTGCAGAATCGTGTCCCAAGAGTGGGACACAGCAGCCCTGTGCCTGGTTCCTGGGGTCTCCAGGGGCCAGGCAGTGCTCCCGGACACACATTCCCTGTCCCCTGTCACCCACGGGCTCCAGCAAACCCATCAAACCCATGCCACTCACACTCCTTGGAGCCTGAACCCACCCCAAACTGTCCCAGCCACACAAACCAGCACACGACACTCGCACGCTCCCAGGGATGGCAGTGATCGTCTCAAAACTCAGTTATTCCAGCCCAAAAAGTCCTCATTTCAGACCCTGTGTGTAAGTGTAGATAATTATTCCCATCTCCTTGGGAAGCTCTCACACTGCCATAATAAAATCCGCAGAAGCAAAGCACTGTTAGCCCAGCCATTCCTAATCCCAGAGACAATGCCTATATTTTTCCATCACATCAGATCCTGGATGGTGGGGGAAGGGCAGGAGACGGGGAAATGCAACTTGAGAAGGGGTAAGTGTGTCAAAATCTAAATTACTGGGAGATATTTTGCAGCACAATCCTCCTTTATGCCTGTGCAGCTCGGTTCATATGGCTCACATTCAGCCTGTCACAGTGAATCATTGCTACTCCTTGACTTACATTAACAAAAACAAACCTAACTTTCGCTCCAGCCTGTGAGGTAAAACTTTGAATTCCCAGTCAAAAGGCCAGAAGTGGCATTAAAAATAATTGTTTTCGTAAGAAGCTCACTTTGAGGACAAAACAAAATAAAAGAAGCCCGTGAAGATCTGACTAATAGCACAAACACATGTGTTGCTTATGGAGCATTTTGCAAAAAAGCAAAAAGCTTTGTCCACGAGCAGCAAAGACCCAGCTTTAGCAGCCTTAACTAACAAAGCAAACCCGCCCCTCGGACACCTAGTCTTTAAACTGCATCAAACTGGAGATACTCAACAACAGCTTTAGAGCCCAAAGAACAGTCAAAAAGTAAATCTGGAAGACAAAGTACAAAAATCTAAGTGAAACCCAGCCAGACACAATCTTTGCAACTAGCAGAACACAAGGCACAAAGCAAAGCCAGCACTCAAACAAAGTTATTTTACACTTCTCCCAGCAAATTTGCACCAAATGTCCAGTTAGGAAAGGTTTCTGCTGACCTGTGTACGAGCTGCAGTGCAGATGTGGCGAGTTCTCCTGTCACCTTTTGTTCCCAGCCATGTCAGCTGTGCTCTGCTCCGAGTGCTGCTCACACTCCCAAATCCCCTCTTCCAGCTCTATCTGAGGAACTGCCCAGATTTTGTAGTGTAATCTGAGCAGGGAAGTACCATGTGCCTATGATATGGTTAATTCACTTTTTACCCCCTGCAATGCTTAAGGAAGCTGCTTCACATTTCAAAGCTGAGCCTAGGGCTGCCTGACCCAGGTACAGCCAGGGCAGCTGGGGCTGCCTCCTCCACCCCAACGGGGCCCTAAAATAGCCCATTTCCCCCTGCCAGAGCCCAGGGGGGATTCAGGGGGCTGCTGAGGCCCCTGTCCCCTTCCCCTGGGTGCAGAAGGGACTGCAGCCCCAACACAGAGGGGCCAACTGCATCAAACTGGGGCCACCAGCCCAGTGCTGGGGCCACCACCATCCCCATGGCCAAAGCCAAGCTCTGCATCCAGGTAGCTCTGGTGAGGCCCCTCCATACCCAGCAAAGCCCTGGGCATTGGTCTGGGAACTTTGGCAATGAAGTTGTGACACAAGTTGGGCTGGAAGAGTCCCATCCGTTCCTCTCCAGCGCTGCCATCAGCCAAGCGATTAACAGTCTCCAAAAATCAAGCCTCTAAACTTTGTCAATTAACTCTTCTGTTAATATTCTTCTATTGTTTCTGATCTAGTTCCGGTTTGAATTTGCAATTATTACCAGGCTTTACAAGGACGCTACACTTGAGAGAAGAAGGAAATGCCTCTTCTTCCCGAATTCTGCGCAGGGCAGAGTTAAACCTGCTGTGAAGCTCCCAAGGACAAATGCCCCAGAGAAGGGGCAGAGAAGACGGAGAACAGTCCCCAAATCCTGCTCGTCCAGCCCCACACTCAGGTCCTAAACGCTGTGCACCAAACCCAGGGGATAAACAACCAGAACCAGCCTGGTGCAGGCGTTTCCTGAGTGTTTGGTTTGAAAAGGGTAATGTGCCAACTGACAATGGTTGTGCTATTCCCCGACTTTTGTGAGAGCAAATTCCCTGTAATCCCAATGCCAACATTGTCAGTGACCCCAGAACTGCTAAATGGAGTCGGGGAGGCTGAGGGAGCCCCCTTGGGCAAGGGGATGGGACGGCTCTGTCACTGTCTCCCACAGCCCTGGGCAGATGGGGGAGCACATAGAGCTGCTGTTCAACAGCCAGGAGAGGGCCCCCAAAAGAGATTAAAGGGAAGAAACAGTCAGGGATCTTGGAAAAGGAAAGATGTAAGACAAAAAGATGGCAGAAAAGAGAAAACCTTTGGGGGAACTTTAACTCTTGGCCAGAAGGCAGCAAAGCAATGTCATGTAAGGAACCTGGTTTTTTAATTCTTGCCCTGGTATTTAACACCTACAAATACCTTGTGTGGGATTTCTGACAACTGTGTTCTGCATCTTTGAGCTTTCCTGCCTTCCAACTCTTGACCTTTATTCTAAAGCAAACGTGAGAGCTCTATCTTCCCCGTTGCGTAATTTACTAAACCCAGTTATGTTTGAAATTAGCATGTGGGTAAGGTAAAACTTGGAATAATGTAATAGACTATTTCAGAGAAAAATACATATTCTTCAACAATGAATTCAACATCTCAGCTCAGAAATTTGATCTTGATTGGTTGTAATGACAAATGCTGACAAAAAATAGCAACGAAAAGGAAGTGAGGTGACCTCAAAGGTTAGGAATGGAGGCAAAGTCGTCTCTGTTGATGGCTGTGTTTATATCACAGAATCATGGAATGGTTTGGGTTGGAAGAGACCTTACAGCTCATTTAGTTCCACCCCTGCCATGGGCAGGGACACCTTCCACCATCCCAGACTGCTCCAAGCCCTGTCCAGCCTGGCCTTGGGCACTGCCAGGGATCCAGGGGCAGCCCCAGCTGCTCTGGGCACCCTGTGCCAGGGCTTTGCTGTAAGGAACCCACAACGTGCACCTCTGCCAGCCCCTGGCACCACCTGCACTGCACTCCAGCAGCACCCCGTGCTCCTCGCCTCATCACCCTGGCAGTCCAGCTGCCCCATCCCTGACCCGTGTGGGTGACCCCTGGTTTCTGTGCCCCCTGATTCCTGTGCCCCCCAAGCCCCCCAGGAGAGGCCAGGCAAGGCTGCACAGCCAGGGCAGGGCACAGCTCCCTGCACGGAGCCAGCTCTCCGGTGCTGAATTTCATCAGCCTGTAGAACAGGCTATAATTTGCTGAAATTATTATTAATCTGATCTTATTTTTCTCTAAGGCAGCTAATGAACAGCCAATTAAGTGTCTCAGTAATTCTGAAATAACAAAGGAATACTCACGGAGTGACAACCACCAGCTATTTCACAGCCCAGGCATGGGGCAGTGGCACCCACATCATCCCAAAGCCACCTTGTTTTACCCACTTCAGATCAGCACCATCACCCCACCCTCACTGCTCGCTCCCAGGCCTTTGTGCCCACTGGGGTGGAGAGACAGGGAGCCCTCATGGGGCCACGGGACAGGGGATGGGGTGCCCAGGGGACAGGGGTGCCACAGAGCCAGGGGACGGGGTGCCCAGGGAATGGGGTGCCCGGGGAACAGAGGATGGTGTGCCACAGAGCCAGGGGACAGGGAATGGGGTGCCCAGGGAACAGGGGATGGGGTGCCACAGAGCCAGGGGATGGGGTGCTCAGGGGACAGGGGATGGGGTGCCACAGAGCCAGGGGAGAGGGGATGGGGTGCCCAGGG
>VWZT01008688.1:0-42720 GCA_013397055.1 Pachycephala philippinensis | reverse complement strand
GGGACAGGGTGCCCAGGGAACAGGGGATGGGGTGCCACAGAGCCAGGGGAGAGGGGATGGGGTGCCCAGGGGACCCCACAGCACCCCCACACCGAGCTGCAGGAGCTGGGCACCCCCAGGCTGCCAGCTCCATGGGGCAGCCACCGCCTGCCTCGTGGCTCAGCTCACATCCTCTCCAGCCTCCACACAAATCCATCAATGCTTTGTTGTGATCGTATAAATCAGGGTAAGATTAAGACACATAAACACAGCTCAGCGCAGCACCCAAAAAGCAAGGAATGACATTTTAAAAAGAATCCATAATCTTTGTTTTTTGAAGTATTTCTTCAGTGGGAATTGTGTTGGAGCAAAGAATGCGAAACCTAGAAGCTTCCAAGAGGGGGTCATGTGAAATTACTCTATTCCAAGATTTTTCCAAATCACTAACGTTTTGATTCTGAATGTATTTGCAAGAATCTGCCAAAAAAACATCAAACCAGTCAATTTTTTTTTTTTGCAGTTTGTAACCATCTCCTTTTTTTCCAGGTCTTAAAAAATGTTTTTGTAGAGAACTTATGTCATTTCTGTAGAAACTTCTGCAATCCACAATGACATTGCATATTTTTTTCAAGTAAAAAGCAAGCCTCCCAATAAAGAACAAAGAACATCCTTTGTTTCAGACGAAGAATTTCAGGAGAAACCACAAAATGTTCAAGCAAAACATTAAACATTTGATTTTCCACCCATTTTGCCAACAGTCTAAGTTTTCCCATACTTCTAATATCAGTGTCAATAAGGAGGGGAGGGGACAGGAGGCAGGTCAGATGGATGACTGCAACTTAAAACCTGATAATTAAATAAAGATGAAAACAGGATGTTTTGCAGAAAGCATTTTTCTTCTTTAACTCAGCTTTTCTTTTTAATGAGGAAACAAGACCTGCTTAATTTACCCATCAGGAAAAAACAGCATTGAGGAAAGACTAGAAGTTGTTGGTTGTGTTATGACAGAAACCCTGGGCTCTGCTCCTGGGAACACCCAGCTCGTCACCAACACGAGTGTCTGTCCTTTGTTCAGACCCAAACATTCCCGGTGGCAGATGTTATTTAGGCTCTCTAAATGAGTTTTAGAAAAGCAGGCTCCAAACGGAATGGAAACATTTCATTTTGAACCCAGTGGAGGTTATGTGAAACACACACACGCTCGCCTGACACGCTTCACTGCCTGTTTGCACAGAATGGTTTGGGTTGGACGGGACCTAAATACCATCCAGATCCAACACAATTATCGAGTTCCAATTCCCAGTTAGTGGGAGTTTTCACAGAGCAAAGACATCCCCCAACTGGGGCAGCACATGGAATTTAGCTTGTTAGAGCACCACAACGCCCAGCACCTCACAAACACACACCAGTGCTGTTCATACCCTCAGAGACATGCAACCCCAAACTACAGAAAGGCAACCAAGAGTTAAAAACATGAGCTGCCTGGTCTAGACACATGCTTCATCTTCATGGCAAACATCATAAAGTGCTGATTTATTTTTTTGATCGTTACAGAAAGAGAGATTTTAGTAAATTTAAGTATACCCCAGGGAGGTTCCTTCTTGATTACCAGCATCTTACTGCAGTCTATTTAAATGCAGGAATAGAAGTGATGCACTCAAGTTAACCTGTTTGCCCAGACTGGAGAGACATTATTAAATGTTCTTGTTCTTTTACACATCCTAAATATTCAGACACTTGCAGCACCCCAGGGCATAGTGTGCTATGTCAACACCTTGAGAAGAATGCAAACATCTCAATAAAAGCGAGGAGAGATTGCTTATCGTGCACTCTTGTGTTAACATCTGCATTTTACAAAAGCTCACGAATTACTACACACACTTTCCACAGGACATATCCTCCTGGATATGCAGGCAGCCATGCCAGGAACCAAACAGCATGTCAGAAAGCAGACTGCCTTTTTGGTTTTGCTCTAAAGGCAAATGTTTTGGAGCATTCCGCAGTTCCCCTGAGCAGAGCCATTTACTCCACTTAGCAGCTCAGAACTGAGGGGTAAATCCCCCAAATCAATCTGCTCTGTATCACATTATATCCTTTCCAAATGGCCATCCAAGCTTTACACATTAATCATACCCAGGATCCTACTTTTGGCTGGATGTTGTATTGATTCTGTGACAGAGCTCCCTGCATGAGGCAGATTCGATCGGGAGAATGTGACATGCCACCAAAAGGAAGTGTTCTGGTTCTGAAAACTGAATAAATAAAGTTATCCTGCACAGACCTGGCACAGCAGCTCAGCCCAAGCAGTTCTCTTCACTACTGACCTCTCTGGGCTGTGCCAGCCCTGGTGCCAGTCCCTGCCCTGGGCTGCGAGGTGCCCCCACAGCCTGTCCTCCCAGCCCAGCTCCTGCGGGTGGGGATGGAGCAGCAGCATCAGGAAAGAAAGAGACAAACCCAAAAGCCAGCAGGATTACCTCCAATAGTCTAATTAGTGTCTTGAGATAATCCACTTGGGTTTGTCAAGAGCAAATTAGGAAGTGCTGGTGGGAACTGTGCCGAGGCAGTGACCAGCAGGGCCCAGAGCAGGGACGGCTGGCAGGGGTCAGATATCTGCACGAGCTGCCCACCCTTAACCCAGGGCTCAGGGGGGCTTCAGGAGGTGCAAGCCAGGTCCAGTAACTCTGCCCAGCAGAGCTGCTACCATCTTCTCTGCCAATCCATTCAGAGCCAGCAATACCCTTAGCAAAGCAAAACTAGATTAAAAATAAAACAAAATTGGGCTTCGCTATCAAAACTAAAATCTGGCAGCCTGTTCCCATGCAAAATCCTTCACCAGTGATACATTTGTGGAGGACAGCTGGAATAAATCCATGACATTTAATGACATACTGAAAGCAAACCTTGAACAAACAACTTTAAATCATTTGAAATACTACTGTGAATGGATGAAACTTTGCAGCGCTCACACGTTATGGTAATTAATCGTTTCTAAACAGTGGAGTTTAATTATTAAAAAAAAAATCATTTGCAGAAGTGGGTTTTTTCCCCCCATTCCAGACATATATTTAAAGTAGCACTCTCCTGTGAAAAGGTTTCACTTCAGCATTTTAAATGCATTCTCTCATTCTGATCTGATTCATGACACCAGCAAAAGAGTTTTTCCAGCTTTCACCCTAATTTTTTTTATAAGTAACCTCACCTCCAAAGCCCAGAGCACAGCACAGAAAAGCAACAGCCCTAGAAGTTGTTTCTATCAAACACTTCAAATGTGATTGTCACAGAAACTCAGACAACAAATTGCCTTGTAATTTAAACAAGAATTCAGATCCCACAGGCATCCCCTAAACCTCTGTCTGTGCATATCCAGTACCATCCTCAGTGGCTCACAAATGCTCAGGTAGAAGAACAGGTCTGTCCTTCTGGGTAAAAGATGTGTTTAATGAGACCTCAGAGATGCCCTGAAGGATTTCAGCCGACCCCACCCAGGAGCACCAGGAGCTGTGGAATGTGCCAGAAGGGACAGCTCTGAGCTGGGGGACAGGTACCAACCTGAGGTGATTTAGGACAGCACAGACAGAGTGTAAGGGGCACATCTCGAGCTGCTCCTGGCCAAACAGCCCAGCTCTCGTGAAGTGAAGCCTGGGGGACACACAGACGGTGTCTCCTGGCCCTGGCTGCAGCAGAGCTGGCTGAGCACCAGCAGCTGGCTGGTAGTCCCCCACCACACGTCTGGCAGGAGGGACAGAGGGAACATTCACTGTCCTAGTGCAGACTCAGCTCATTTCAGTCAAAAACAAAAGTGGTCTGAGCTAACCTGGCTGGATTTGCAGTGAGGTGGATTAAGAACACCCATAAGACCCCTCCTGCCAGCCCTGGTGGGGATATAATCTTTGCTGGTTGTATTTTCTATTTCCAAAGTGTCGTGTATGCCTGTCCCAGGAATTGCTTTCTCTCTCTCTCCCTCCACCACCAGTCTAGACAAAACTGCATTAAGATCCTTTCTTGACTTACGTGTACAGGTGTAAGGGGTTAGCAGTTACTAAAAGGTTTTGTGGATACAGGAAAAAATGAGCTCCTTGTCTCCAAGGTATTCTCTCTCAGTGAACAGAGTCAGCAGCAAAAATGAGAACTAAACCAGAAGTTTCATGCCAAGGATCACAAAAAAAAAAAAAAAAAGAAAAAAAGAAAAAAAAAGAAAAAAGGCTGTGGGGTGTGGAGGGGCACTTCCTCAGCCTTCACACCACAAAGAGAGAGTGTGACCTACTCTTGGTGGCTGTTCCTGCGGGGTGCCCCGAGCCCGGCCCATGGCAGCTGGCTGTCCCTGCAGCTGTGCCACGCCAGGGACACTTCCCACGCTCCCACCCCGCACTCCTGGCACCGGGCAGCCTCTCCCTGCCTGCTCCATTCATAAAAAGGAGGAAAGCCACAGGCTGCTCTGCACCCAGCCGTAAATGTCAGGGAGATCCCCGCTCCAACACTCACTGCCCCGGCCGGAGCCGCCAGCTCACATCTGGGTGGTGAAGTCAGTGATCAGTGACACTGCTCAAACTTCTCCCTGCCTCTGGATCCCATCCACGGAGCTCGTTAGCAAACAAGACAGACAGGAATGTACCTCTGCCCTAATGCAAACCGAGAGGGGTAATTAACACAGCTTCATTTTCATGGATAATAGGTTAGGTTTGTAACACACAAGAATGAAAACATAACTCGAAGGGTCTGGTCTTGCTCTGGTCATGTTCAGGGGGAGGAGCGGCCAGGCCACAAGCGAGCTGCATTTCTTCATACCTAAGTGGGACGTGTTTGTTTCGACAGTTTGATTTCCAACAAAAAGACCACAATAACATAAGCAGGAGAAAACAAAGCACTTTTTGGAAAGCCCCTTTCCAAGTCTCTTTTGTTCAACTCCTGATCTATATGAACATGGGATTGGAAAGGACTTCTTGGGATATTAAATACAGGCCCCTGTTATTAAAGGCAACATGTCACTTCCAGCAGAAAGAAAGGTTAATGTGATGCCAATGAGCTGGAAGGAAATCCAAATTTCAAATGCAAGAGAATGGGGGGAAAAGCTAAACAAAAGTCAATACATGAGCCCATATCACGAGATCAGAGGCTTATTCTAAACACATGGGCTGGTGGCACATCGAGGAGGAGATAAGAGGCACAATAATTAAGAGTCAGGGTTCTTTCTGTCACTAGGGATCTGCAGACAGCTAAGAAAAACACCTCAGCACACTCAGCCCTGGGACAGAGGAGGAAGGGGAGCTCCCAGGGCACTGTGAGGCCACCTGAGATCACAGTGGCCCCAAGGTCAAAGGCTCAGAGCCAGCAGCACTCTGGTTTCTTCTGCTAAACAGCCAGAAGGCAGCTTGGGAAAGCATGTGCCCACTGCAAGCCTTTCAGCAACCACCAAAAATCTCTGGAGAACGTAAGAGACACTTCTGGTTATGCCAGAAGCAGTCAAATCCCACCTTGTACCCACAAACTATGGGAAGAAACTCTCAGGCATGGAAACACTTCCAGAGAACAGTCTGAAAAAGAAGACCAACCCTGTAAATGCTTGTCATCTCCCTGGATTAGGGAGAGAAGGCAGCGGAGAGAGGCATGGTTGGCAGGAGGCTTGGTTAGGTTTACCTCTTTTACCCAGGGAAGGACAGACCTGTTCTACCTGAGCATTTGTGAACCATTGAGGATGGTACTGGATGTGCATGGACAGAGGTTTAGGGGATGCCTGTGGGATCTGAATTCTTGTTTAAATTACAAGGCACTTTGTTGCCTGAGTTTCTGTGATTGTGCAAAATCTGAGGGCACAGGGATGATGGGGAGGGACAGCCAAGGTCCCCTCCACACCCAGCAGTCTCCATGCAGCCTGTGAGAACTCAGTCACCAGCCACTACAACAGGAGCCCTCTGAGGTTCCAGGACACACAAAAAAGGCATAAACCCATGGAGTGAAAGCAGCCTGGAGAAGGGCTGTGACTGCTCTGCTCCTGCAGACCCAGAGAAGGGATGCCCACAGTGCTGGAGGGGTTCTGGCAGCATGGACACCCCAGCAGTGTCCCCTCCTGTCACCGAGGAACTCTCCAGCAGAGCTACTTCCAG
Organism: Pachycephala philippinensis; assembly: GCA_013397055.1. NCBI lineage: Eukaryota > Metazoa > Chordata > Aves > Passeriformes > Pachycephala > Pachycephala philippinensis. The sequence continues at coordinate 36,640 of VWZT01008688.1, read as the reverse complement.
ACAGTGCAGCCCAGGGCTCCAGCCCAGGGCTCCAGCCCAGCCAGAGCAGCTCTGCAGGAGATGTCCTTTCCTCCCCACGCTGCTGCCCCACTGCAATCCAGCTGAGCCCCAGCACCAGCCTGGGGTGCTGCTGGGCTCCATCTCACACACCTGCAGGAGTGAAGCTGCACTCAGGAGCACTCTGCTCAGGCCTCCTGGGAGCTCACAAGCCTCTCTCCCCGTGGGCCAGCTGATCCTCAGCCACACTCACCCCCAGCCCCCGAGATGGGGGTTCCTGGTGCTCTCCCACATGCCTGAGCGGGACAGAAAGGGCTTTGTTTACAGTGTCATCTCTAATGCCACCATGCACTGTGGGACTCTCTGCCCATCATCACCTCTCCAAGGCCACCTACGCTCAGTGCACAGAGCTGCACAGCACCATTTCTCCCAGCTTCAAGCAGATCAAATTCAGAAGTGTCTAATATCACATGCTCCTCTAATGCCACTGGAAAGGTATTGAGGTGGATGGATGGACAGACGGATGGAAAGAAAAGAGAGATCTTTTCAATCACAAATCTGATTTAAACCAAAAGAAAACCATTTTTCCTAGTATTTATATACACTGCAAGGCTACTGTTTACTTATCATTTTTCCCAGTATCACTTGCAGAGTAGCTTGATGCATTCCCACAGAGGTGGGATCCCTGAGGATTCCACTTGCAGGGCTGAAGAGCTCCATGGCTTTGCCATCAGTTTCTCATTTTAGTGGAGAAGTTGAAGCTCCAGCCACTACACTAAACTCTAAATCCTGCTCAGAGCGTTGCCTTCGTGACAGAATACATTGATGCAATTAAAATAACATGGCTCTCAAAGAGTAAGGCAGCACTGGGAAAGCTTTGCCAACAAAGCAATGCCAATTAAGAGTGTGATTTTTGGACGATATTTTTAGGCCAACATCAGCCCTATTAATGGTGGTATAACTGTCTTTGAAGTGATTTTGAAGGTCCAGCTGACTCCACTTGGGAAAAGAACCAGTTGAAAGACTGGGATTTGGCCTCTATAGCCTCCATTCTGTCATTAGGGGAAAATCTTTCATAATAAAACTAATTTCATCCGTTCCACTAGTAAGGGCGGTTTGTGTCCAAAATCTCCTCAGATAATTTTACGCCCATTAACTGTATACCGTGAGCTGTAGTTTTTGTTAAGTGACATAAGTTGCAAGTAAAGCCACATTTATGGGATGTGCCCATAGCCTCCGTCTGCAGCGGACAGGAGCAGGATGCCTACAGCCAGGATGTGTCCTGAGGAGGAGCAGGAGAGCCCTCAGGTGCTGCTGGTCTGTCAGAAAACCACACACTCCCAACACCGCCCCTCTACTCATCGCCTGTGGGCGCAGAGAAGCCAAACTCGGTGCTGATATAACCTGGCAACAACAGCAGCTTTCCTTTCCAAAGAAAACCAAAGGTTGAGAGAGAGAATTCGATAGCGGCGGGGCACACACGGGCTCAAAGGGCCTTCCCGCAGGTGTTAGGGACCGTGTGCCCAAAGCCCCTGCTCGGAGCTCTCTCCCCGCTCAGCCCAGCCCGGGCACACCGACCGGCTCCGGCACAAGCCCTGCAGCCGCGGGAGCAGCAGAGAAGGCGAGGGGAGGCACGGGGGCACACAGCCGGCTCAGCCCTGACCACACCGAGTGATTCTGCGGCCGGGAGCTCGGTTTCTCCACTGATCCTACAAGCCTGGTCCCCCAAAACTTCCCCAGCACATCCCTCCCGGTGCCCCCGAACGCCCCCGCCACAGCCCCCGCTCCATTTAAATGCTGCTCGCTCCACAAATCCAAGCATACCAGCAAAAGCAGGCAGCGCTTTTCTGAGCTATGCCATGTATTTTTCTCCTCTTCCTTTCAAACTTCCCACTGGCTGTCGCTGGGCTCACGGGAGGCGAGCAAGCCCTCACGATCGGTGAGCGCGTTATGGGACGGTCCCGGCAGCTCTCCCCCAGCTCCGAATGACATTTGCTCTGCAAACACTCCCACCGCCCCGCCGGCTGCTCTCGCCTCCACCCAGGGACTTGTTTTCCATAAAGCAACAGCTCTCCAACACCCACAGCAACTTTTTTTTCCCTTTGACAATTTGCCACTTTCAAAGCGACAGATAAATAAATAAGGAGAAGGAAGAGGAACGGCGCAAGGAAATAGCCGCGTATTTATGCCGGCAGCCGGGAGAGGGCTTTGGATCGAGGGGCTGCAGCGGGCTGCGCTCCGCCGGCCCCGGGAGCGGCCCGGGACCCAAGGCCGGGCTCTGTGGGGCTCCGCGGGGCTCAGGGGCTCAGCGGGGCCGCTCGGCGCCCGGCGCTCCGCCGCGCTCACCGGGCCGCCCCAGCACTTACCGGGGCTCCGCCGCGCTGCTCCGCTCGGCTCCGCGGGGGAGGGGGCGCGGGAGCCCGGGGNGGACAGGGAGATGGGCTGCCCGGGGAGCCTCACCGGGACCGGGGCTGCCCGCTGACGGGCTCTGAGGACCGCAGCTACAAAGAGAAATAAAAAGCCGGGGTGAGAGGTGAGCGCCGAGCCCGCCCTGGGGCCGAGGGGCCGCACCTCCGGCTCTGCCCGGGTCAGCCCCGCTCTGCCCAGGTTAAGCCCCGCTTTGCCCAGGTTAAGCCCCGCTCTGCCGACCAAAGGTGGCTTCGAAATTGCACTACAAGAAGGGCCTTTTCAAAGTTTCTTTTTGTCCCACAGCCGCTTCCTGAGATCTAAGGAGCCCCAAACTCACCTCGCCCTCAGGGAAGCGTTTGGTGATCGGGTCCCGATGTGTTCATCGAGAGGGTCCGGCTGTCGCATGACAATAGCGACTGTTTATAGAAACCCATCCTGGGATAAATTAGAGACAAGTCCCTGGGACGAACGAAGTCCCTGCAACAAACACTATGTCATCGGGAAAGCATCCCTCCTCGGAGGGTCCCGGGAATAACCCGGGTGTGCTCCCTGGCAGACAGGCTGTGCCTGTGAGCTCGGGGTCTGGCACAGGGAGCTCTTGTCCCGCCTCGGGAGCTCGGGGACCGCTCTCGGGGCGCCAGGCTCGGCTTCCCCCTGCACTTCTGTCCCTTCAGGACAAGCTGTTTCCAGCCTGGCTCTCAGGCCAGCCCCAAAGCTCTGTCCTGGAGGCAAGCAGCACTGAGACACACAGCTGGGATGCTTTTACATGGCAGAGCCCCTCCATCTCCTCAGGCACTTGGTTATGGAAAGAAGAGACCCTGTTTGGTGCCCACTGGAGCTGCTGGCAGGACAGCTCTGCCCAAGGCTGCAGGGAAGGACGGCAGGAGCACAGCAGTGTCCCACCAAGACCACAGCTCTGCAGCACCAGCCTGCCCCTGGTCTGGGCCACGGGGACAGCTGCAAACAGCTGGAGGAGGCACCAGGGCATCCACGGCCTGGCTGCCAGCTTTGCCTTTCCCAGCAACCAAGGGGTGCAGCAGGATTTACTGCTACAGTCACAGGTGGTAGCACCCTACAGTGCCTGGTCACCTTCCTCCTCCTTCTCCTCCTCATCGCACACGCAGCCTGGCCCAATCTGTGACACTAAAAGTGCAACATTTTGAAGAAACGTTGGAGCTGGCCCTGGCTCTCAACTCCCATTCACAGGCAAGACTGAAGTCTGCACAGACAAAATGTGCATACAATTAGGGAAAAGTAGCAGGGTAAGAGTTTCCATTTCTGAAATGTGGTATCCTGTCTCCAACACAGCCAATGCTTGGGAAAGTGGGACTGCCTTATTGTGTGATGCTGCAGTGGATATGGGAAGGGTCCTGCCGATTGCTGCTGGACACCCTGAGGGATGGACCGACTGCACAAAATCATTGTGTAACTTCAGCCAGAGAGAAAAATGCTATTTGCTTTGTAAGCAAACAATCAACCCTCCCAAGATGTTCCTACACAGTCTTGAATTTCATCTGGAGAAAAAAATGAAAGCATAGGAAGACCAGAGGACTCTGATTTCTCTCTAGCTCTGTGGGGGTGCAGCGTGAGCACTGCTGCTCTGAAAGCAGTGTTTGAGTCCCCTAAATTGTCTGGTGACTGCCCATGGGTGCCACTTGCTGGCCCCCACTGTGGCAGGGGCAGAGGGGAGCAGCAGCAGAGCCGGGGCAATGCTTCATCTGGGCTTGGCACTGAGATTGTGACTGAGCTGAGAGCAAGCCCACATCTGCCAGCCCAACACCCTGAGCTGTGTGCTTGAGGAAGACCAGGAGAGACCAAGGGAGTCAGGACTGTGATAAAACCAAACCAGGAATTACAGGAGACTCCAAAAATCACTCCAGCAGCTTTTCCTGTTGGAGCACAATGCCCTAAGCAAAGTAAAGTCTGTCACAGGATTAAATTCTCTCATCAGACCAATTGATGAACACAGGAGATACCTGAGCAGCTTTCAGGCACCCAAATCCTTCCTCAGACCAAAGAGGGGGTGCAAGCTGCTCTGCCTGGCACACCCCAGGACAAACCAATGCTTCCCTCTCCCTCCCAGTGTAAAACAGCGGTAACAGATGCAGAGGGCCTTGCTGGAGAGGACAGAAACTCCTCAGCAGAGCAAAACTCCATTTAAGGAACCTGCCAGCTGAGCTCTGCCGCACCTCACCAGAGCTCCACACACCTGGATGAACCCAGGAAGTCCTAAACCTAACCCCAAAGTTGGAGCCCTGAGCTGGTGGCCTGTCCTCAGGCAGTGCTTTCACTCAATTTACGCAAGTAAAAAAATTACTGTTTCTGAGCCATATTTTTAACAATATAAAATCACTTAAAATATTTTGCTTTGACTTCGAGTGACACTGAAGAACTAATACATCCAGGATTTAATGAAGTGAGGCTAAATGGAAATATCCATCATTTCTGAATGAAAGAAAACTGACAGCATTGTCTGGGGACTGAAAGGATAGGGCAGGTCGTGTGAATGCACACAAAGACAGGGCAGCCTCCTCATGGGTGGGATAAGCACATACCCACTCCGGGACTAGCTCTGGAAAGCAAAACTAACTTGTTGGAAGTCTGACTTGAGGAGAACAGTTTGGACTTGAATTCAGCCCTTTTTTTGCACCTCCAGCTCTCCTGAAGCTCTGAGCTCTGCACTGTGCACCAAAGGGGAGAAGGGAGCTCTGCCTCCTTCCAAGGGACAGGCAGGGAACCAGAGCACAGAGAAACCTCTGGACATGGGGTGGTTAATCCTTGGCCCACTTAGAAACAACTTATTTTCCAAATAAAAGCCCCAAAGAAGAGTGAACTGAAGCAGAAGAGAGAAGATGTGCCATTTTAAAATTCCAGAGGGAAGATTTTAAAAAAAAAAAAAGTCTCTAGTGATTCCTAAGCAACAATTTCCTAATTGCAGACCAGTGGGAACAACACCACCAGTGTTCTCTGCCCCTTTCTTCTGCCCCTGTGAATTGTAGGAGCTGTTTTGCCACATCTCTTCCGTGACCCTCCCTTCCACATGGCTCTGGCATTCCCACTTTAAAGGGGTGCTGCTCTGGTTGAACAGCCACGGAGCAGAGCAGGCTCAGACTGAAATATTTGTTTGCGTGCCCTCACCCAACCACAGTTTTTCAGAATTTGGGAAGATGTCACAAAGCAGCAGCAAACAATGCCTCCTTGGCCAAAGTCAGAGCGCTCCACAGCGTGCCTTTCATTGCAGTGCATGGTTGAGAAACACAAGAAACGCACAGCTCACACAGGAAAAGCCTTCAGCAGATGTTGCTGCTTTCACATACCAGAGAGTCACAATTCTCGCACATTTCCTACAGGAGGAAATAGACTGGCTCAACCCAAACAAATCAATTACAGCCCGTGGCTACTCTGAGCCCGTGGAGAGAAGCTCACACCATTCTGGGGATTTCTGATCACCAGGACTTGGGAAGGTTTGCTGGGACCTGCACAGTGGAACTCGTAAAGGGAAAAGTTAAAGAAGCAGCTCACAGGAGGAGATTCCTGCAGTGTGAGAATCACCCACCCCAGCAGTTTAGGAGGGAAACAGCATCTCCCTTATCATCAGCCCATTTTTCTGCAGGTGTTTGGTCATTCACTCTCTGCTGTACCCATTCAGAGCCCTGGGAGGAAATAAGGTCGTACATGTGAGACAGAGTAAAACCTAATTCTTCAAGGCAGGAGCAAGCGTGCTTGACAGTGACTTGCCATTAATTTAATATACTGGCAAGGCAAGAGCACTTATAAGCAGCATTTGATAAAGTATTCTCTCAGATTCTGACATTTCACTGCCAGTGTCTGAGAAATATACCCAAATCTGACATCAAAAGGCTCTTCAAGGGAAATAGCAGGACAATTATCTTTATCTTGGAACCTGATTTGAAACTGCTCCTGGTTCTTGAACTTTTCCACCACTAGTAATCGATGGAAGTCACTCTGATGGCAGCAGGTGTCGCCTCAGCAAGGAGCCTGCAGATGGCAAAGGCTGCAAACAGAGCCAGGGCAAGCTCCCTGCCTACCCCATGGCTGCACAAACAGCCCCTCTGCCAGGGCTGGGTACCTTCCCTTCTGTCAAGCTCCCAAGAAACCCAAACCAAGCACCTCAGACACACTTTAGCTTGGACTGATTTCCAAAATGCAGCAGTGGCTCAGATCTGACACCCGTACAGTGAGTGGGCACAGTTTATCCCCAGTCACCCCTGCTGGTGTCTCCCATTTCCTCCTGGCCATCCCAGTTCCTCTCACTGCACCCTCCGTACCTGAACATTTTGAGAGTGGGGAAGTTGAAGGTGCAACTGAAACAAAGCATTTCTTCTCATTGTTTTCTCTTTTGAAACTGTTCAGTGTTGACCCTGAAAGTTTTCAAAGGACAGCAGAAGCTCCAGCTCTTTCAGTGGTGGATGAGCTGACTAATGCAGACTGTCAAAACCCACTTTAGATTTGCTACAGCACATTACATGCAGGTTGTAAACAAAACAAACATCCAAGATAAGAGTGACCACCACCAGGCTGCATCCCGTGAAGCCTCCCTCAGTCATGATCTCCATTATGATGCTGAAACATGCTCCTAATTTAGGGAGGATCAAGTCTTGAAAAGCCATTTCAGCAGACATTTAAGGTTGCCAGGCAGGACCCAGAGCCCACGGGCTGTGTGTGTGTGGGCTGTTTTTATGTGGTTTTTTGCACCCACATCCAGCTCTGTTCCGTCAGCAGGATCCTGTGTGGGTGCAGCTCTGCCAGCACTGCACCCGGCTGGGGTGGGACACAGGAGAGACCCCAGCGGCAAAGCCAGAGGGGACACAGAAAGGAAGAAGAGAGCAAGCAGGGGGAAGTCTAGAAATCTGTGAAGGTATCATTCTGGGCCTGGATATTCCCACCTAGATTCCAGCTGCAAGCTCACCTCCCCTGTGACACGCTCCATTACCCACCCAAAATGAGTGGATTGTGTTTTCATCCCTGAAGTGAGCTATGATTTCCATCTGCTATTTCTGCATTTTGCTGCACGGGAAGTCTCATCTCCCAAGCTCTGCTTTGCTGTCTGGAGTTACCCACTCACTGAGCTACCAGAGAACTGCCAGAAACATCAGCCCTTCACAACCACTCAAATCATAAACAGGACCGCCGCTGTCTCACCTCCAGTGCTCACAAACACAGAGGGAAGCCCTGCTGAAGCCTCGCACAGTTCCCTGCTGTCCCGCAGGATCTCAGACCCCAGCAGCTCTTCACACCTCTGTGTTACCCAGGCTGGTGCTTTGTCCATCCCACTCCAACACCGGGCACTGCTCTGTCCTCACACACACGGGTCTGTCCCAGCCAGCCCCTGAATGTGTGTGAGGAGTCTGTCCCAGCCAGCANGGAGTGTGTCCCAGCCAGCACCTGAATGTGTGTGAGGAGCCTGTCCCAATCAGCCCCTGAATGTGTGTGAGGAGCCTGTCCCAATCAGCCCCTGAATGTGTGTGAGGAGCCTGCTGTAAGCCCAGCCAGCCCCTGAATGTGTGTGAGGAGCCTGCTCTAAGCCCATCCAGGTGACACATGGGACAAAGGAGGGACTGTCACTGCTGGTGAGAGGTTTCCAGCTCAGCCCACACAGGCAGAGACCTGCTGCCAAGGAGTGTGGGTCGTTGGCAAGCTGGAAGGTACAGCGAGGTCCCATCTGACAAAGGAGTGCATAAACCCTTATAATTACTCGTCACAGATCATTGTTCTCCTCTGGTGAATGGCTTAAATAAAAACATTTGCACTGAGGCCAAGAATGCAGGGTCTGAGCCCCAGTAACATCCTGTGATGGTAATAAATACCTACTACACAAATAAACCACCAGGATGGCTGCTTCCCCAGATGTCACAGTTACCCCGTGCACAGGCTGCTCTTTGATGCTGCCTGCTGTCCCAGCCTCAGGCTCACAGCACCTCGTCCACAGAAAACCAGCCTTCTGTTAAAATAAACCAACTGGGATGGAAATAAAGGACTGGTATTGAATATGCAGTTATTGCCATTGCTACTGCCTCACTTCTTTGAAAATGCAGATGACCCAAAGCTAAAAGTAAAACGGTGTTTTGACTGCTGTGGGAAAAGGGGTGACAGTCACCAAGAACTGGCAGAGCAGCTCTCTGCTCCAGCCAGAAGGAAAGCCTCACATTAGAGGCTTTGCAAATTGGGTAAGGTGTGGAGCTAATAAAAACCTGAACCAGCCTGGAAACCTGATGATTAAGTCTTGGAAAGCTGAAGGCCATGTGAGCTGGTTAGCTCTGACTTGTGCCGTGATGGGTCTCTAACAACATGTGAAAGTTATCATCTCATGAGGCAAACATCCCTGTTGTTGGGCAGCACAGACACACAGCCAGCCAAGTTCTGAACAAAACCAGCCCAGGAGCCCCACGGGGACTATTTGGACATCTCATCCTGCACAAATATACCCAGCTCACACAAAATCATCTCAGTTCAAAGTTTAAAATGACTCCTAACGTTACCTGCTCTGGAAAACCCAGCTTGGATGTTTCATTTTCTTTTTTTCCACCACAGCTGAAACTGCAGCACTGGGGCTGGATCCATGCAAGGCATCCACTTCCTTGCTGAATTTATGGATGCTGCTGTGCAGGAAAACAACAAGGCTGTAATTCTGTGCAGCCCTGGGTAGTTCATGCTCAAAGGCCAACCCACGACTGCCTTGGACGTGGCTCCTGTTACTACTGAGGGGAATAGCTGACCCTATAAAACACACAGCAGCCACGCCCCTCCCACAGCTGGCTCCAGTTTCCCTCCCGAAATTTGGCTGGGTGTTTACTTTGAGATTCAGAACACACATGCAAACTGTTTAGGGATATTCCTATATCCCTGCTTCTCGTTAAAAATGCCAGAGAGAATGAAAAATGTGGCCCATTAGTGTTATAACCGTCAGAAAGAAAAAATAAATAAATAGGAAAAAACCCCTGCGGTGAGGGTCTGGCCTGCAATAGCCCAGTCTGTTTCCCAGTTTCTGGGGAGGTGCTGCTCTGGAGGTTTCCAGGCAGCAGTGGGCAGATCCTTGCTGCCCACAGGTCCCACGCCAGTGTGTCCAGTGTAAGCCGTGAACATCTCTGGGAAAAAGAAAGGGTCACAGAGGAAATTGTTTGTTTATTGTTGGGGTTTTGTTGTCCTTAAGGTGAGATGTGAAAACTGGGATTACCAAAACACTGAGGGAGCTGCTCATCAGGACAGACACACGTCCTTGTGTCACCTCCAGGCTCCTGTGGAACAGTTCCACATGTCCCTGCACAGAGGTGGGGAAGATGCTGCAGTCCCAGCTGAGCCCTGTGCAAACACTGCTCTCAGAGAAGGAAGGGGCATCTCATTTCACCCCAATTTAACCCCAGGAGGAGAGGGGACCCCTCAGGGGGCTGCTCCCTGTGCAGGAGGGTCTGCCCCCCACCCCAGCACCTCTGGGGCAGCCGTGTGGGGTCTGGGCTCCCCGGGGCACACCTGGGTGAGCTGGGGTACCCTCGAGAAGTGCCTTGGCTCAGGACAGGGGAGCAGAGCAGGAACCATTGATGAAGGGAGAAGCCACCTCAGGAGGGAGGAATTCCTGCCCAGAGCTCATGAGCCTCTCACCACGGGGCAGCTCCAGACATGGAGAAAGGGCCAAGGCAGGGCACAGCATCCTGATATGAAGAAGTTGTATTTCCAGCACCTGCTGTATAACATAGTGGAGCATTTTATTTATTTTTTAGAGTGGGAGAGCATGGCCTGTCTGGGGCAGGGGCCAGGCGGGGTCTGCCCAGCCCGTCGGGGAAGCTGCAGTGCCACTGGGCTCAGGAGNGTATTTCCAGCACCTGCTGTATAAAATAAGAGCAGTGGGAGAGCATGGGCTGCCTGGGGAGGGGGCCAGGTCTGCTCAGCCCCTCGGGGAGGCTGCAAGGAGGGAGCACAGAAAGGTGAAAATGCCACAGGGCTGCGAGGAAAGTAGTGTCAGAAACATCCCACTGACACCCCGGAGAGAGGAGGGGCAAGGAAGGTGTTTCATGTTTTCGTTTCTGACCATCTCTGTTTTAACCAGCAATAAATTAAACTGATTTTCCCCCAAACTTCAATACTAATGCTTCTGACAGATCAGCACCTCTCACAGAGAAACTGGAAAAGACAATGAGCATTTCCCTCCTCAGCATTATGTACACAAGGTAGCACAAAACATCGGTAGGAGTTCCTGCCACAGGCAGAAACCCTGGGGACGTTTGTGATGAGAGTGGCCACAGCTCCCCACGGTCCCAGATGAAGGCATCCCAGGGCCAGCACCCTCCATCCCACCCCGAGGGGATAACCTCAGGTGTGGGGAAATCCCTCCTCTCCCTCACAAGGGAGCTCTGATGTTCAGTCAGTGCTTGGGAGCAGCTCCGAGATCTCCGGAGCCCAGGAAAGGCACATTCCCATCCCTGCTCCCAGGAACTGGTTTTTTGCAGTAAGAAGTGTTCCATGGCACTTCAGCAGTCTCCACAGGAGGCTCAGAGGGGCTGCATTTAACCTTGCTGTTGGTTAAGAATTTTTTTATTTTTTATTTTAATGAGATTTATCTGTGTGCGAAGCACGATGCAGAAAGAGTGGGTTTGAGGAGTGGGAGAGAGCTGTGAATAGATTCAAGTCCTTCAGCAATTACCAACAGTCTGCTCGAGATGTAAATTCATCCTTGTAGCACTGAGATCTTCAGAACGTGTGGAGACCTCAGCTGATACTGGCTTTTTTTTATTTTGTGTAGACCTTTATCTTCAAATTATAAACCAACACTTTGCCTTATGCAAGGCACTGAAGAGGGAGCAAAAGTATCCTTTATCACCTACATTCTTGTTATGTGGCATCGACACAGCACTTAATAAAAAGCATCTTGCTATAATAATAAAGTTTGTTTTCCAAACAAAACTGTTGTTTGCCTAGAGTAATGTAAATTTGCAGTTCTCCTTTACACTTCACAGATGACGAGAGAAAAAGATTTTAGGATCTCCCCAAAGGAGAGATTTAATTGTAAAACAAAGCACTAAGGATGACATTTAGCTGAGGCTGTAAAGGCTACAGTAATTAAAAAAGACTAAAACATATGGTGCACTTCATGAGGCTGGTTAATATGAGCTCCCAAACGGAACCTTTCTGGTGCATGGGGAGAGACAGGAAAATGCAGCTATTCTCCTCTACCTTGAACCATAAAAAAAGCCTTTGCTGTAGTCCTCGTGGAGCAGGAATGACACTACCATCTTGATTCAGTTCATCTGGAGGAGAGGGATTTCCTTTCACCTGCTAAGCAAGATAGGAGCCACTGTTGTGATCTATTAATGCATTTACAGGGTGATAAGAGGGAAGGAAATTGTCATTAGTGGTCTGTAATCGGCTGTCAGCTGATGCCAGCTCGGGATAGTGCCCCGCTTCTCCCAGAAGTGGCTGATAAGCAGCACTTGCATCACCCCTGGAGCCCCCTCCCCAGTCCCAGTGCTGGCTCATGTTTCAGTGATTAGAGGAGCCCTGGGGACCTGAGGAACCCTTTGAGCAGGCCCTCGGCAGGCACCGAGCTGGAGATGTTGCAATGGGGTCAAATCCCAGAACAGCAGAGATGGAAACCAAACAAACACAAACCACAACAACAACTTGTGTAATCAGATAATGCAGAGGAGCTGGGAGCCAAGCCCCTGGCTGGTGCTAACCAGCACAGCTCTTTCTACACTCAGTTTCTCCTTTTTCGGTTCAGTTATCATTATTTCACAGCTTTAAAGCTCTACCCTCCCACTTCAGCATGCAGAAAGTCTATAAACTCTGGGTTACCAGCCTGAAACTGTGTTTTGTGAAAATCTCTGCTGGGTTGAAACCCACAAATGTCTTTTCCAAGCATTTCCATCTTCTGCTGCTGTGGGTGCACAGAGCTTGGCCGGGTGTGGAGTCTGTTTCTGACACTGTGTCCACAGCTGCTGCCCAGTTCAGCTCCAGCTGAGAGGCCACCAGCAGCTGAACTCAACCTGATGAATATTCACAGCTTTTTGCCTTTCAGGAAGATAGTCCAAAAGGAAGCCAAGGAAAAGGGTGTCTCTTTTCTTTCTGTTCCCTGAAAAGGTGGTCAGAAAAATAAGAATATCAGCAAAAGGCAAAACTAGATGTATATGAAGAGCAAAGCAGATAAGCAAACACATCTGACTGCCCTTGAGCCAAGTATCATTTAGTACCCTCAGCTCGCTCCTATAACCCAGGCATGTGATAAACTGTAGAATCACAGAATGTTTGGGGTTGGAAGAGACCTCAAAGCCTGTCTGTTGGCCCCAAACTCACTGTTCAGTCACTGAATCACAAGCAGCAGCACCCACGAGCCTGTGCTGTCATAACCACCCTTGGTGCAGCCTCTCCCCAGGCACAGGGGCTGCTCCACCCCACCCAAATTCAGCTGCAGTTCCCTACACTCAAAGCAGCACCTTCAAAGGGAAGGAGAGCAATTCTGGCACCTTTTCCCAGGAGGGAAGCCTGAAGCTCGTAGCCCTCTGCCAGCAGTGTGTATAAGATGTAATTTGCCCAATTAAATTATGTCACTGGTGGGGAAAGGTGGGCTGATCTTTCAGACCTGCACAGCAATAAATGTCAGTTCCAGCAGCAACACAGAGCAAGTGCATTGCAACGAGTAGCCAAAACCTTTCACAAAGGAAGGAGAATTCTCCCCGAGTTACACCTTTACTGAAAAATAATAGCAAGCTCAATAATGCTGGTGGTTTGTTTCTCTTTTCTTTTTTCTCTTCTTCTGTACAAGTAACATGGAAACAGAAGAAAGGATAATTTCTCTGGTACTGAAGTGCTTTCTGACTGCAACTATTTCTGGATTCCCCAAACCCAACATTTGCAGTTTGATCCCAGGAGAAAAATGTGTGGTTTGCATTTTTAGGAAACCCCCCCCCCTCCGATTAATTTGTGCAGATTTGCATATAAATGACTTTCAGGCTCAGCATCCATCACGATGGCAAGTCTGGTTTGTGACTCCCAACTGTCTGTGGTCTCCAGTAATCACAGCAGCCTCTAGGTACTCACTCAAGTTGGGTTTGCTTCATTTGCGTGAGCTCAGAGGCAAAATATGTTCTCTTCTACCAGGCGCCTTATTTAGATGTGATTTACATACGGGGGAAAAGTGTGAGAAATATCAATATTTGCATTTTAAACATGATTTCAGGATGTCTGTCGCGGTTCATTCATCTGCTTTTTGGCTCTTCCATGCATTTAGTTCACGTTTATTTGGCTGCACAAGCATATGGGTCTCATTAGCTTAATGACACGCTCATTGATCCTCCATCCTTGCTGGCACTCCTTCACTGCGGGTGTCAGGTGAACTGTGCTGGTATGCAGAATTATCCACGTCACAGCTAACCTGACTGGAGCTCAGCGATCCCAAGGGAATTGCAGGTGATGATCACCTTGGTTTTGCTCTTTTCAGGTCAGATGTGGAACCTTCCTGCCAGGCAGAGGCTGTGGAGAGGGAAGTGTTTCCTGGGGGTGCCTCAGGACTCGCAGCCTCCAGGTTTTTGTGTTCTGGGTGGGTTGTCTCGGGTCCAGTGAGGCTCACAGACACAAACATCCCTGCTGCTGGGTGAGATCACAGGTAGGGGCAATTAATGCATTAATAGATCACCCCTCAGGTGCTGGGGGTCCCCAGCCTAACACGGGCACCATATGGGCTGCTCACTTCCCCAAAGAACACTGGGGTGTCCCAGATGCTCCCCAGAGCCCAGGGCAGCCCCAGGGCAGTCACTCTCCAGCTCCCATGGCCACCTCCAGCTTTGGTTTAAGCTCCATGAGAGTTTTCCCTTCAAGTCTCTGCAGGTTTCCTCATCCCCTCAGTGAGTTCCACAGGACCATGCCTCTGATGGTGACAGGATAACAGATATTTTACCTCTTCCCTGGAGGAAAAAAGCTACATAAAGAAAGATAGATAAAATCATTAAATGACTAAGCCAGTTCCTGGGACCCACAGAAAACTGTGTGCTCAGATCTGTTCAGCAGCCTCGGAGCCTGCAGAGAGAGAAGGTGGGAAAGGAAGAAGTGCTGCTTGGAAAAGCTGCTGAGGGAACGAAGCAGCTGTCTTTGCTGAGGAAGTTCTGCCACAGCCATTTAACACTCCAGCCTGAGCCCACAGGCCCAGGAAATACGTGGGTAATTCACCACGTACCAAGGCAGAGTCAGAAAGCATCCTGAGCTGGAAGGGACACAGTGAATGCCAAGTCCAACTCCTGGCCCCGCACAGGACCCCCGAGATTCCCAGCCTGTGCCTGGGAGCATTGTCCAGGCTCTCCCTGAGCTCTGGCAGGCTGGGCAGCCTGGGTGTTGTGCTGAGCCCTGCAATCCCAAACCTCAGACCTGTGCAGCATTTACAGGCACACTCCGAGCAGATCTCACTTTTCATTCTAATCCAACTGATAAAAGCAATAAAGCCGCCTTGACCTTCCATATGAATTGTTTACTTTACTGCTTCCGTCGCTATTTGTATTCTCCTCTCACGTGTCCTGCAGCCTGGGAGGTGACAGATGGGGACAGGACCCTTCCAGCACCATCCTGCACTGCCCACTGTCCCTCCGTGCCTGACCCCTGTGGCTGCTCTCAGATCGGGACAGGACCCTTCCAGCTCCATCCTGCACTGCCCGCTGTCCCTCTGTTCCTGACCCCTGTGGCTGCTGTCAGATCGGGACAGGACCCTTCCAGCTCCATCCTGCACTGCCCGCTGTCCCTCTGTTCCTGACCCCTGTGGCTGCTGTCAGATCGGGACAGGACCCTTCCAGCTCCATCCTGCACTGCCCGCTGTCCCTCTGTTCCTGACCCCTGTGGCTGCTGTCAGATCGGGACAGGACCCTTCCAGCTCCATCCTGCACTGCCCGCTGTCCCTCTGTTCCTGACCCCTGTGGCTGCTGTCAGATCGGGACAGGACCCTTCCAGCTCCATCCTGCACTGCCCGCTGTCCCTCTGTTCCTGACCCCTGTGGCTGCTGTCAGATCGGGACAGGACCCTTCCAGCTCCATCCTGCACTGCCCGCTGTCCCTCTGTTCCTGACCCCTGTGGCTGCTGTCAGATCGGGACAGGACCCTTCCAGCTCCATCCTGCACTGCCCGCTGTCCCTCTGTTCCTGACCCCTGTGGCTGCTGTCAGATCGGGACAGGACCCTTCCAGCTCCATCCTGCACTGCCCGCTGTCCCTCTGTTCCTGACCCCTGTGGCTGCTGTCAGATCGGGACAGGACCCTTCCAGCTCCATCCTGCACTGCCCGCTGTCCCTCTGTTCCTGACCCCTGTGGCTGCTGTCAGATCGGGACAGGACCCTTCCAGCTCCATCCTGCACTGCCCACTGTCCCTCCGTGCCTGACACCTGGGGCTGCTGTCACAGGCTGCTTCTCCTTCTCCTTCACAGCAAATCCCTGCGGTGGCAACAACGTGGAAGCATTAACACCCACCTGACGTGCCAGAGATGAGAAAATTGCTGAAAACGGCAGCAGCTGAATTTCCTGGCTCATCAAGTGGTGCTGAACAATCTTCTCCCCCACCTTCAGATTTCACACTGAAGTCTCTCACTTTATCTCTCTGCAGCTCCGTTGCTGCTGACAAGCTTTAATGTGCAGCAGGTTGTAGTGATGGAGAGCTGGTTCAAAAGCTCCACAAACCCCCTGCCACTGGGGCTTTCTGGCTTTGCACCTGCCCTCGCTGTGCCTCCCAAATTCCACCTGGTAAGCCACCAAAATTATCTTCTGATTTAAAGTCTGCTTTGTACATGATACACAAGAGCATCGTTTCCGTAAAGAACAGCTTTGCAGGATAAAGAGAAATAACAAGTGAGAACAGGATTAAATAGAAAATTGGTTGTGTTTCAAGAAATCAGTGCCACAACAAAGAGCCATCGGCTCCAGAAAGCAGAGATACTGTTTCCTTTCATACATTATTATAGATATCCATGCATACAGCCAGCAGGGATATCTATAATAAGTAATTCCACTAAAATATATTAAAAAGAAATAAAGCAGTCTCCAAACTAAAGTGTTCTATATGCAAGGGCACATGAAGATGATATATTTTTACAGCAAAATTCACTCTGCTGCAGAAGGAATGTCCCTGGGGCCCAGGGATTACGTGGCTGATCCAACCTGTCCTACTCCTCGCTCCCTCCTGCTTCTGCACTTCCCCACCAGAGGCTCCAGCAGCTCAGGGTGCTGAGCTCACAGGACCCTGCAGTCCCCTGGGAGCTGGGGAGTGCTCACAGACCCATCTCCATCTAGCTCAGGCAGACAAAGCAGAATTCCGAGCACTTCCTCGCAGGGTGGCTGGGTTTGCACACATCACCGGTTCCATCCTAAGCAGATCCCAAAGGCAGAAGCTCCCCACCTTTCCTAGGGAAAACAGGCAGCTCCTGGCAGGCCACATGTGCTACAGACCTCCATCCTCCCGGGCACTGCAAGTCATCTTCAGCTGATTCCCCCTCACTGCATACATGGCCCTTGCCATTTTTGTTGCTTTCCATGTCCATCTAGGGCTGTAATTAAATAGGTATCTACCTACAAAGCATCTAAAAACTGCAGAAAGCCATGAAATATTACACAGTGCTGGCAGTGGGAACGCCTGCTGAGCTCAGAGCAGCCTCTCCCTGGGGTCCCTTCTTGTGTCATTTACCAATTCCTCACTCCATCTTAATAGATGACCTTAAAATGCAGGGGACAGCTTCACCCCTCCAGAAAAATAAGTGAATAAAGCAGCTGGTTGCTGACACACTCCCAGCTCCTCTCAGTTCTGAAGGGCTGTGCACAACTCTCAGTTTCTCAGGAGCTGGGACACGAGCAGTAAAGCAGTAAAGCCGTGGGTAGCATCATTATGGACCAACACAGAGCAGAGAGGAAATGAGGCTCGCCTGACATTCTGTTTGTGCTTCTGGCATGGCAGTAACAAATGCACTGAAAGTGCCAGGGCAGCTCTCAGCCCGGAAAAGAGGAGAATCTCCCTGGAATGGCAGCAGCTAAAATCAAGAGGTAATGACTCTGCATTCCCAACGCCATCAGTGCATTCTCTGCAAACCTGGGCTCACAGGCACAGCTAGCAGTGGTCTCAGTTACAGATGGAATACCAGAAAGAGCTTTAAATGGGTCTGCTGTGACAAGAGAGGGTCCTGCCTGGGAGTGAGGCAGTGTGAGTGCTCACAATGACATATTGCAGTTTGGGCTGGTGAAATGTGCCCATGTACAGCCCTCAGTGGGAAATGGGAACCTGTGTGAGCACAGCCCGGCTCCCCTGCACCAGCTGCCCCACCTGGGGCTCCTCCCTCCTCTCCTGCCATGGAACTGCCTGGCCAGGGGCGTTGGACATCCTGCTTTAACCTGAGCAAGCTGCTCTGGATCTCTTTAACAGAGCACGGCCCAATATTAGGAAATGTTCCCTTAATATTTGGAGAATTAATGACGCATGAGTAATGCAGCAGCCTGATCCAAGAAATGTTCCAGTATGCTCTCGTGCTATCAAGCTTTTCCAAACACCTAATTTCACGAGTACCCACAGAGCACTGGAGGTGACTGGTGCCCATCAGAGCAAGCAGAGGCTGTGCCTGGAGCAGCTGAGGCTGTGCTGGTCCCTGCCAGGCTCAGGAGTGTGACAGAGAGGATCCTCAACAGGCACTGTAGCACAC
This sequence comes from Pachycephala philippinensis, assembly GCA_013397055.1. Classification (NCBI taxonomy): domain Eukaryota; kingdom Metazoa; phylum Chordata; class Aves; order Passeriformes; genus Pachycephala; species Pachycephala philippinensis. The sequence continues at coordinate 18,572 of VWZT01008688.1, read as the reverse complement.
ACACTCACTCCCAGGAGGCTGTACGGCTCTGACACTCACTCACACAAGTTATTTGCATTGATTTAGAATGTGCAACCAAACTTTTCCCAGAGAGCTGCCCACAGGCACATCAGCACTGTCTCTGCAGCAGCATTCCCAGGACAGCCCTGCCTGGGAACCTCCAGCCTTGCTGCTCCTGCTCTGTCAAACCACAGGATTCCTTTCAACTCAAACCCTCCTCCTAATCGGAATTTCTCGGACTCAAAGAGGTTTTGGAACTCAGAAGATCATATGGGGATACTTAATGAGTTGCATGTTTTGTCTTGCTTCTGCTGATTTTTGGTAGGAGGACACTCCCCAGCCTGCCTCACTCGCAGTGTCTGGCAGCTGGGTGCCCTCCCCAAGGTGTTCGAGTGCTTGTGGCACAATGCGGGCAGCTTCCAGACAGGATTCTTACCAGAAGGATGGCAGCAGGTATTTGAATGCTAGGGTCTGATGTGCTTTCTTGCTGAATGAACCAGAAAAAAGAGGCATTTCTTGCCAGGAGCCCCCACACAGGCAGTCAGTGACCGAGCACTCCCCAGTTCATCTCCTCTTCCCTTCCCTTCCCAGCCATGACTGTGGGGTCAGTAATTACTGACATTACATTCTGTGCTGAGGACACCAGCAGTGGCTGTGTGAATTTGTATGGGTATTTCCAAAATAATGGGTAAATCTGGGCCTTTCCAAAAGTATTTGTGATTCTCTAAGAAGTTTTTCATGCAATGCTTACCCTGGCACTGCCCAGCCGTGGTGGTGGGGACACAAGGATGGGGCTGCACAGCACCTGATTGCACAGGGCACTGTGCACAGAGCCTTTGGTTCACTCCAAACTCCTGCCAGTGACTGCTTTTTCCCAGTGCACTTCCAGCTGGACACGGAAAAGGTGACCTGGTAGGGTTCCATAATGCCCTGGAAATCCATAGGAAATGATAACATATGCTCAGTTCACAGGGGGAATTTTTTTTTTTTTTTTTTTTCTTTTTTTTTTTTTTAATTTATTGTGAGGACTACAGACCCAAATCTGGGATCTGAAAGGCAAGCTGGATTCCTTCCTGGACATACCCTCGCTGTAAAGATCTGCAGGAAAACCTCCCTTAGCCCTTCTGCCTAATGAAAACCATCCCAAGCTCTGTCTCCTGAAGCTCTTGGGGCTGAATTGTGGGGAGGGAGGAGAGGAGAGGGCAACCACCATGGGCTGGAATTGTACCTCCATCGAATGTGCACCTTCAGAAACCAGGCAGGGCTTTAAATAAACCTAAAGGTTTTTAATAATTTTTTTTTTCAGCAATGAAAACCAGAAACTATTTCACATGAAAATTCAGGTGATTATTAGAATTGCAGCATCACTGTTAGATTATCCACAGTTATTCAGAGTGACTGGATCAAAGGCAAAAGCTTTGATGGAGCAAAACCAAAGGCTTTGCTTGGTTCTCTCATTTCCCTGCTTCAGCCCCAGCCTCACTTCCCAGCCTTTGCACCGCTCCCCAAGGATTTTATCTTGGAGCCTGATCTGAATTTTTGGTTTTTCTCTAATTCTACCCAAATTCCTATAGCAAGTCTCACAGACATTTATCACCCTGAGCCTCAGCTCTCTCTTCTCGACCCTTTCTAGGCTTTTAATGTATAAAATCCTCTTTCAAGCCCTTGCTGCTTAACAAAGGTAAATGCTGTGGCTCTGCTACCACCCACCCTACCCAACTGCCAGGCTCTCAGAGCAGTAAATACACAAATATTTTGCTTGGCAGTCCTGGCTGCAGTAAGAACATTGTTTTGTAAACTGAATTTAATGCCCAGGGAAACGAGTTCCTGTTTATAATGCAATATACAGTATACAAGAATGTATACTCAGATTTCTGTACCTGTTATGGAAAGAAAATTGCTATAAAAACCCATAAAAATATTAAATCAATGTATGAGCTGGAGGCATTGCTCCTGTAAGATGAGGGACAGGCTGGTAGCTGCCGTTTGAATATATACATGTGAAAATCATACCTCATTTTATTCATAACTAAGGAGATGAGATTATCTGAATAGATCCCTGAAGTGCAAAACAAAATTACCCTTTTTTTACTGTAAGACAAAGATGACAAGTCCGTTAACAGTTGGATTTTAAAGAGCTGTGCCAAAAAAATGCTGAAGCTGCTGTTGTACCCTTGACAGACAGGCACAACCATATCAACATTTCCCCTAAATCCTTATGTGGCGTGAAAAATAAATGTGGTTTCTCCTGCTCCTGGAGAGCCACAGAGAAAATTGCCCCATGTCCACCCCAGAGCAGCTCGCCATGCTGTTGTGCAATGGAGAGACATTCCAGCAGCCTGTAAACTTGGATTTCACAAATGCTGGGGCTTTCCTCCGTGGGTAATGCTGCTGTTGTGCAAGAAGGAGCAGAGTTTGCTGCTGTCAAAGCCTTTTTGGCTGCAGAGCCCCGAGGCCTTTGTACAGGAGAGATGTGGGGCAGTGTTTGCTGTGTCACACCCACTCCCACCCCCTTTCACCCTTCACTTGGGGAGAGGAGGAATTCCTGGCAGGCTGGCTGAGAGGGACTTACCATGGGGACGAGGATGACCACACTGCTCCCCACGTCTGTGAATATTGGGCAGCCAGAGGTGCCCCCTTTCACCATGGGGACGAGGATGACCACACTGCTCCCCACGTCTGTGAATATTGGGCAGCCAGAGGTGCCCCCTTTCACCATGGGGACGAGGATGACCACACTGCTCCCCACGTCTGTGAATATTGGGCAGCCAGAGGTGCCCCCTTTCACCATGGGGACGAGGATGACCACACTGCTCCCCACGTCTGTGAATATTGGGCAGCCAGAGGTGCCCCCTTCACAGCCCTCCACATCTGCCCCAGCATCCTGCTTCTGGCCCAGCTCCTGCTGAGGCTCAAGGGCACAATCCTGCCCTCACCCGAGTGCTGTGAGGGTGTGTGGTGCCTCACTGCAAACACCAGCTGGTTTTGGGCAGCAGTGGCTTTCTTGTCTCTCCTTTGGTGTAACCAGCCACAAAGAGTCAAAAGGCCAATTTGGAGTGGAGGCAGTTTGGCAAACAGAGTAACAACTCACCTAAATAGATAAATAAATAAATCCCAACACTTTTTCACTCGTCCACAAGTGTCTGTAACTTGTACTTGGCCAGAATACTCACAGCTTCCATTAACTCCAGGGCTGTCAGGTCTAATTCTTATTTCCAAAGAACCAGCTCTCTGCAAGATCTCAGAGCCCAGGCTGCTGCTTGGAGCAGGCTGGAGAGGAGAGGTGGCTGTAAGGCAGAGAACAGGCTGTGGCCAACTCATCAAAACAAGCACTTTTACATGTGTTTTGGGCACTCAGGGCATTCAGCCTTATATCTCCCTGCAAATCCTGGGCACACTCACCTCCCTGTCCTTATCTGGCTGCAGGCTGGCTGCACGGTGTCCATCCCTGCAGGCTGGACTCCACTGTGGGCAGCGCTGGGACAGCACGGCCACCTCTGTCACCGCTGGCAGCTGAGGCACCCCAGAAATGATGAGAGTCTCCTTATGCAGCCAGAGGAAATGTTCTGTGGCCACAATGATTTAACCCAACTCGTCTGAGGGTCTCTGAGCTTGGCTTTGCTCATTCCTTGGCTGTGCTCGTTCCTCCACGTGGTGTGGGGAGCACAGAGAAGTGTTCCCACCCAGCTGCTTCTGGAGCCACAGAACGTTCTGGAGGCAGGAGGAAGCGGAGGCTCTGCAATTCCCTTTATCACACTCACATTCCCCACTAACAGCAGAGGCATTTCTGACACAGCAGTGGCCAACTGGCAGGCACACACAGAGATCAAAGCTTTCCTGTGCTCCGTGGCTCTCCAGCAGATCGCTCTCCGCAGGTCAGGCCAGAGCTCTGTGCTGTGAATTGTGTGACCCCCGTGAACCTGCTGAATCAGGACCAAAGAAATGTTTGTCCCATCCTCGCATCTGTAAAGCCTACAAAGAGCAAAGCTATTTTTCATTAATTGCTAACTATTCCTCTTGGCAAGCTAGTTTGCCTCCCACTTCCATTCACTTTGAAAAAAAACCTATCAAGAGCCCTTTTAGTGCAGCAATACAATGGGCTGACAGTATATCCCCAGCTTGTCTTCCAAATTCCCATCCTAGCTATCAAATGCTGGCTCGAAACAACAACTAATCCAGCGTTTCATCTCTTGAAACTCCTGACTGGTTTTTGTCACAGCCCCATACGTCCATCTGTGAAGATGTTTCTAATACAAAATTTGCATTTCCTTTTTCCTTAATGTTGTGCTAATTTGCCTTTTTACTTTACGTAATTCATTTATTCTCACTAGTATTCACAAATTTTAAATATTTGTTCCTTTTTAGTCATCCTTTAAGTATCCAGTTCGCCTTTAGTGAGAGTGGGAAGCAGCACAGCCACTTCCTTGTTGCTGGGGAAACTCATCCAAGAGTTATCAGCATCAAATGAACGTGTCAGCAAGGTCCTCTGGCAGGCACTGCCCAAAAATAACTGAGCATTGCAGCAGAATGTCTGAAATTCACCCCTCCACTTCTTCTCAGGTGTGAAGAACCTCCCTTCTCCCAGCAACTGGAGTCTAAGTTTTGATTCTGATTTAGTAAATTTGGGAGAAACACTCCTATTTTAACTTATAAAAATCTTAGCAGAAAAAAAAAAAGAATAATTGCATATCCTGAGCCCCCATAAAGCCCCCAGTGAATGTGGCCTCCCCAAGGTGAGCAGACTGGCAGAGCCAATCTCAGCCCTCTCTGGGCAGCTGGCTGCTCCTTCCCTGGTTTGTCAATCCCAGAAAAGGTCTTTTAAAAAGCAGTGACCCGGGATAAACTTGTAATTAGAAATGCTGTCTGTTTATGAAATGTTATTTGATATTCCTGAGACACAGACTCAGAACACCCTCTTTTCTAAACACCCGTTGATTTTGTCCCTGAGCTTAACATTGGCCTAGCAATAGAATTTGTGTCTCCTATATGATATTATATGGGGGCTCAGTAGTAAGAGCAAAAACCTCTCCAGATTTTTCAAGACTGTTGTAAGTAGAATTTCTTCAGTGTGTTCATTGAATCATTGAAGCAATCCAAGTTGGAAATAACATGATACCACACAGAGCATAATTACATAGAGAACACATAAAAATTTAATGCATAACCAGAGTTACTACGTAAGTCCAAACCTGCACAGCAGTTTCTAAGAGCACACTGTGTACATCTGGACCATCTAACCTGCAAATCTTGGAGAGAAAAAGGCACAGGATGGTATTTCATCACTAACCCCTACCTTTGAGCAATATTCCATGTTCCTGTCAAGTTTTACATTAGATATATTGTACCGGGGGAATGAGAAAGATGTAAGAGGAAAATCTTCATGATAAAAAAAAAAAAAGTTATGTACTTTCTTTTGAGTTAGTAGTTCAGGAAATGCCTTCAGGAGCTCAACTTCAATTCTGTGATCCAGAGCTGGAAGTTCAGGCAGGCGACACTCCATGGAGCCCCAAGAGGTGTTAGAGATCCCAAGGCAGCACTTACCAGGCAAGAGTGGATTTGGCCTTTCTGCTTTATTCCTTTTCTTCTTTTCCTGTCTGTTTTTCCCCTCACAGCCACGGGATCCTGAGCTCTTCAGCCCCTCCTGGCTGCCCCAGCCCTGCCCCAGGCACACAGGAGCTGCCCAGTGCCCCTCAATAGCCCCTTCTGCCTGAGCCCACGAGGTGCTGCAGCCGTGCTGGCAGGAGCAGGGGCTGCCTTGGCAGGGAGCACAGGGAATCTCTTTATCTACTGATATCAGCAACCAGCTCTCGTGCAGCTCCTGAAGAGCCTGACAGAGAGCCTGGGAGGTGAGGCTGGCTCCAGGCACATCCCCACACAGCAGGAATCAGCAGAAGGGTATTGCACAGGGAGCCACTGATGTGAGAAGAAGGCCAGGAGGGGTTTCCCTGCAAGTTGTTTGGGTGCTGGGGCTCTCAGAGCTGCCAGGGAGCTGCTGCAGCAACAAAACATCAGTGCATATGGCTAAACCTGGGGATGAATCCCAGCATCACAGAGTGGTTTGGGTGGGAAGGGACCTGAAAGCTCCTCTCATCCCACCCCTGCCACGGGCAGGGACACATCCCACTCTCCCAGGGTGCTCCAAGCCCCATCCAACACTTTCAGGGATGATGCTCAACTCCTCTCTGTTAACTACAGGTGTAAGAGAAGGTTTGTTCTTTAATGGGACTGCTGCTTCTTTTCCATCATCTCCAACCAAGTTAAACTAATCAAACTGAATTTAGATGATGCTGGAGGCACATGGGTTTGGGTTGTTTTGTGGATGGTATCTGACCCTTTTCCTTCTCCCCTACCTCCACCATTGCCCTGCAGTGCTGGGGAGGCGCAGCACTCACCAGTGCTGTGTCACACCAGATCAGAGCTTTCTCCCCCCTTCACTCTTATCCACCTTTGAAGTGGTTGTGGTGCTGCAGCTCTGCCCAGAACAAAGGCATTCTCATCCCCTGACACACAGCACTGCCAAGGAATTTCATCTTCCAGACAGACTGCAAAGGGAAGGATCACCACAGACTACATGCAATTTATGGTTTCATTAATTCCTGCCTCCAGCCACACCAACGGGCATTTATCAGCAAGGAATGCATGATCAATTAGTCACAGGAATAAAAAGGAGGGAGTAGACTCTTGAAATGAAAAGGGGATTATTCCTGCTTAAACATCAGAATGATACTGGCTCCTCTTTGGATGATTAGGTGGAGAATTTATAGGAGATAATGTTAAATGCTCAAAGGTTTCCCATTTAATTGTGGGGAAAATGGTAGTGGGTGCTTTGGTGGGTACTGGGAGATGCTGCCAGTGTGAGACATTCTCCCAAGATTTAAGCAAGGAGCACGAATTGCATTCAGCTCTTACTGGCAAACAGTCATTAATTTGTGCAGTTATTGGGGGGAATTTCAATGGAAAAGGATGATGAAGTCCAGCTCTGGGGCAGGCAGAGACAGCAGCACCAACCCTCCTGCATTTCCTAATGGCCCAAATTCCCACAATCTTCCCTCAGAAAGGCTGTGCTCATGTTCTGCTGCTCTGAAGGCACTTCAGCACAGCCCCAGAGTGTTTATTTTAGACCCCCCAGCCCATGCACACCCCGATGTCAGCGTCCCTCCCCTCTCACAGCCCCCTCTGTTCCACACACACAGGATTGTTTATCCCCAAGGTTCTGGTGATTTCCGCAGATGAGACCCAGGGCAGAGCGTTTCCAGGTTAAAAGATTATATCTATAAAAATGTTGATATGAGAGGAATATTCCCTGTGGATTTTTAAGGCATTACAGAGTCTTTCCCTGAACTATGGTTTATATTGTTTTCTTAATGGAATGCAGCTGGCTTAATGAATAGAAATAGTCAAGAATAATGTATTCAGTGACTGATGGGGGGGGGAAGTATCCCAAATAATTTATTTATATTCTGTGACACTGATCTATTAATGAAGGCATTTATTAATAAGAAATATTCTCAACGATGGTGAAAATCAATCAAACACATGATTAGCAATTATTACTCCACCATTTCTAATTGAGAGGTAAAATGTCCTTTAGCTATAGTTTCTACTCAAAGTGCACAGTGAATTATTCAGGTAACAGCACCAGAAATAGTTCACTTTTCAGAAGCAAAGGATGCATAAAACAATATCAATTAAACCCATTCTGGCTAAAAATTGCAATATTTGCCTTGGGGTTTCTGCTACTTTCTAGTTATTTTGCATTATTAATTTGGAGGAATGCTTACACAGAATACAAACAGGAGTTTGACAGGAAATTAATGTAGAGACTCCCCCCAGAGATCTTAGATGTTGCTGAGCCCATTTTTCCTTACCCAGAGTTAATGAATAATCATCTCCTTGGCAATGGTTCCTGTTAAATATAGAAAAATGAAAAGTGTCAGATAACGTCGGCATCAGGGGGATTTATCTAAAGCAGTGGGTGAGTAAATACCCTCGGTGCAGTGAGTCATTGCTCCAAACTGCTCCCACCATTGCCACGGCTAACTCCAGATTTAGGCAAGTTTTCTCTACAAACAATGTTTATCCTTTTTCACTCTAAAGATCCTTTGATGTCTCTTTCACATCCAAAAGCAGCACTCCGTCCTTCCTCAGTCCTACAACCAACTCCTAAGCCCAGGGATTTCCTTCATTTTTCCTTCTCAAGTTGCAGGACAACTTCTTTCACAGGTGCTTTTCTGGTATTTCATCACTTAATTTATTGCCAGCACCAAGGTGAGGGCTGGAAGTGGTTTTCCTGCTGCCTTTGTGCTCAGGAGCAGCTGACCTCTGGGGCAAGCTCACAGGGAGATTTCCTGGAATAACCTGAAACCCTGAGCTGGAGCTTAACGTCCTTCAGAAAATGGATTGAGCCAGCTCAGCTCTGCCCTCCTGGAGCCACCATCCCCAGCCCTGGGGCTCTCCAGCCAGGCTGGAACTGGTCTCACTGGGCCATCAGAGCTGTGTGTGGCTCCTGGCAGGACTGGGACAGCGGGAGGGAACTGGGACTGCAGTGGGAATCATGGAATCAGGGAATCACAGAACCAGGGAACCACAGAACCAGGGAATCACAGAGTGGTTTGGGTTGGAAGGGACCTTACAGACCATCCCTGTCTGCAGGGGACAGCAGGTGAAGGCCAGCAGTGGGGAATGAATGCTCTTGCCCAAGCACACGCTGCCTTGTGGAGGATGGGGAGGAAACAAAGGTGTTTTCAAGTTCAGCCATCCCCCAAACACAGCTGTGTCCAAAGGCAGCCCTCTCATCAGGAACAGCAAGGGCAAGAGAAATCAATGCCCACTGGGGACACCGTGGGCACTGCCCCGTGTTTGATAAGCTCTTATTGATGTCATTGAGTCCAGGTTTCTGTTTGGAGAGTTTGGGCTCCTCCTCAAATAAAAACTAAAATCAAACAAAGAGGTAAATGTACAAAGGGATCTGGCTTATCCCGAGGTCTCTGGTGGGCACTGAAGACCTCAAACCATTTCAGAGGGTAGCTCTCCTCTGCCACACACAGGGAATCATCATCTCTGCAGTAACTCCAGGCAGTACTCTGAATTGTGCGACGTTTCTGCTGTTTCTCAGGCTCCCTTGCAAATATCAGCAGGTTCAGAGTCCTTTTTTGCAAGGACTGCAAGATGAAGCTGGCAGAGCTTGCCGAGATAAAATCCAAATTAAAATGAGTCCCTTGAGGCTGCTCCCACGTGTGACTGAGGGCACTGCTTAACGAGAGCCCATCCATCCTCCCTGCAAGAACATTTATCACTGAAAGACCCCAAGCTTCTGACATAATTTGGGGAGAATCTTGGTCATGAAGCCACTCCCCCAAAGCTGGGGCTTTCCAGGTGACATCAGCACACCTTCCAGGGTGGGCAGGTGCCTTCCTGAGCAGAGAACTGCTGAGAGAGGAGCACAGCTGGGCCAGGGGGAATTTACTCCACAGCAAAGCCAAGATTTTGGCTGCAGCACGTGGGTGAGCTGTGCTGAGTGAGGAGCTGAAAGTCCTCCCAAGTCCTGTCAGTGTGGATGTGGATCATTCCTCTTTGGTCCAGGTGCAAACAGGGCATTTTGAGTCCCATTTGCACCCTGCACTGGCTCCCTCAGGCCTCGCACAGCCCAAGGCAGCAAAGGAAGACCTGGAAAAAAGCATTAATGACATAAAAGTGGTGTTGGGGAAGCAGGAGGCAGCAAAGCACTGGCGAAAGCATACAGTGCATATGATGTAAAATTATTGTATTGTTTAATTGATACACTGCAAGATACTGTTCTAATGGTAGGAGGGAAAAGAAATAATGATCAGTTAACTCATTATTAATGTTCATTTTCTTTTCCAGTATTGCCAGCGGGTTGAGTTAATTATTAAGCGTGACAGTTGGGCTTTAATATATCAGCTATAGATTCCAGTCACAGCAGTCTAGTTTAATAATTGGGTTTCTTTCTCCTTCATTTTGACTAATAGCATACTTATAGCAATTATTAAAATTCATCATAGCACAAAAATAAACCATTTGAAACCTCACCAAAAAATGGCAGCACAGCAGAGCTCTGCTTAGTATTTAGTGGAGAATTCAAAACAGCTTCTTGGAAAACATGGAACAGCTTCTCTGATAACTTTTCAACAGCCACGATGTGAACGTGGACACTCAGTGAAAGCCAAGAGTGCTTCAGGTGAGCCAAGGCAGCTTTGAATAGGCTGCTGTCACTAAGAAAGTGCATTCAGGCTTCACAGGAAATTCCCTCTGAAAATGCAAATTCATATGTGGTTCCTCAGCTCCAGGTAGTTCAGCCAAGCCGTGGCAGGTTACCAGCACTGGCAGAAAGTTGTTTTAACACTGCATCATCAAACTGTTCTGGAGACTTCCCAGTCTGCCTTGGAATGGCTGCGGGTGCCAAATGGACACAGCTTCTGCTGGGAGGAACTTAAAAATCCTCTTTGCTGATCTTGCAGACTCTTTTAAGACTGAGTTTAACTTCCAACACGAGCACAGCTCTGCATAAGCTCAGAGCTCAAGTCCTACAGGCAACAAGGCACCCAGCAGAAATCCTGCACATTCCCACCCTGCCAGAGAGGAATGGGGCTTATTCCAGGACTGACAATTAGGCAAGATTTTGAGGGGTGAGAGAATTAATTATAAAAATGAAAGCTGAGCAGGGATCAGTTTGTGTCTGAACAGCACTTCCTTCACACCTCCCCATGTTATCTAAAAGTAGGAGACTGAGTAATTAAGTAACACTGAGTAATTAAGTAGTAATTGCGAAAAACTAAAGACTGGGAAGATCCCAAAGGCTTCCCTCACAGGTTGGTGGGGTGATGTGCTGCTTTGGAACTGCAGATAAACCGGGCCACAACCACCCTCATCCTCTGGCCATTGTTGAAGAGCCAGGAGGAAGAGACTGGAAGCAAGAAAACACCAGTTTACTGGATGAAAACTGGAAGCTTTGCTCTGACACTCCTTTGGCACAGGAGCCCCAAGCTCTCCTGCAGGATGCTTTATCATCCCACAACCTGTTAGAGCCGTGCTCAGCTGCTGCACAGCCCATCCATCGCTCAGCTGAGCAGCCTGAGCCTGGCAGCACCAGAGAATATTATCAGAGCACTGGGAACGCTGCTCTAATTGTAGGTTTGCAGAGTTATCTGGATAAATGATCATCTGGGAAAAGAAACATGATGTATGTATAATTAATCTACTTAGAATTTGTTGTAAATTAATCATACCGAATATTAAAAATATTCCCTATTCTCCTGTTAAACAAAATAATTCCTCGGTATTTTCATCTGATCTTACTGGAAATGATGAAGCTGGACTTTGCTATCCACCTCTCCTATTCTTACCTCTTGCACTGCCAGGAAAGTGCTAAACAGATGAATTGCCAGCTCCCTACAGCAAAGAGCTCATTTTCTGGGCCCTCTGACACACAGATGAGGTCTGTGGAGGCTAAAACCCTGTGTCTCTGGGCTGTTCACAGCAGCTGGTCCCAGGTAAGGGGTGAGATGACCTGAGGTCTGTGGAGGGTTTTAAATCCCACATATTTTGTTCCTGTGTCAAAATCTGGGCTCTGTTTCCTATAAACTCCATAGGTGAACTCAGTAAAAATGGCAGCACAGAGATCCCTGCAGATCAGGTGAGTGCAGATATCAGGTCAAAGGTTGGACTCTCTTACCTTGGAGATCTTTTCCAGCCTTCGTGATGCTGTGACTATAAATTGGAGCTGCTGTTCTGCTCATACTGCATTTGTGTCATAGTTCCTGAATCAATCCCTTCAGAACACCACCTGAACAAGTATTGCTCTCCAGGCAGCTTCTCACACAGCAGTGGATGGGCAATAGAAACCACACCATTTTTTTACAAAGGCATATTTGTTCTTTTCTAGCACAATTTTGGAATCAAGTGCTGTAGCACAAACACATTTTTTCAGGTTTACAATAGCCCCTCATCTTGACTGATTCTGCAAAGCAGATTGGGTGCTGAATGCCACCCCCACATGAATTAGTGACCAATTGGCCAAAACTTCTCTTTCTTGTCTCTGGCCCAGCTTTAGCCATGACTCTGCACACTCAGAAATCGTGGGGTAATGATTTCTATCCTCTTAACAGCAGTAATGCAAGATGATTGCAGATAGTTTTACATTCTAATTAATACCCGTTCCCTGGGGATGCCCCAGAGTTACCTGCCTGTTCAGGGGTGTCCCAGCTCCTTCAAACACGACTGCAGCAGCCAGGGCATCTCATTTCATGGCCCAGGGCAGCAGCTCTGATGCCAGTGGGCCACACTACAGGGCAGATAATCTCTTCTCCTCCTCAGGGGATGGAGGAGGAGCTCTGCTCTGAACTCACCTGAAGCTGATCAATGGCTGCACCCACAAAATTGGTGTTGTTGTCGCCCTTCAGGACTAAGGAGAAGAATTTCTCAGGTGAAGGAGCTCCTGCTAACTATTGCCATGAGCCATTTCAGCTCATGTCCTTGTCCCTTTCCCAGGTCTGCCAGACAGCCTGGGGCCACCAGCCCCTCGCTGGAAGGGTCCCAGCCAGGTACTGCCAGCTCTGCCTGTGCTGGGAATGTCACCCCTGTACACACACCTCATAAAAGCCTTATAAACCCCTGGCACTGCAGCGCTGTGTGTGCATTACTATCAAGTTATGTCACTGCTTCCATAATAAAATTATTTCAGCGGGCTGTAAGTCAGGTATAAAACTCTCTTCGGGCTGAAACTTGGCGTGTGCACATGTGCAAACACACACACACAGCCTGATTTCTGGGAAGGGGAGAGTGGGGGAGACGTTCTGTGTTACTGCTGCATTCTGCACGGGGGCAGGGGGTTTTCCATGGGGTATTTTCACGTGGAGAAGCTGCAGAGTTCCTGCAAAGCCAGTGGGGGAAGGCAGAGACTGCTGGAAGGGGGACAGCCACAAACCCGCCCTTCACTGCCACTGCAGCCTGCTCCTTTCCCCCTCCCAGCTCCGGGGAAGGGGGAGGGCATCCCGTGTGCTGTCAGGGACGGTTAGGGCAGGGATACATGTTTTCCAAGCTCCGGCTAAAACTGGGATACTACAGAGACACTTCAGCTCCCCTTCATGTGCTGCAGCGCAGCTTCAAAGGAGGAGTCCGTGGAGCCCACCGGGACTAAACCAATCCATTAAACAAGCTTTGCTTTGGAGGAGTTTGGGTGCTCCTGTTACTGCGAACTGCGGAGGGAAGAGGTGTTTGCATTGCCAGGAGTGTCCTGGGACACGAGTGCCAGGATCCCACTGCTCACAGGGGTCCTGCCTGCGGGCCCTGAGACATCAGCACCAGGAGGAGAAATCCTGCTGCTGGGAGCTGCATCCCGCAGTGCTTGGAGAGAACATTCACTGGGAACAGGGGAGGGATTTTTAAGAAGCATGAAGAAAAAGGGAGCCTCCTGCTGTCTCTGGAAGCTCACCCAGCCTACACCAGCTCTGTTTGGGGCTGGAGCCTCCCGCAGAGAGTGGGGCAGTGCCTGGTGTATCCACAGCATCCTGCAGATCGTGCCCAGCTGCAGGTGTTTGTGCACTTGACCTTTTGTAATGAACAGTGAGGACGTTTTCTTCGTACTTACTTCACAAGTCTCTTAAGAAACACACCAAACTCAAGGCAGTCTTTTGCTGTGACGTTTTGTTCCCCGAATAACACAACACTCCACCTTTATGTCAGTGCTCCTCTGGTTTGCTGGGTCAAAATCCACGTCTGGCCAGAGGGAGGTGACTCATTTCCCCGGGTGCTTCCATTCCTGCTGCAGCTGCAGCCCCAAGATGATCAACATATAGAGAGGAGAAATATAAGGAAAGAACTATAATAACATATTGCCATATAATCTGGTAATAGGAAAAGGGAGTGTGGTCGACAGTAAGGGTATTCTTATTTAATCTCATGCAACTATATTTACTGATATTAGTGGTTTGAGCATTGCTACCCATGCTGCCAACTAGAAATTATCTGGTTACACCACGTCGACTCAGGAAAATGTAACAATTCCATGTTTTCGGGGAACAGGCAGCAGCAGAAGCTCAGTGACTGTTTCACACAGCAGACCCTGGGCACGCATTTTGCTCCAGCTCCGAGCACAGGCTGATCCCAACCGAAAATCTCCTGGAGGCTAAATTATCAGAAATACCATTACACCAGGACCTCTGATGGCTATCATGAGATAATCATCGCACATCTGTATTTTTCAGACACGGGGCACAGTCCGGTGCTTTGCAGCCCCCGGTGACATGAGCTCATAGCGACACACCCCTGGAGCTCTCACTGCTGGGGAAGGAGGCACTGCTGGCCCGGGAGAACATGCAATCGGCAGCTCGTGGCCGTGGTTTACACAAAGCTGTTTGTTCCCTGTAAACAGATTTATTTTCCTTCAGTGGTGGGGACCCAGGAGAGGCGCTGAGCAGCAGCAGAACAGAGAACATCTTCGTGCGGAGAGGAGCGGGGGAGGGACGCGCCTTCCGGCACGGACAGAGTGCTCCCGGGGTGGCTGTGGAAATGAAGAGGTGTAGTGAATGTGCAGGGGTAAATAAGGCCAGGAAATCTTCTGCTGTGTGAATGAACTCCCTACTATTTGTGTTGCAGAGGTTCCAGGGATGTTGCTCTGGGGCTGGGCTCCTGCTGGGCAAATAATTCTTCCCAAACGGAGGTGGTGCCAGGTTATCATTCCCTGCGTCTGCCTGTCACTGTTGGGCTGTTCCTCAAAAGCTATGGCTTCAGCCCAGTCCTCTGCCTTCTGAGCAGCAGCAGCGAGATTAAAACGGGCCTTAGCATTTAAATCAACTGGTTTGACTATTTCAACAGCTGATTGACTCAGCTCCCTCGGATCTAATAGTGTTGGTGTCTGGGAACAGCATAACCAGGACCAAGGTGCTCAGTGCAGGCTGCAGAACCTGCTGGAAGCACACACCAATATTTAGGTGTTTGTTTACACTCACCTCCCTTTTTCCTTGTGCTGTTCCCGCACCTGTGCTGAGCGAGCTGGGCTGTGCTGTGCATGCCCTTTGAGCAGAGATGGACTTTTGGGATCAGCTGCCTAATGGCCAGGAGGTGCTAGACTGATTGAGTCACTGGTGTCCTCTGCCTGCCCTGCAATTCATAGCCACAAACCATCTCTCTCACCTCTTATTTCTTCTCCCTGGTACCTCTGCCACTACTCCAGGTCCTCAAACCTGTTTTCTGTCTCTCTTCCCCCCTGGAAGTTGCGGAATCTTCTGTTCCCTTCCCAAGGAAAGTGCTGTGGGCTCATTTTCCTTCTTCAGTCTTCACACCTGGATTATTCCTTCCATGTGCTGGGAGATGCATTGGGGAGGATGGATGTGGACAAATTTATGGTACTGTGTAGTTGTGCTAGGAAGGAGCCCACTGCAGACCCCAATGGCACAACCACCAGCAGCACATTCTGGCTGGGAAATCCTCTGTGAATTTCTCCCTTAACTTGTGCAGCTGGAATAATAACTGACCGGCATGAACCAAATCTTCACAGTGGGCACATTTTTTCTCCTACCATTTCCAAACAAAAATCAAACATAAACAGTGAGAAATTATTCCATCTCTACTAATGAGTGGCAGCATGAGAACATCAGCAGTGTGTTAAGGGAAAATCTCCCTGGTACACTGAATTACACTTTTCCTGGAGTGGAGCAAGAACCCTTGTGATTGAAAAACTCCCTTTCCAGTAAATTCTTGGGCTATGTGAACAAGCAGCCTTTTTTCTTTTTTTAAGCCTTTCTTAGTTGTCTGTTTAGCCTTCCATACCTATTTACCCATAATTACCCAATATACTGTTAAGTAAGAACGTGGTTTGGAGCACTTGAGTCATTTGGTCAGCAAGAAGACAGGAGACTGAAGTGTCAGTTCACTGTAGGTCTCATTCTCTCACTGACCACAGTTGGCTCCTCTCTGGAGGAGCTCACTGCCCTCCTTTGCCTTCCCTCTTCCCACCCTGCCCTCTCCCACACCTGGCACCAGCCTCCTTCAGAGCCCCTGCTCTTTCCCCGGGATCAGTGTGGTTTCAGTGGCACCAGTGGCATCTTTGTGGGAGGGGGTTTGGGAAGCAGTGCAAAGGGAGGTGCAGAGGGGGGAAACGCCATGGAGAAAGCAAATTGCAGAGAAATACAACATTGTTCAGGCCACACCATTTGCCCCCAAAAAGGGGCTCTAGCGTGGGCTCCAGCTGGTCCCCAGGGGCATCCAGGGAAAGGCAAATCTCAGACTCAGAGATTGTTTGTATGAAGTATTTANTTATAAAAGAATTAAAAAAAAAAAAAAAAAAAAAGTATAACGTTCCAAGTATAAGTAAAAGTGTAAGTTCTGAGTGCGCTCAGGAACTGACCGCTGCTGCTGGAGTCTTGGTCCATGAATCCTCTCTCACTCGGACAGGCTCCTAAAAAAGGAGGAACAGGACCTCAGTGCCTTAAAGAGCTGCCCACAGAACCAGGAGGAGCTGGACGAGTGGGATTGCAGAAGCGGTGTGGGGAGAACATCAGGCAGGCTGCCGGGGGCTGAGGCCAGGGCGATGGAAAATCCGCAGTGGGAAGGAAACAACACAGCATCTGGTATTTTGAAAGCAGCTAGAGTTTTCCTGTGCATTCTGACTATGAGTCACCAGTGGTAGGCTCTGAAATGCCTGATACCCATTTGGCCCTTGGGGCTGAGCTGTGGGATGAAGCTCAGGGGGGAGACCTGGGAGAGATCCTGGAGTTAGCCGGGGTCCCCCATGTCGGAGCAGAGCCCTGCTGTGGGATCCCACCCCCCAAACACAAGAGCAGAAGGCTGCTCAGGAGGGATGCTGCAGCAGTGCCTGCACCAGGAGCCTCCTTGGGAGCAGCCACATGCAGCAATTCTCGATTCCCTCAGCTCTGCAAGGTGAGCAGGAGGAGTTTGGCCTCAGCAGCCACATACGCTGAGCCAGCCCGGCCTCAGCCTTGGCCAGGAGGAGCAGGAGAGCACAGAATGCCAGGAAGAGAGGCCCAAAGTGGGTGTTTCAGTCGATGCCAGCTGGGCACCTGCCCCGGAGGGCTCTCCCTCCCTGGCAGAGAGGAATCGCCTCAGGCAGTGGCCAGGGAGCAGCTCCCCAGCGGCTGCAGACCCTCCCTCCTGTGCCCCTGCAGCCAAGCACCAGGAAAAGAAAGCAAACAGCAGTGGAGCAGGGTGTTTTCTTTCCATTACCAGGCCTGCAGGACAGCAAGGTGTTGTGTGTAAAACCATCAGCATGGAGACAGGAGTAACCCAATGGTCACAGCTGCTCCGGGAGCCCTTTGCCGGGCGAGCTGTGGCAGGGCCAGCGCGGTGTGGGCAGGCAGGAGCCAGGCACGGCGCTGCTGTGACCAGAGGGGTCTGGGGGAGCCCCTGCTGAGTGTCCCTGGGCTGAGGGCATAACCTCGACAAATTGGAGGACTGGACAATCACCAACCATATGAAGTTCAACATGGGAAAGTGCCGGATGTGCACCTGTGTTGCAGTTGGACACGAAAAGAACTACGCAGACACCTTGTCAAGAGAGAAGAAGAGGGGTCAGATGACCCTGAGCCTTTATTATATATGTTTTTAGAAACCACCGTGGATTGGAGGGAGAAATCACCACCCCTCAATCACACTGGTCAAAGGAAAAATCTATCAAACGTCTCCGCCTAGGAGAAATGGAATGCAAACTATTAAACACAGTTAGCAAAACATGGCTGTGTTTACAGAAAGTGCGTGAGAAACTCTTACAGAAAATGAAAACATCGAAGACTGCAAAACTCAGGGCAACACACCTGGGATGGCGCAACCGTGGATGTACGGACAGGCTGGGGAATGAGATGCTGGCGAGCAGCACCATGGAAAGGGACCTGGGAATCCTGGTGGATGGAAAGCTGGATATGAGTCAGCAGTGCCCTGGCAGCCAGGGGGGACATCCCTGTCCTGGGGGGCACCAGGCCCAGCGTGGCCAGTCAGGCCAGGGAGGGATTGTCCCGCTCTGCTCTGCATTGGGGCGGCCTCGCCTTGAATATTGACTGAAGTTTTGGTCACTGCAGCATAAGAAAGGGTGTCCAAAGGAGGGCAGTGAAGACGGTGAAGGGCCTAGGTGAAAGCTGTGTGAAGAGCAGCAGACAGCTCTTTGTCTCTTCTGCCTGGAGGAGAGTGAAGGGAGACCTCAGCGGGGTCTAAAACTTTCTTGTGATGGGAAGAAGAGAGGCAGGAACTGATCTCTTTCTGTGGTCACCAGTGATAGGAAATGGCCTGAAGTTGTGTCAGGGGAGGTTTAGGTTGGATATTAGAAAAAGATTGTTTATCCAGAGGGTAGTTGGGCCCTGAAACAGGCACCCCAGGGCAGCACCAAGGCTGAGACAGATCAAGATGCATTTAGACAATACTCTGAAGAACATGGCGTGACTCTTGAGAATGGATGCTCCTGTGCAGGGCCAAGATTACAACTTCTTGATCCTTGTGGGTCCCTTCCAACTCAGCATATTCTGTGATTCGGTGATTCTATTTATTGCAGTGGAATATCTGAGCCTGGACCTGCTCCAATGAGATGCCCAGGAAAAGAGGGAAGCCAT